>JBBPBS010001102.1:10684732-10725441 GCA_037974835.1 Cicer judaicum | reverse complement strand
AAAAAAGTTACTTCCAATTATTAAAAACTATTATCTATTATATATGTTTTTTTTACAAACTCTTGATAAAATATATTCAATAATTTTTTTTACAACAACTTCTCATGCTCACAATTAAAATATCATACTAATAAAACAAATAAATTTAGACTACGCTACAATATAATTTAATATTAATATTTTTTTAAAATAAAAAATATTAAATAATCAATTATATTTTTAAATTTTTACATCTTATTTTTGGGTTTGTATTTTACATTTTATTTCATCAAATAAATACAAGTACCATTATATGTTGAAAAATAAATTAACAATCACACTACAATGAGTCAAACAATTATCCTATATAATAAATTATCATACGAATTTTAAAAAATATTTTAAAAATGAAATTAGATGATTGTGATAAACATAATTTTCTATTATTTTAATTTTTCTAATCATATTCAATTATTACAAATTAATAAAATAATATTATAAGATAATTATATTTATAATATATAAAATATTACGTACAAAACTTATAAAATAAATTAATATCTGCGCAGCGCGCGGGGCATAATCTAGTTTTTATTAACTCGCAATTTATTGGACCGCTTGATTATCTTAAGTGTCCCACCTTTTGACTTTGACATGTTTGAGTGTTGTGTTCTTCATATTGGTCTATTGAAAGAGTCCTTAAGAAGAAGATAAGAAGATGGATATAGAAGGATTTGTTTTGGATACCTTGGATCATCATGGAATAAATGTGCAAAGTAAAAGGAGGTGGTTGAGAGTATTTCTAAAGATTACAAAGCGTTGAGTGGAGAAAACTAGAATGGAATGTAAAGATTGAAGGAGTTGTGTTTGGATAATTTAGTGTTTTTTTTAGGAGCTAATTTGGATATTTTGAGAAAAATCCACCTAGTAGAAAGGTCAAGGAAAGGAGAAATTTTGGCATGTGTAATCCATTTGTAAACCAGATATATAATGGAGGGTTAATCCAAATGTGAAAGACCCTCGACAAAAGAAGAAATGAGGAAAAAACTAAAAGTCAACAAAAGTTAACTTGGATATTTGACCATTTCTAAATGATTATCATTTTAAATTAAGGGTAAAATATAAATTATAATACGTTGTTGAATTCCACTTCACCTTAAACCCTAAGAATATAGAAAAGGTCGATACCTGCTCGAAACCTTTGTTGATCCTATGTGACATGGTCAATCCTATAACACATGCTTGTGACATAAATGTCCTTATTTCGTATCATCTCAATCTTTAAATTCACATCGACTATATATAATTTATCGAAATTAATCATAAGTATGATAATTTTTTACAAATAAAGATAATAAGTATGATAATTTTTTACAAATAAAGATAATATTAATAATGTTGACAGTTATCTTAAATTTTAAAATATTGTATCAAGACAGAAAAAAAAAATGTCACATCAAAACGAAAAATAAAACAATGTCATATTGAATATGACTAAATCATAAATAAATACAAAACAAATAAATGTGTGAAAACGATTTAATTTAATATAATATAGAACAAAATGACTTCGAAGTTTAATTCCAGATAAAAAAATTACCTTAAATCACCCTTCCGATAAATAAAGAAGTGAGGAAGCTAGTTTTTTCTATGGAGGCGGTTACTTTGTTTTAAACTCATCCATGTTATAAAATCGCCGTGTAAATGTATTTGCATGCCTCCATTTTTAATTACATTCGCGACTTGATTCGTTATATAGTTTAAAAAGCTCGGTTTTCAATTTTTCTTTTTTTGTTCAACAAGCTCAGTTTTAGATGAAGATGGAAATTTATGTTCCTAATAATAATTCAGGTCAGTCATTATACATTTGAATCAATATCAATAGGTTACAAAAAAAATCGAATATATTCTTTCGTAATTTAAGTAATTTGTGAAAGTAAACCAAGTGGTTAAAAAAAATCCAATTAGAATCAAATAGATGTGAGTCCAAGGTTCAGATTTTATTTAAAAAAAATCTCATTCGTAAAGTGGATAATTAAAATCCAACACGACCTTAATTATTTCGTGCAAGCAATTCCATTAAATACTTCTATATCTTTTATTATCGCTATTATTTTCATCAAATCATTAATGTCTAAATAAGAAAAATAAATTATTCATGTCACATTTATTAACCAAATTGTGAAACTGAACAAATGTGAACCAAGAGAATTCATTATCCTCTGCACTACATCAAGGTACCAACTAGAAATATTTGCATCACCAACTTTGATTTTATTGACAATCCTTGATGAACATACTAGTCTATGATCTCTTATAGATGATGTGTATTCCAGTATCAAGTCATGTGATACAGGAAATCAGGAGTTTTGAACCTGGGATCTGTAGATGTCATGACCGGAAGTAGCCGGAGTTACAGGAGACAACCTGACAGAGAACGAGTACGGCACTGCAGGAACCAAATATTGGTCGTGGACGCACGGAGACCAACTGTCATCTCCACCTAAACCCATGTGCTTGTGGTCCAGATGGATCTGTAATATCATCAAACAATGAAATATTGACACACCCGATCCGATCGAGAGATCAAAGATGGTAAATCAAGTAATAGTAATAGCAGTAGTAATATAGTTTTTTACCAAAGTTGATATAAATAACAAAAAGAAATATTGCTACCTTCTATTGATATGAACATTCAAATCACCTAATTGCTCAAAAATTAATTTGTATTGTATGATCTACTCACTCTCTCCCTTATTATCCAGTGTTGAGATTTCTCTCTTCCTTGATATAAGACTCTTTTCAAAATTACACATACATTAATAATTTTGGGGCACTTGTTAAACATCTAAAGATAGAAATAATACATTAGAAAGTGCATTGGAAATTGAGTTTTTAATTTTTGAAAGCTCAAATTTTGTTTTTTCCAATACAAAATTTCTTACAATTGAAATTTACTGTTGCAATAATTGTAATGGTAATTATGGAAAGGTAAGCACATATTTGACAATTTTAATGTTGCACCTAATTTTCTTATTACCCGTGAATTTTGTAACTGGGTGTTGTTATGATAAGCATGGAGGGAGTGAAGTAATCCATGTCAGAAATCACATAACACAGCCACCATGTACAAAATGTAGCAAAATCTAGATGAATGCATCTAGTTTCAAATATGCGCATCAACCAACTTTACCGCCTTATTCTTTGGCCCCAAATGCGGTTTTTTGTCTGACCTTAAAAAAGGGATATCACATCTACACCTTAATCTATCAACATTTTATGCAAATTATATTGCTAAACTAGAAAAGTAATACATACCTCAATGCTATCTCCTTTAACGAGCTCATCATCGTGTGCGGCACGGTCAAGTTCCGAAGTACTATAGTAGCTAGCACTCATTTGCATGGTTGGAGAGCTACCATACTTTGAAGCATATATTCCGAAACCACTTTTGTTTAGAAAAGTTGCCCATCTAATGTCTGCCCTTCCGCCACATTCGCCAGGAACAATATAAGGAACATGCAACTCATCAACATTCTTCTCATATATTGCAACCTGCGCAGCCGCCTTTCTATCTGGATAACACTCAAACGGCCCTCTTCCATACCAACTTACTTGATCAAATGATTTTTCTAAGTTCATCTCGATTCCCACACGTGGCAAAGGAGGAAGATCAGCATTTGGTTTCACATTGCAATCCAAAATGACATCGCCAGAAGCATAAATCGTATATGTCATGTCTGTTGTAAATAAAACTTTTGAAGCCTCCTCACCCTTGGTAACACCATGGAAAACCACCAACACTTTCACCATGTTTTCGGTCTTATTCTGAACAGAACAGCTCTCAGCAATAAAGTGGACACTATCAATTCCAGCAGCTTTCCACTTGGACAAGTAACTATTAGGTCCTCCTCCTTTATCATTGTCGATAGAAGCTCGCCAAAAACATGGGTGTATTCCCTTATTCATAACATGTAGTCCTTTAACCTAACAATCATCAGCATAGTATAATTATCAATGTTTTGTCATGATTCAAAACAACTGTCAATTCAAACAAAATGGAGGAGGAAAATTTATGTAAAACTTCTTATGCGGGGCCGCAAACATACAACTCCACAATGAGAGTGAAACAATGATGCAAAATAGGGGAAAGGAAAAAACGAACCATAATAAACGGTGGAGGATGCACTTAATGGAGAAAAATCTAAGAGCCAAGAGTTTCCAATTTAATCACAAATTTGACATATAGTGAAAAACTCAGTCTAGATTTACCTTCCAGCTTTCAATTAAGCCTGTTTTAGAGTTCAATGTTATGTCCCAAACATCTTGCTGACCGACTTTGATAGTATCTCCATGTGTTTCAACATTTAGAGTGCCACCACTAATATTGATAGCCTGGGATGATTCATGAAATAGAAAATTTTAAATCACACAACATACATATACATACCTATATATAAAACATATTATATTAAACCTCAATCAGAGTTTTAAATAGTGGTCGCAATCCTGGATATTACGGAGAATCGCGGTTAAATGTAACCGATGCAGCCTCAATCGTGCTTGTGTTGCGATTTTGGCAACATAGAAAACCATTATGTCGCGGCCTAGATCTCAGTTGCAGACCTTTTATTTAAAACCCTGATCTCAATACTCAAAGTCAATATTACAAAGATGTAGGCTTCAGTTCTAAAATATATGAAAAATATAAATAAATAAAATTACATGAGAAACAATGTCTCTCTTAGCAGGCAGTTGAACTTGAGAAGTGGAAACAATATGACCAGCTTCAACCCAGCGCGTAGAATTCAAAAGCTTAGCAGTAATTGTCAAGAATATTTCTTCTTCTGATGATGAATTCCATAGAGAATACCACGGACCTGATTGCCAATCGACCGCATAACTGCTCTGGGGCTTTATAGAGGGAAGGCTCAACTTACCAGATCCAAGGTTGTATCCATTTGCAGAAATATTCCAGCTGAATTCCAATCCTTCTGTTGTTTGAAAAAAATGAGTATTTTTTATCTGCAAAAAATTAAAATTAAAATGAATTATCGACTACATATTTGACTTAGGAAACACAAAATTCCAATGAATTATGAGTACCTCTAATTTTCCTTCATTTAAAGTCACCTTGATTGGTTGGTATAAGTACTTGACTTCTGAAAAAATAAAAACAGCAAAGCCATGACAAACCAAGTAAGCGATGAAAAATGCATAGAAATCCTAGGAAGCAGTGTGTCACAAAATGAAAATGTTGTCAATCGTGGACGAAAGAAAACTGCAGTTTGTTCAAACTATGCTTGACTACAGTGCTATAGTGTTGCTGTAACCACTATATGATAATACCTTGTACTAAATAGCATATCGCAAAACAATAGCGAGATTTTCAAATTTCACTACACATTAGAGCTATAGTGCCACTATGTGACAACACTTCAAAGTGATAAAATCTGTCAGCTTACCATGTAAAACAGGATGAGCAGTTCGATCAGGAAATGTGAGACCGTTCAAACAGAAATTCAAGTCATTGGGAATATCTCCAAATTCACCTCCATATGCCCAATGCTTTGTGCCATCTGCATGAACCTTCCACAGAGCCTATATGCAATCAAAGTACAAAATCCAGATAAAATAATTCACTTTCAAGCAATGGTAATTATTCATCAATTGGTTGTCGTTTTATTTTTTCACTGTAACATTAAATAATGTATTTCAATTTTGTTCTTAGATTAATATTTTGTGTATCACTCTCAACTCATTATATTTCATTATGCATTTATGACAGTTTTTAATAGCCAATAGTTAATTACATAGTTCTATAAAATTGTTTCACTTATTCATTCATTTATTGTTTTTCTTTATCTATGTGAAAAAACCTTAACGACTCTTATTTCGGAGCTAAGGGAGTAGTATTCAAGGACCACTGACCTGATCAACCCAATCCCATATAAATCCTCCTTGGAGTCCAAATGTGTTGTCAATTGCTTCCCAATATACATGTAGATTCCCATTGCTGTTTCCCATTGCATGTGAATACCTGCCATTTGAGTTGCACATCACAAACAAAAAAACTATCATTATCTATCATTGAACACAATTTGGAACAGTAGAAATCAAGTCATTATTTTGTTCGCGTGAAATTGGAAATCATACTCGCACAATATCAGAGGACGTGTTTCGTTAGGATCATTGGCAATTTTCAACATGTCCCAAACACGCATGTACATAGGGCACACAATATCAGTGCATGGAGTTCTTGATCCACCTCCTTCATAATGTACCACCCGCGAAGAATCTCTTCCTCGAATCCAACCTGATGCATTAACAGACGGGGAAAGAGATCAATAAATAAGATTCATGAACAAATTTAAAAAAAAAAAAACTTGAATGGAAGAACCTACCGGCCATAGCAAAATGATTTGTTCCGAATCCAGATTCATTCCCTAAAGACCAAGAAATAATGCAAGTGTGATTTTTATCCCTCTCAACCATGCCAATCACACGGTCCAACATTGCAGTTGCCCATACTGGTTCCATAGTAGGATGCTTGAGATGTTTAGAATAATCGAAACCATGTGTCTCAATGTTAGCTTCATCTATCATGTACATGCCAAACAAATCACATAGCTCGTACCAACGTGGATGTTGAGGATAATGGCTGTTCCTCACGGCATTAATATTGTTTTGCTTCATTAAGACCAAGTCCTGTAGGCACATCAATCATTAATGTCTGAAAAGAGAGGACATCTAACATGTTGGCCACCATTAATAAATGAACTAACAAACTTATCAAGAAATGATTTGACAAATATTAGATTTCTATATTAGACCTAACTCTTCATAACAGAACTGGCTTCTAAGGTGGGAAATGCATTCTTTATAAACTATGTCCAAGCCTTATCAGTTTTCGATATGGAGCTTGGGTTTTTCCAAATACACTCTCTCATGCCTTGCACTATTGAGCTTGATGCATAGATAATATGGTGGTGGCTCGAACTGATAAGCTTTAATACCATGTAAGAATTGTTTGTGTCAATGTTGTGTGTCATATGACAACACATAATTTACATTTATAATCATAGAAGGAATCAAGTAATAATTATATCGGATTAAATTAAATCTTTAATTTGTGTAAACACTATGTCAAATTTTTAGATGCTATTATTTACATAATAATAAGCACGTGTTAAATATGCTTTCTACAAACATCAACCAAAGCCTTTTTCCACTAGATGGGTTTGAAAACATGGGCCAAACAACGCCTTAACATCATGTCATTAATCGAGTCCAATGATAGACCATTTAAATCTAAATATCTCTAAATGATTTAACCTACACTTCCTTGATCTCCTTAGATTAGATACAAAAGAAAACACAAGAAAAGCAATACCTTGACCATGCAGGATTCTATGTTTGCCTTTCCAACTTCTGGATGATGTTCATGCCTGTTCACGCCTCTTATTACAACGGCATGTCCATTAACAAGCAGTTGTTTGTGGGCTTTAGATACATTTTTGAAGCCTACTTGACATGATTCACAGTCAACAACATGGCCAGATTTATCTTTGAGGACAACAACTAATGTATAGAGGTATGGCTGTGAGAAATGCAAACAAAAGAAGCTTTAGAGAAAAATCAAATATATCAGAATAAACATTTAATCACAGAAAAATGCTAGTCATTGGCCGCAGAAAAATAAATTGAGACAAAAATTACATGGGAAGAGGGTGAAATGAGATGAAACTCAGTAAACATCAGCAAGATCACAGTGATGGTATACACATTGGACGCAAAATCGTCATATCCACTATAACACTATTTATCAACAGTAACTTAATCTAAATTAATGTTCAAAGTTTTAAATCATTGATTTACTAATCAATGAATAAACTCAATTATCCATACACATAAAAGTGATTGAAATTTCTCACTTGCTCTGCTGACCAAAGCTTTGGTGATTGAACTTTTCCCACGAGTGTATAACCATGAAACCCTAATGGTGCAGTTGTTGGTTGGAATGTAATGTCAGCTACATTAGATGAAAGTAGATCAGGATTCTCATCAGAGGATTCCCAGCTTCCAGAATCATATAGAGTAGCTTCTATGGTGTAGTTTGTAAGAACATTATCCTTTGATGTGTCTTCTAATCTATCTATTTTTACTTCAACCTGTATAATGTATGCATGAGTTTGATAATATCAGATCTCCAAAACAACAATTACATACAGATATAAATAACATCTTCCACAAACAAGACTAGTTACAGATACATATAAATAATTTAATAATGACATGAAAATAAGCAAGAATATTTTTCATAAAATGTTTATCCTTACCAGCATCTCCGCATAAGAAAAATCTTCAGCAAGGTTTGATTTGAAGAAATAGTCAGCGATAAATACCTAGGCAAGAAAAATAAAGTCAAAACAAAAATTAAATAACACATGTAAATAAATCATTCGCAACTTGAACTTTCTAGGACATTTAATCATAAATGAGGTGCATTCGGTATGTAATCTTTACTCTTTTGTTCTATAAAACATTATATAATCTCATTATAATACTGAAAAAATGTCAGATCTGGGTTCGCTGCAGTTGCGAATTCACGCAGTTTGACACAAATGAGATCTCAGCCGTTCATTTCAGATCGAAAGGTCCAAATCAGTTACCGACGCAGTAACTACGTGGAATCCAATTCCAAAAATGTCAGCATCACATTTTGATTGTCATGTTCTAAACATTAAGATATTTCTTTTAAACCTTTGAGAATCAGCAATTAACTTACTATGATGAGAATGCTGCTCATAAGAGAGACAAGAGAAAGCAAATAGTTGTTGAGTAGAAATTTACAGAAAACTTAACAAACCTCGGGCTTTGCTAGAAGAAGAACATCACGGTGGATACCAGATAACCGCCAATGGTCCTGATCCTCAAGGTAAGATCCATCACTCCATCTAAACACTTGAACGGCCAAAACGTTCTTCTCATCTGAACCACATGGATGACAAAAATCAGTGATTTCAAACTCTGCAGGTAGCCTGCTGTCTTGACTGTCCTTGCAAAAATAACAAATTTTTGTTAATGAAACCATTAGTTGATTGATTTAGAAGATTCTTTCATAGTATATTTGTTCTTCAAAGAAATCATGTAATATTAGTAAGACTCTTTACGCCACACCAAAATCTTTTAACTGAGTTGATAAATAAAGAAGCGAGATATCAACTAGCAAACATGTCATTGGGTTTGTGAAGTGTTGTTAAATAGCGGCAATATCAGCGCCATACTGCTATAGTATAGTGGAACTTGAGCAAACCATTATTGTTCTGTGGCACTATAACATTGTTGCGTAGCGAGTTTGAAGTAACCACTATATTTCACAATCCGCAATTGACAACACTGGATTTGTTAGTACCCATACCAGAGAGAGTTATACCTGTATCCTATAGGATGCCCGTTTATCCATGCACAAAAGGCTGAATCAACTGCTTCAAAATGCAACAAAATTCTTCTACCTATAACAATAAAAAAATGTTATTAACAAGTAATTTAAACCAAAAACGTAGGAAATAAAAAATTAAACAACTGACAGGATTGCAAGCTATCAGAGTAATACAAATAGACAACATATTTGCTATATAAGATACCAAAAACAAATGGAAAAGATTGCAGAAACAGCTCTTGGAATAATTGCAACATCAAGAACCATCAGCGCTCATAACAACCCATGTTTTCGCAATACTCAATGACATTTATTACATTATTACAAAAATAGTCCAACAAACTCATTGTATAATATAGCATAATTGTATTTTATGTACAGTGTGTTGTAACCAAGTGGTTAATGAGTTTCAGTTAAGTACAAATTGTTCACAAGAAAACAAATTCAAATCCTAGCTGAAACAATTATTGATCAAACTTTACTTATCTATCGGTCAAACTCCTAATTACCAGTCATTTTCCCTTGAAAAATGGAAGGTTAAAACCCAAAAAAGTACAATGTAATTTAGACACACAACTAAGAGCTAAATAAAAACACCAAAAAAAAAAACAATGTTACAAGAATTGAATCATACCTTCCCAATCTTTAGGAAGTTGGAAGTACTCTCTGTAGCAGCCAGTAGGATTTTCATCAGGAACCAAAGGAGGATCTAGTGAAAATGGATATGTAACATTTGTATATATGGGACGGTCAAATCCATGCAGCTGCCAATTTGAAGGAACTGTCCAATTTTGAGGAAAGTAATCAGACATGGATGACTAAATTCAGCACTTGTTGTGATAAAAAATGACATTAATCATTTCCGATACAAAATACAATACAACAAAACATGTGACCAAATACAATACTATGCCTAATGTAGACTAAAGAGGGCTTCCTAAGGAAATTAAAGAAAACATTATCAACGGTTAATAGTGTTACGATACATGTGAGTTGTATCTCGTTTCGATACAATACTAAACTCAATCGATATAAATCTCTAGGGTGTATATATTTTAGACAAGAATTCCATCTTGAATCTTGATTGATTATAATGAATCCAGAGTCACTATGATAAATCCCGAACCATTCTAGTGAATAACTACCTAAACTTAGTATAACTAACCATTTTCTTTGTCAACTAAGAATAGTCCGTCATTTTTCTTTTCTCATTTGATTTATGACTTAAATCTTGAATTATTTTGATTTCGTATATGATTTATCTACTTATAATTTTGCTATGTCAGCTTATTTTTACTTAAAAAGTATCTTAATTTTATTAGTAATACATCTTACATCCTAACATATATACTGCTACAAGAGATAAAACACTGCATACAAATGAATCATCTACTTTATCTATATATCTATAGATGGACAAAAACACTTGCACTTACCAGGTAAAGAATTCCACTCTGAATCCTGGAACTCAGTTTCATAAAACTTAGAAGGAACATTGTTGGGATTGGAAGCAATGAAAAATTTCCAATATCCAGACAAAGATTTAACAAAAGGCAAGTCTTTGACCCAAAAAGCAGCACTATCAAGAGCTCCATTGACACCATCATCTTTCCAAACAGCAGATTCAGATACCAGATAATCCACTTTGCTGCGTCGATACCAATATTTCAGAGATCCTACACATATCACAAAATTCCATGTTATTTAAATACAACAGAATAAAAAATTGTTAAACATATAACAAAAATACAACAACTTTAGACCTTATTTATTTTTAAAAAAGAAACTATTTAACAGACATTTTACAAAAGTTCACTAAGTGATCATTTATCTCCAAAGCCACAATAAATTTTTTTGGCCTTAATTCATGTGCAGTGAATAATTGATTCATTTTCAACCAAAACTTATACATCCCCAACTTCATTTTTCTGAAAAAATTGCTTCATTTTCTTCCAACACTTACACATCTCAACTGCTTTTTTCTTAAATAATTGGTTCATTTTCTACCAACAATTATATCAACTTCATTTTTCTTAAAAGGTTTCAATTCAATTGGCAATGTTGCAGACATTAAAAAATACATAAAAATATAATTCTGTGAATACAATTTATCCGGAAAAATAAAAACATATCAACAATTTTCTAACAAAAGTAGATACACCCTTTTGAAAAGAAAAAGAAAAATTAAATTATGGATTCAACCAATGACTACCCAATCTATTATATCAAAACCCAAAACATGATTTTAAAAAATAATCAAAGTGAAGAAAAAAAAAAACTTTAAGATGCAAAAAAGATGGAAAGAGGTTTGTGATACCTTCAATAGATTCATGGCATTGTAAATGAACATGTGGGTCCCTTTTTCTCCATTTGATGAATGATGGGTCTTCCCAAACCTTATAACCGTTGTTTGGAGCAAGGAGGAGTGGTCCAATCAAAGAAGAAGATGGAGAAGAAGACATTATATCTAAACTAAAGTGTTTTTGGAACAAAATGAAGATTAAGAAGAAGACGATGTTTGTTTTTTTGATTGAATTAAGGATGAGTCAAAGGTTTTGGATTTGTGCATGTTGGTGATCAAAGCCAATGGAAGCGCCACATTTGTTGCCGTTTAATAGTTGTAGTGACGGTGGTGTGTATGGTTTTCTGCTAAGTGTTTTATTGATTGATTTCAAAGATGTTACGACTCGTCGTTTTGGGAATTGTTTTTTTTTTCTTTCAATTCATTTGGTTTTCTTTTTTTTCGTTAATTGGATTATTCTCTTTGTTGGGTGATGACAATTTTAATTTCTGTGATTTTTCTCATTTTCCATGTGTGTTAATAATGTTTCACTTGAATTTATCATATTGAGTGTAATAGTTATGCATGGAGCCAATCATCTTATTACTATTACTGTTTGTATTTATTATAACTGCTTTTTTTTTTAAACTATAAAAAATTGACGAGTAAAATTAATTTACTGTCCTGGTGAATGTATATTTTTTCTCTTTACTATTTGCATGTTACTACAGGATATACGAACAAAGGTAATTTCAGAATGTTTTTTTTACAATAGGCAATTTCAGAAAGTACTCTTATGTAAAATCTGAAGTAACCTAAAGCAAAATGGGGTAGTAGAATACTTTTATACAAATTAAATGTTAATGGGAAAAGCATGTTGTAGACATTATTGTGGAGGGAAACCTAACTACAAGGAGTGTTAATGTGCTACCCATATTGCGTGAGTAAGATATATAATTTCGACACTACTAAAATAAAATAAAGATGGTTATAAGTGGAGATGGGATAAGTGATGCAAATTATGTCATTCAATATACCAGCGAACGTAAGATAAACATCAATTTGAGTGCTTAGCACCTTGAAATTTAAAGCTTGAATAAAGACAATTTTCATGGTAAGCTGGATTTACGTTTGTGTGATTTGAAAGAGTCACCTTGGCAATAGTACAAGAGTGTTAATTCGTTCATCGATTGACTTGTATATGTTATTAATGACAAGCTTATCTCTTTCTTTTCTTTTTTTAAAGAATGATATGTTCGTCACTGTTCAAGACATGTTGGTCCTTTTTAATACTGAAATATCTTAGAGCATAGTTTGAGATCGAGATGAAAATATTTTAAGCATAAAGATTAAAGGCAACCTACGCTGAATTTCAAAATTGTCGCCAAATATCTAATTACACGCAAAATTAGTACAAGCAAACATTGCCTAAACCTAAGCATACCACATAATTGGTTACAGACAAAAGCAGTTAAATGACAATAGTACTCCTTTGTGCATTGAATTGCACAGATGAGACAAAGGAGAAAAATATAACCAAATTAAATCTACCACTATACATAAATTTAGAATGCCGGATAACCTATTCACAGAATAACAGCCAAGAGCTAATTCATGAAACAAAAAAAAGGGTTTCCATTCATGTACAGTGGTTTGGTCAATGTCTGGAAGCCGAATGAGATTGAGTGGTTAGATAAAATGATGAGCAGGGTAGTTTGCCAGGCACATCACGAGCTATTACATTCAAATGTTGAAAATATAAACATTTGCATTTGTTCTATCATCATCAATCACAGGCTAAAAAAGAGTAACTATGAAGCTGAGACAACACAAACAAAATGGGAAACCTTTCCTACAGGAACATTGGTCGGTTGTGACAAACTACTCAGTTGCCTCAACTGTGCCGGTTCTGTACACAATATTATAGACACAACTCTCAACTTCTACTCATTGGTTTCCATAGGCATTGGAGTAGTTGTCTGCTCCCCTCCTGGATTTGGGATAGCAGTCTGCTCCCCTGCTGGAGTTGGGGTAGCAGTTTGCTCCCCTCCTGGAGTTGCAGTTTGCTCCCCTCCTGGATTTGCAGTTTGTTCCCCTCCTGAATTTGCAGTCTGGTCCCTCTTTGGACGGGGCTTTCTGAAATATTTTCCGCAGAAAGATTCGGCTGTGTCTGCATATTTCTTCCTTACAAAGCTTTCAAGGCACTTGCGGTAAGAAAAGTCTTCTTTCTTACCATCTTTTGAAACCACATAAAAGCATCTGCTCTCCTGAAAATTGCTGTGTCTGCTAACCTGTCACCACAAGTCCTCCCGACATTAAAGAAAGGAAAATATAGAGATGGACAGGTGATAGTCACAACATAATGTATAGCATAAACTGAAGCTGATACACAAATGAAGATATGATGTATAGCTAAAAAGGCACAGAAATAGAATTAGAGGATACCATGACATGGTCAATTCCGACACCCATTTTTGTTTCTTTATCTGGATGATGTTCAAAGACATTCTCAAGCACATATTGTTGGTCTTCGGCAGCTAGTGGATCGCCATCATTGTACCTTTACACATGAATTTATTATCAGAAAAATAAGATAAAAAATGCAGCAGCTTTTTGTTATAAAACTCAAGTGGGAGATAGGAAAAGAATGAAAGTTGCAAAATGGAAAATAGCAGATATTGACCATAATCCATTATGAAAGCTTCTGCAGGATGAAATATCATATTAGGTAACAATAGCTGTCACAGCTAATAGTAAGATTTCAGAAATGAAGTAACATGCTGAAAAATTATGGCAGCAGGGAGCAAAACAGTTGATCAGAGAGGTAAAGTTTCCTAGAAAGGAAGAAATAACACCTTAAATAGTTGCAAGGTTGTGTTTACGGTAGGAAAAGGCACAAAGAAAATCACAATTTATTTTAGCCACATAAAGGCAAAATTCAACATGAGATTTGCACCTACTGAAATTTGCCTCGAAGAACTTACCCTTGTTGTTGCATGATTCTTCTGATGGACTGCACAATAGGTTCAATATCCTTCAGAATATCCTGCTCCTCAGAAGAGTATAAATCCAACCTCGGTCCAGGTGGTCTGGCAGGGCGATTCTTGTTTTTCCAGTCGCCAGCATTTGAACCCCAACCTTGTGAACCTTGTGAACCTTCAAAACGGTTTTTCTTGAATGATTCTCTTCCTGGTTTCCCCCATTGAAAATTTTTGTCACCATCAGAATTAGCAGAAGCAACTTGCGAGTCCCATCCACATGAACTTGCAGCTGGATTTGACTCATTCTTGGAATCCCAAGGTTGGTTTTCTTGTGATTTGGGTTTTCCCCAAGAGCTATTGGCAACTGGCACTTTGGCATCCCAACTGTCCTTTACATCATCAGACTTATGTTCCCAGGTATTGGATTTAGAAGAGTCTTCTTGCATAACATCAGCCACAGACTTTGATTCAGCTTTCCACTTACCAGAGCTCCAAGAATCCTCTTGGATTTTTTCTGACCCACCATCATGTATTTCATCTTTTTTCTTTCCCCAGGAGGACCAATCATTCGATTTGGGTTTTGTTGCATCTTTGGTTGCACCCCAAGAACCCGTTTTGGGAGAGTCTTGGGTAACATCAGCTCCAGCTTTCCATTTCTGAGAGTTCCAAGAGTCCTCTTGTACTTTTTTAGACTCGCCCTCGTGTACTTCAGTTTTACTACTTCCCCAAGCTTTCCAACCACCTGAGTTTGTTTTTAATTCATCATTGTTAGATCTAGAAGAGTCTTCCTGTACTTGATGAGCATTCCACTTTTGACTTGGGTTGGCCTCCCAAGCACCAGACTTTTGAGAGCTCCCAGACTCCCATTGGGTCTTTACCGCTCCATCATCTGGTATTCCAGATTTATTTTTGCCCCAAGAAAGCTGATCACTGTTTTTATTTGTGTTGGCCCCCCAAGCGCCAGATTTTGAGGAGTCTTCTTGAATAACATCAGTTTTCCACTTTTGAGAACTCCCAGACTCCCATTGGGTCTTTACCGCTCCATCATCTTGTATTCCAGACTTATTTTTGCCCCAAGAAGGCTGATCACTGTTTTTATTTGTGTTGGCCCCCCAAGCGCCAGATTTTGAGGAGTCTTCTTGAATAACATCAGTTTTCCACTTTTGAGAACTCCCAGACTCCCATTGGGTCTTCACCGCTCCATCATCTTGTATTCCAGACTTATTTTTGCCCCAAGAAAGCTGATCACTGTTTTTATTTGTGTTGGCCCCCCAAGCGCCAGATTTTGAGGAGTCTTCTTGAATAACATCAGTTTTCCACTTTTGAGAACTCCCAGACTCCCATTGGGTCTTTACCGTTCCATCATCTTGTATTCCAGACTTATTTTTGCCCCAAGAAGGCTGATCACTGTTTTTATTTGTGTTGGCCCCCCAAGTGCCAGATTTTGAGGAGTCTTCTTGAATAACATCAGTTTTCCACTTTTGAGAACTCCCAGACTCCCATTGGGTCTTCACCGCTCCATCATCTTGTATTCCAGACTTATTTTTGCCCCAAGAAGGCTGATCACTGTTTTTATTTGTGTTGGCCCCCCAAGCGCCAGATTTTGAGGAGTCTTCTTGAATAACATCAGTTTTCCACTTTTGAGAACTCCCAGACTCCCATTGGGTCTTTACCGCTCCATCATCTTGTATTTCAGATTTATTTTTGCCCCAAGAAGGCTGATCACTGTTTTTATTTGTGTTGGCCTCCCAAGTGCCAGACTTTGAGGAGTCTTCTTGAATAACATCAGTTTTCCACTTTTGAGAACTCCCAGACTCCCATTGGGTCTTTACCGCTCCATCATCTTGTATTTCAGATTTATTTTTGCCCCAAGAAGGCTGATCACTGTTTTTATTTGTGTTGGCCTCCCAAGCGCCAGACTTTGAGGAGTCTTCTTGAATAACATCAGTTTTCCACTTTTGAGAACTCCCAGACTCCCATTGGGTCTTTACTGCTCCATCATCTAGTACTCCAGATTTATTTCCTCCCCATGACGGCTGATCACTATTTTGATTTGTGCCGGTCCCCCAAGCGCCAGACTTTGAAGAGTCTTCTTTGGTAATATCAGCTTTCCACTTTTGAGTGCTCCCAGAGCCCCATTGGCCCGTTTCAGCCACATCAACTTGTATTTCAGATTTATTTTGTCCCCAACCAGACCAATCATTTGTTGTTGTTTTGTTCTGATCTTTATTTGAATCCCAACCATTGGATGTTGAACCATTCAGTAGTTCAAAACTCTCATCAAAGACAGCATCAAATCCAGAGGTATGCTCTGGGGACATACCCCAGTCCATATTATCATCGTCTAGCAAATCATCAATGTCCTCACCCAAACAAGCGTTGTTTTCTTCGTCCCCATTGGCAAGGCCTTTGACCATGTTAAGAAAATTGTAAACATCCATCCCTTCAATCTCATTTGACTTTACCTGCGAAAGGAAAAATCAACATTAAAATTTAAAACAATGTTCTCTCTAGAAATAATCAAGTCAAGTATGAAATCCGACTATAGCCAAATACCTCTTTGGGATCCCATACAATATCAAATCTTGATCCTGTACCAACTGCCACATGTTTACCCCAGGAACAGGAGGCAACAATGCTTGACAACGAGTCTGCATGGCATTTCTCAGCAGCTCTTTCAAAGCATTTTCGAGGAGTCTGCATGATCACATGTATACAGTAAGAAAAATAATGACATCATACATCTTGTGATTTAAATGTTTTAAAGGCACTTACAAAGAGTGTTGCATCGGTGAATGGTACTTGAATATTCAATTGGCGTGCCAGTGTTTTATAACCACCTGTATTAAAACCAACCAAATTCCCACCACAAGTCATACTACTTGCTAAGAGAATGAGATGCTCTCTGAGAACACCTTTTGCCACCATTCTTACTGATGCTGCAAGACGCTGCACACAGCACAAAAGGATAAATAAGAAAACATAAATCCCTAATGTTTGGGGCTACTGATGAGTATACCATGATCAAGTCTCTTTCATCAAACTAAACTCAATAATTGACAATACCATAGCCAAAGTTATTTTGGTAGAAAAATATCACAAGAAAAACTGAGGAAACCACCAAAACAGACAAAAGACAGCATACATGTTACCAGCATTAATGATGTGGCCAGGAGCAGATAGCACAGAAAAGTATGAATGTAGTTATACTCCAAATCAAACTTCAGGATAAATGGACAGCAAACCTACATAAAGATCTAAGCATGATGTTCCAACATCACACATCAGAGGACTGCAAACATTGCATATTGCCATAAATATTGGGCCAACTAATTTCTGTCAGAATTTTCGCATCCAAAAATCTGAAAACAAATCTCAAGTTTTATGGACATGGGCCTAGTTAAACTCCACAAGACCAGCTTAAAAGATGTGGTTTGCCTAAGCTTAATAAAGTGGAAACATGCCAACTATATGTCACCGAAGATCATGATTCCTAGTATATACACAGTAAAATGGGAAGGAGGGGAGACGCACTTTCACATAGTAACGAATGAGAAAATAAGCAGCTTCGACAATAAAAGAAAATACAGGAGATTACATCTAGCTGATTTTCAATAAAGATTTGAAACTGAAAGTAAGACCTCCGTATTTACTAAAAGTGCTCAAGCACAAGAAGAAAAGCAGACATATACTTTATTGTTATATTAATATACTACCTCTGTCTCTAAATATAGAACTCCATTGACCAAATCACGGGAATTAAGAAAGTTGATAGTAGTATTAAATTTGTTAACAATTGATATTATTTTATAATTTTAATCTTCAAGAGAGAGAATTAGTTAATGTTGCCTTCTTGTATTAATATTAGTATAGAAATAATTAATGAAGGTCTTCTTATATTTAAGGACGGAGGTAATATTATTAAAAAGTTTACCTGAATCGCTTGGTCAAAAGTACATGATATCCCCAGTAGTTCTTGAATTTGCTTAATAGCATACGGGGTAGAACGCCTAGTATCAATCAAATGGAGAACAGGAAGGCAGGAATCAAGTATGATCCTCCAAGCATCACCACTTTGTTTAACAGCTTCCTTCTCAAGAATGACATCCAGTGCTAATTCACCATTAGAAGATTTGGAAGGGTTACAAACCCATGTGTTTGTGCCTGGATTAACCCAAATTATATTTGCCGAGCTGATACGAGGATCTCCTATTTATTTATGACAAAAATGGAAAGATTACTAATAAGAACACATGTAAGAAATGAATATATGTATTATTACAAGTGCAATAAATGTGCAAAGCAACAAAAAAATATGGGCAAGAGAGTAACTTCAAAGCAATTAACATCCTGAAAAGACATTTTAAAGAAAACCCCAACACCCCCAGTTTGTTATTCAAGTAGTTAGTAAGTCAGGAAATGTTAGAAAGGTGGGACAAAGGAGAATGCACGAAGGGTGTGTCCCAAGAGTAGCCTTAAGGGGGAAGTAAAAGCAGAATTCATGATGCATCATGTGTAATCTTTGGCTCAGTTCAAGGATCTAGCACAACTGGTAAGAAGAACATTATTTGAAGAGAGCAATTTGGAACCAAACAGAGGAGGATTCTTTGGCAGGAAAACTATGGGTTTTAACAGGATGACAAGGGAAGGCACCAAAACTGCAACTGGAAAGGAGGCCTCTTGATAAACAACCAGGGCTGGTTCCACAATCATTGAAGGGAAACTACACAGAATGCAAAGCATGACCAAAGGGAGCACAAAAGAAGGAAGTAGGAGATCCCTCAAATTGCATGAAACAGTGAGAGAAGAAAGTCATGGTGCTGGGGGATTTTAAGAATGGTAATTAAGGGCGGATATAGGTCAGACCACCCAACAATGGCTAACAGCCGTCTAGCTTAATGGGTGTGGTAATGTAATGATACTAGTAGAGGAGAAAGGAGGAACAAATACATCTGTTAGATAATTCAAGTCAGTAAATGGAGCCAAGAAAGTTAGTTGTAAGAGATTGTGAGTTGGCAAATGAGGTGTTTAGAGAGTGAGTAAGAGAATTATCTATCATTATAATTCTGCCTTCCCTCCCTTGATTCTGCTCTTCTCCTTATTCCTTGATTCTACTCTTCTCCTTATTGATTCCTACATATATAGTCCTGTCTTACTATTCTCTGTCAGCAAGGCCTTTATTGACTAAGTTGTCATCCCTCTTTCGGCGGATCAATAAAACCACATTAGCATTTGCATTCCATTTGAGAGGTTTCATTACAATAAGATCTGACTTAAGGGGATGTAAGCATATTAGGGTTGAGTCTTCTTATTAGTGGGTTTTGAATGTACAGGATTACACTAGTAGTACTAATACTTTACCTGATTATTGGAATATAAAAGAGTATTAATTCATAGTATGAATTATGAAAAGAAAGTATTAATTAAATCAAGCATTACTCAATATTCTTTTTATCTTTCCCTACCCTATATATTGATTTAACAATAATAGATGTATTGTTCTTCATTGAAATATGAATTGAAAGGAAATTACCTTGGATTATTGTATCTAAAAGAACTGGGCAGATCATGTCAGCAAGGACTTTAGTGGTTTGGTCTAAATCATCACCATCCGGCCAAAGGATTGTTACACAAGGGGCAGAATAATTCAGAGAAGAGCAAGACTCGCTGCAAAGAACAAGACCATAAGTTTTAAGCTGCAAGTGCAAGCATTTTAAAAAGAAAAATAAATAAAGACTATAATGTAAAATGCAATGGTCAAAAGAGAAAGCATGTCATTGTAATCTTCAAAGAAAGGCACTACACATACACCTTTTATCTTTTTTTGTTTTTTCTCTTCTTGTTTACAGGAGACAAAATATACAAAAACATTTAATTTACATATACATATAATTTTTGTATAGAGAAATTAATATTTCTCAATACAGAACCATAACAAAAAAGCATAGATACATATAATTCCCTTATAAACATATCACAAAAATAACATAAAAAAGCATTTAGCTCGATGCAGAATCACAGATACTAATGGTACCATTTTCACTTTCTCATATCGTCCAATCCGAACATCCGGAAAATATGGGTTTTAAATCTAACTGACAGCTGGTAACAGGTAGGGACTTCTTGGTAGGATACTATAGTATGCTATTCACAGTTTTCTTGTTCTCTGCAACTTTTCTCTCGACGGATTTCTATTATTTTCTATTCACAGACCTAATCTAATATGGCACCATAGCTTTCTAGTATCTCCAAGACCAAATCCAATAATCCTTTCTCTGAAAATAAAATGTCTTCATCAGATCACTTCTCCCCACCGGATTAGCATCAAATTGGGCTTGTGACCAATGCAACAAAAATCCAGCACATGCAAAGTAGGAGCAACAGGACACCTGCAAACCCACTACCAATCAGCGACTTTACCAAAACTGTGCATCTTTTTGAATTTCAGTTCTGCATCACCGTGTAATCCCTATCTGTTTGGTGTGTTTTTGTATGATACCGCCACCATCAGAGCTGTTGTTCCTGATCTACCACCACCAAAATCTAAGGACTGTCTAAAGTTCATATAAGCTCTCACATATTGTTTTCCGGTCACGCAGCAACAGCTGTGAATCCTCGTCAACAATCTGTCCTTCCTTTGCTGGTTTTGGGTCCCATGTCTCAATATCTAAGTACACTAATTAGTGTGTAATACAGACACAATTTAGACACCAGATTCCGCCACACATAACCCGGTCCTTTTTCCTTCTCAAAATATTCCTATTCCTCTCATAACATGATAAACATGAACTAATTTGTACATGTACCATCAAGGCAAGTTCTAGTAGTAGTATAACAGATGTAGTAAAGTCCCATACCAAAAATACAAGTAAGTTTCTTATAAATAAAGAAAATTAGAGGATACTTCCTAGGTATGTAACTGGTAATACTCCAAGAATAGGATACGCAACTGATATACCAGCCACCACAACTTACCCAATGGGTTTTAGATTATATAAATTATCTTAAGGAAATGCTAATAAATGCCCTAAAAGGGCATTATAGAATAAACTAAAATAGTTTGAAAGGCGTGTATTCAATGCATTGAAAATTGAAATACTTGATTTTTTCAATTGCTAACTACTTTATTTGGAACCCTTAAACAATGCCCTTAGGGCACTCGTTAGCAAGATCCATTATCTTAAGTCCAAGACACAAGAAAGTTGAGCACTTCAATAACCAAGTTATTATGAGATCGGACTAAGAAAATGTGCCTTCAATGTTGCCCTTATAGATGGTTGGTTCAATAGCACTGCCTTTTCAAATTTGCTCCAAAATGAGGCCTTTACTACATTTTTATTTTCATTTTTTTTTATCATTTTCTTTTTTTTGCCTGATTATGGGCATTTGCTACTGTCCTTAAATTAAACTTGCATCCATTTATTTCTAGCGAAGCTACTAATTTTATTATAGAACTAAAAACCCTTTAAAAAAATGCAAGAGAAGAACTTCATATTTAAATTCTATAAAAAATGCATATCAGTAATTGTTTAACAATATTTTACAACTTAAATTTATAGAAAATAATAAAATTAACCATAAGAAAAAGATGGGTAACAAAAAGGACAACAAAAAACAAAAACTAAGCCAAACAAGAAACACAGAGCATATAAAAAATCTTCCCAGACTACAATTTATCCTTCATTAGATTAACAATTAAAGGAACACAAATGAGCTCCTATGACTACACTTCCGAATCATATCCAAAGCAATTAATTATAAGCAAGAAAATTAAGAATTTATAGCAGTATATCAAATGTATATGGACAGACTAAAGATTAACCTGAAAAACAATTCAGTTTTCCTAAAAAAATGGAAAACTTTCTTCTTCCGACTAAAGGAATTAAGTCTTTCTTGGCATTTTTGGTAAACTTCAGACATATTGATCTTCAGCTTCTCTAACATTGCCTGCTCAAAATGATACATCATTCATCAAAAGCATATTAACACAATAATGACAATTATATTGAGATAAAAATACATTCCCCTCCCATGAAAGAATAGCAAATTACATGTATTATAATTTATTCTATTTTAATAGAATCAAACTTATGCATTTTTATTGATTTTACTACTCAGGATCATTAACATATAGTTTGGAACCTCCACTATAAACCAGGGTTATTATACTCAGCTCAGTGCAGGAACTGTATATGTAGCCAGTTGAACCAGCTTATTTTATCCGACGTACAATTCAGCCAAGGTTTATAGTCGACAATTTTTAGGATAGCTTTAAAAACTATAGGCTCTACAAAAACCATATCTTCAGTAAATTTAATAGAGTAATATCTTTACCAGTGGTTTCCCCCAAGGTTTTCTTTACTAGTGGTTTACACAAATTGTTCTTAATCTTAAATCTTTTCCACTTCCCCTTATCCATGACAACATTCTCTTATTCTGTACGTATTTTGCGTTTGTCGACATTTTATTACCCAACATTCACTATAAAGATCTCTCATTGTATCTCCATCAATCTTCTTATCAATTTCAGATCTCCAAAATAATACTACCTAAATGCTAATAATAAGGAAGAAAAATAAAAACAGTAGCAGATGATTAAGGTTATCCAAAAATCCAGCAAAACAGAGGTTAGATTAGGTTTAGGCATAACATTAAACTTGTTGAAGTTGTGGTATTTTAGAGAAAATGAGGAGAAAAAATAATAAGGGTTTGAATATTATTGATAATAGTTTAACGCTGACTTGATTACAAAAGACTCAATACTAATCTCTATTTATAGAGAAACATAGACTAAATCCTAAACTAGGAATAAATCATAATAACAATGAGATATTCTAAGATATCTCTATCATTTTAAATTGATCATAGGAAATAACTCAAGATACTCTAATATAATATAATAGATATTATAAGATATTTTCTAATATTCTCACAGAAACTTTGGTGAAGGAAAAAAGTGCAGTGCGAGAAAGCAAAAGCTACTATACCAAAATAACAATGTTTGAACAAATCAAACATTTTCTACTATAGAACAGCTACTAAGCACAAAGTTAGACATTGAAATGTAGGACTAAGCTTATGACAACCTTGTAGAGGCTCTAAAAGTCTCACTATCACATGCCTTCAATTTGCTTTATTTGGCTGCTGATATTCATTGAGTTAACAGTAGGTAAAATATATAGAAATAGTAATACATTCAGAAGGAATTATAAAAAAAATATTTCAAATGTTCAAAAGAAAACTTCAAATTTTTTTCTAAATGATTAAACATTTTCAAACAAGTTATTATATGATTTTACAGTTCAATATATAAAAAAAATGTCAATTTGATTCTTCTAAAAATGCAAGAGCCACCAATTATGCATACTTAGTTCACTGTCATTTTATATAAAACACTACAAAATTACAAAATGAATGAAGAAATAATGGCTGAGAGTGCTTCCCAATTCCATTGCTTATCTGATAAAGAAAACCTAACCAAAAAGGCAGACGCATGAAAAACATTCTAGAGGGTTTGCTATAAAATTTTAAAGACGTACTAGTTGCATGCATCAAAGCCTAAACATGTCTAAAAAAATTCAATAACCTCATTCAGATGAATATGACCAACAAGGCCTGCATCTTCAGAACCATTATTGCGTCTTCGCTGCTGCTGGTATCTGCAGATGAGAAACATGTCCCGAATAAAGTTGAATATAAATACAACCTTTCAAATATCACAATATTACTAGTTCAATTTTTTTTTTAAGAAAATTACTTGTTCAATTAACACAGATTAAATGTTTTACCCCCAATAAAATACGGAGTACTTAGCAAGTATATATCAGAAAACTACGTAGTACATATAAGGAATTGACATCATCATGAACTAAGAGGATAAGCCATGCATTGAAAAACAAATGTTGATAGGCATAAGTGCAATTGACAACATTGTTTTTAACAAAGTACAATTCACAACATTGATTAAGACAAATGAGGCTTTAAGCTACAAAGTAATCAATTACCCATAGTTGATCCGTTCCTTATAAACTCCCAGGAATTTATAGAAACTAAAAGATATATGCTGAATATAGCAAAAAAAATTAAACCAAGATAAAAAACGTACTCAACAGTGAAATCTAGTGCTGCATCCTTGAGGCTTACTTTTCTCAATTGATTTTTAACCAAATATGCAGCATTTTCACGACAGTAACTCCTCCCACAATCACAATCATTCAAATATAAAATTACCCGACGATCATTTGGTTCATTCCTAAAGTTCACCTTGCAAAGGAGTATTTCCTGAAGATAAATTGCATAAAAAGTAAATATCTCAACAAAAAAAAAATTATTACTGAGATATGAGAAACAGATGTCTATTATTCACTAAGAAATTATTACCTTCATAAACTCCCAGGAAGAATTGCTGCTAGGACTAGCATCAAGGACTGCTTTATAGGCAGGGTTTGACATGGAAGTTGCAGCTAAGACACCAACAGGCTCACCAGCTGGGAATAAGGGCTGGGATTTGTCTCCAGATTGTATGCCATACTCAAACTGGATGATGGAATTACTACATACATTTCTCACGGTTCCATCATAGCAAATCACAACATCCCGGAGAATGGCCATCAAGTTCTTAAATAGTGTGCCTGGTTCAGATAATCCTCTAGAAGAGCGGACAATTATTTCTCTTGTTGCAATTGAATGCACCAACTCTTCATATGGATCTAAGCCATGAAAGAAGCATCCTTTGAGCAACCCAAACTCAGCAGAGGGATAACCATCCCCATCATAGAAACACTTCACGTGAAAATGAGAACCTACATCCTCAACCAATCCCTTGGAATAAAACTTTCCTCTCTCAAAGAGTTGTTGGCCTAAGAAGCCAATCTGTTGAACCACCTTGTCAAGAGCCGACTTACTCTTCGAATCAATCAAATCTCCAAGTCTGGTTGACTTCAAAGCAAAATTTATGACAGGGAGTTCAATATCTTGCATGTGTTTCTCCAGTTGTTGTGCCACCAGCTCTTTGTATACGACCCTCAGCTGATGCAACAAAGGAGAAATTTTCCCAATGCTTTTATTGATAACCCTTTTCACTGCCCTGGATATTGAAAAGTCTTGCAATCCAACACTATATCCATGAGCAAATATGTTTTCCATCAGAAAGGGCTGGAGCACATCAAAGAAATTCAGTGCCTCCTTAGGACCCTGGCTAAAAAAAATTGAGGCTGCTACTTCATTTATAATTGAAGGCAGAAGATCTCTGGTAAAATCAAATTCTAAGATTTCCCTTTGCCTAATTAAGTATCGTCCTCCAGTACAATCAAACGAGGAAGGCAAAGCACACTGCAACATTTGAACAGAAGTCCAATAAGAATCGCCAGAACCAGCCTTAAACAAAGCAGGCATTGGCAAAGGCAGGGAAAGAAACATGGCCATTTGATTTGCTGCTGCTCTATCCAAAAAACAACTCTTGAATAGCATCTTGAGTGACAATAATGAATCTGTGGATAACTGAAGGTTCAGATTACCACTATGAGAGCTGAGAAGTTGTTTCTCTACAGAGAAAAGCTCCAAAACCTCAGCCTTAGCAGCAAGTGACTGGGGATAAAAAAGATGGACACAGTCACCATCAAAATCAGCCCCTAAGGGTCCACATATTAGCGGATTTATTTTGACAGTGTGGTCGTCATGGATGTACACTACAAGCGCTTGCAATGAGTGTTTGTGAGTAGTAGGCGGTCTGTTGATGAAGACAACATCCCCATCCATAATCCTCCGATGCACTATTTGACCAGGTTTAAGATATGTGTGCCCCTTTGAGCCTTCCCTTAATGAGTAAGTTGACACACCTTCCTTGTATGTCAAGCATAAATTTTCATCAACCAACTTTTGTAAATAACGGATGTTATGTATGCTTACTCTCTCCTCAAATGTTATCCTTTGAGCAACCTCAAGTGGAATTCCTACTTCATTTATCTTCTTATAGCCATCTCCAGTTATCACATTACGGGAAGAAAAACCTGAACCCTTTCTTATAAATAAAGTCCTCATTTTCTCTAACCATGCTTTTGTTGAGGAATCATTCAGCTCTTTATTAACCCCATAACGTGTTTCTATATCTCGTGTTGCCTTAGAAGTACCCCTAACTTGAAGATACTGATCAACCACTGATTGCAAGTCGTTAGCTTCCACTTGATGAGACTCAAAGTTTGGTTCACCTGATCTAGAACTTCTGATGATTTCAACCTTCCTAAGCAATTTTCTAAGAATTGTCATGGCAGGATCCTGCAATGTGAGACAGATACATAACTTTCTGAAGCACTACAAAAATAACTTTATCAAGTAACAAATCAGATCATCATTTCCTCACCGAAGACATGACACTGACACCATCTGAAACTACTGGCACGGACAAGCAATTTGGTGGTACCGGAAGGTATTTCAAAACATATCCATCTTGAGGAAAATATCCTTTTATAGCAAGTTTCCTATTTGTTTCTTGTGGAAATCTTTTGATAATTTCTATCACCTGGTAGATATTTGACAAGAAAACTGTAAATGAAAATCGAATGACAAGTTTCAACTGCAACGTAAAAAAAATAAAATAAGAAGCATATAACAGTTATAGCCTGAAAGCATCAATTATAAACCTATTTGACTGTCAATCACAAGCATTTTGAGTACAAATATCAATCATACAGAAAATGCAAATATAATTTCAACAGTGTGATTTACTAAAAATATAAGATGGCCCCAAATAATAATTATATGCCACAATACACCAGAGTGAACCAAAAGAAGCATTGACATTCATGGGAATCGGATGCTGGCAAAGGCCATGACACTACATAGCTGATTCATTTAAAAAAAATCCATTTGAATGCCTCGTAAATTGAATCTTCAAAATAAATGTGTTTAGGGAATGATACGATAATAAAATGCAAGTTACTACCTCTGTCCCTATATATAGGACCCTCTTATGAAATTTCTGTCCATTTTTACAAGACCCTCTTTGAATTTTCAACTACATTAATTACTCATTTTACTACCTGTTAAAATATTATATTAGTATGTAAATAAAATAGATAGGTCGTAAGTATTCATGTATGTTAGTATTCATGTCATTATGTTTGTTTAATACTCATAGTCTATATAAAGAACTTTTGTTGTGTAGTTGAAACACACAGGTTATTCAACATGTCTCTCAATATTTTTCTTCGTATTTAACATGGTATCCAGAATCTGTTGAGAGACAACCTTAATCGCCAACTACCCGGTGGACCCACAGTCTCCGGTGATTTTATTTTCGGAAAACCGTGTTCTCAACTCTGATTTCCCCCTCCCTGACTTTGTTAAGCTGATTCCTCAATTTTTGTTCATCCGTCCACACTCTGCCGTCACTGCAACCACTATCTCCGACATTTTTTTCAACGAACAACCACTCCAGCAGCGTCCTACACTCCAGATCGGCCCACCCCTCCACGGGCGTCGTTAGACGGGCATCCACGTGCTGCCTGCAACCACCGCGCGAGGCGACGCATCTGGAAACCGTTCATGGCGCCGTTTCTTTAGTGGCACTCTTCTCAGCCTTTTGATTTCATATATGTCCTCAGTTTTCAGTTTCGAGTCACGGATATATGAGTTCCAGTTCAAACACCCCCTATTTTCCTGGTTTATACGCGTTTTTTGGCACTCTTTACCGACCATGATGTCTCAGATTGAAACAAAAAGCATCTTCACCAACTACATCACCTCTCCTCTCTCTGTCAAAAAATTGAATGGATCAAATTATGACAGTTGGGCCGCCGACATCAAACTATGGATGTTTGGTCAAGCTTACGAGGATCATGGTTGTGACTGAAACACCAAAATGGAAACAAATAGTTGCTCAGTTGTGTAGTGTCATTAAATCTACATTTCATTTAGATGTTAAATCGATTTTCCATCCACATCTCACGTGTGAATCGGTTTTGAGTCAGGCAAAGGCGCTCTATACTAACAACACTCAACGTCTCTATGGAGTTTATCACCGCTTGCTGAATATCATTACTACAAAGACAATAGATGGCTCTATTATTCATATCTTGGAACCGTTCATAGTGCACTTCATGATTTTAACGAGTTTCTCCCTCCTGCTGCAAGTAACCTAGTTGAACAAAAGCAGAAGTTGGATCAACGCAGCATCTTCTTCATGCTCCTTGCACTCATAGCCTACCCAAGGAGTACTTTGGCACTCATGATCAAATTTTGAGGTTTGTTACTATTCCGGATATGTCTACTACCTCAGTGATCCTCCTTCAAGTACCAGCAAAACATCCAGTTGAGCACTCTATTACTTCAGCTTCGGGTGACATTGCTGCCCTTGCATCTCTGGGACATAATCAGAGTCGCTCTTGTGGAGGACCATCCAACTCTAAGCCTCGTCCCGAATGTGAGCATTGTAATCGGCTTAGATATACTACTGATCGTTGTTGGAAGTTGCATCGTAAGCAATCGTCTTTGATAAATGCAACTCAACTTTATCCTTCTTCCACTATTCAGACTACATCATCTCCACAAGGCTCCCCAACAAATTATGAAGACTACCTTTGGTGGGTTCAGAGTCATCCAAACTCTAGTTCTCCTACTTCGGTTGCACATATTGGTAACTCATTTGTTTACCTCTCTCACTCATCTTCTCTCTACCCTTGGATTCTTGATTCTGGTGTGTCTGATCATGTCATTGGTAATAAAGGTCTCTTTTCTTCTTTCTCTACATCTGGTTGTTTACCTACTATAACTTCTGCCAATGGCACTCAAACCCAGTCTCAAGAAGTGATAATGCTCAGAAATATTTGTCCTATCAATTTCAAAATTTTATGACTTCCAATGGTATTCTACACCAAACATCATGTCCTCATACACCCCAACAAAACGGGATAGCCGAACGCAAAAATCAACATCTCATTGAAACCACACAAACCTTAGTTGTCCATGGTAATGTTCCATTTCGTTTTTGGGGCGATGTAGTCTTAACGACATGCTACCTTATCAATCGTATGTCGTCTTCAGTCTTAACGACATGCTATCTTAACGATATGCTACCTTATCAATAGTTGTCCATGTCGTCTTCAGTCTCTTTCCCCATATCCCTTTTTACCCACTACCACCTCATGTGTTTGGGTCCACGAGTTTTGTTCACAATTTATCTCCTGGTTTAGACAAACTGTCAGCTCGATCACTCAAGCGTGTCTTTTTTGGATATCATTGGTCCCAAAAGGACTATCGTTGTTATTCTCCTACACTACACTGATACATTACATCAGTCGATATTACCTTTTCGAGTATGTACCATATTCCCATCAGGACATTAATCCCGAACCTCCTCAGGTAGTTATCCCTATTCCACCCACTCGTAAAGAAAATATGATATGGATATTCTTGAAGAAACGAGTCTATTATATACCAAGCCAGTTAATACTTGTTAGAATATTAGAAAATATCTTATAATATCTTTTATAATATATTAGAGTATCTTGAGTTATTTTCTATGATCAATTTATAATCGTAGAGAATCTTAGAATATCTATTATTATTATTATGATTTATTCCTAATTTAGGATTTAGTCTATCTTTCTCTATAAATAGAGATTAGTACTGAGTCTATTGTAATCAAGTCAGCATTAAACTATTATCAATAATATTCAAACCCTTATTATTTTCTCTCCTCATTTTCTCTAAAATCCCACAACTTCAACATGGTATCTAGAGCCTATTTCGATCCTCCTTGAACGATCCCGCCTTTATTCTGCTACCGAATTCCCAACAATTAGGGAATATAATCATAGTTTCTCTTTTCTAACATTCCATCATTCGGTAAGATTTTTTTCTCGATAAACCGTGTCCCAATTCCGATTTTTGTAGCTTTTCGTTTATTTTTCAGCAGAAGCACTGCTCATCGCGTGATACTGTTCACCGCAAAAAAAAAAAAAACTTTGTCGTATCCCGAAACCCTAATATTTTTCTCTAACTAACGTTGACCAGACCTGTATATTTTCTAGGGGTTTCGTTTCACTCACAGTTCCCAATATACTATATTGTGGAATTCGTGAAAAGGTATCTTCGTATATCGTTGAAACGGTGCTTAACAATTGAAGATAATTAGGGTTTTGATGGGTACGGTCTTAGGCATGGCAACGGGGCAGGGCGGATTTCGCCTCCTCCACACCCGCACCCGACTAATCGGGGAAAACCCGCACCCGCCCCCGTTACATAGCGGGTGTAAAATTTAAACACCCATCTCCGTCTGCAACAGGTCTCGGGTTTCTCCGCCCGCACCCACTCAAATATATAAAATTATAAATTTAAAAACCATATTTATTATAATAAAATAATTATTATTAAATAATAATAAAATTAAAAATATTTTATATAGAGATAACATTATAATTTTTAATATTTTAAAAAAATATTAAATATATTAAATAAGTATTTATATATAAAATTAAAAAATTACAATAATAATATTTGCGGAGCGGGCTCGGGTGCGGGGTGAATATCACCACCCCCAAACCCGCCCCCGAATTTTAATGTAGGGGAAAATCCGCACCCGCACCCAATTAAAGCGGGTTTTCCCCGCCCAAATCAAGCGGGTTTGAGTGGATACCCACGGGTGCGGATTTTATTGCCATCCCTAAGTACGGAGAGGAAGAGGAAGATGAATTTATTCGACGTCGTGGACGACTCTACAGCTAAGATTAACAAGGGTATTGTTGAAATCATTACCCCTGTTGAACTCATCAAGAAGGGTGACAAGGTTGGTTCGTCTGAAGCTGCATTACTTGCCAAGCTAGGCATAAGGCTCTTTTCATATGGTCTTGTGGTGCTTTATTATTATGATAATGGTTCAGTATTTACCCCTGAAGTTCTTGATCTCACTGAGGATGCTCTCATTGAGAAGTTGCTACTGGTGTCTTAGTGGTGACTTCACTTTTGTTGGCCATCTCATACCCAGCACTTGTTGCTGCTCCTCACATGTTTGTGAATGCCTACAAGAATGTTCTTGCTGTCGCAATTGCAACAAAATATTCTTTCATGAGGCTGACAAGGTCAAGGAGTTCCTAAAGGATCCAAGCAAGTTTGATGTAGCTGCAGTTGCTGCCCCAGCTGCTGATTCTGGTGCTGCCCCTGCTGCTGCTGCCAAGGAGGAGGAGAAGAAAGATGAATTGATGGTATGGTCTATGTTATTGATCCTGGATTTGCTATGTAAAATGATTTGTTTGAGGATAGCCTTAGAGGTGCCGAAATTCAAGGAGTAGAAGCCGAATATGGCACCATTACTAGTGCTGTTTTGATGAGAGATGCAGATGGTAGATCAAAGTGTTTTGTTTATGTCAATTTCAAAAATCAAGACAATGTTGTGGAGGCATTGAATGGGTGTCCTAATTCTGATTCTGGGAATAGTGGTCCCAGAGATTGTGGTGTCCTTCAAAAGTGGACTTTGGGATCATATTTTTTGTGGAGGAAACTCTCTAGCCTTTGTCGTGGCTGGACTTTTACACTGGCCTTGCCTTTATCTCCTTGAAGCACGCCTCTCTCTCCTTGAAGCAGATTCAAGTTTAAATATTTTAAGTCTCCATTATTATTGGTTTGAAGCTTCCAAATGCAGTTTTTAGAAGAACGGAGCTTGCTTTGTCCAATTGTCTGCCATAAATTTCTCTCAGATGATCAATCAGACTATCTGGCTAGGCTATATTTATAGCAATTATCTCCGACTTCACATGCATCCCTGAGTTGTCTCTCCATCTTTTTAATTATTTTGTGGAGCAAAACATTGTTTTCTTGTAGCAAGCTAAAGCTTAGTAAGCTTTAGCTTGAGGGGGAGTGTTAGAATATTAAAAAATATCTTATAATATCTTTTATATTATATTAGAGTATCTTGAGTTATTTTCTATGATCAATTTATAATCATAGAGAATCTTAGAATATCTATTATTATTATTATGATTTATTCCTATTTAGAATTTAGTCTATGTTTCTCTATAAATAGAGATTAGTACTCAGTCTATTGTAATCAAGTCAGCATTAAGCTATTATCAATAATATTCAAACCCTTATTATTTTCTCTCCTCCTTTTCTCTAAAATCCCACAACTTCAACAATACTCATGGATCCAAATGTCAAACTCCTACCTAATCAGGAGGAGCCTCTATCAGATTCAGGAAGATATAGGAGATTGGTTGGAAAATTAAACTATCTCACAGTCACCCATCCTGACATTTCGTTCTTTGTCAGTGTGGCAAGTCAGTTCTTAAATTCTCCTTGCCAAGAACATATGGATGTTGTAATCAAGATTCTTAAATACATCAAAAGTACACCTGGAAAAGGTCTCATTTATGAAGATAAAGGACATACTCAGAAAATTGGCTACTCAAATGTCGATTGGGCAGGCTCACTCATTGATAGACGATCCACTTTTGGGTATTGTGTACTTGTCGGAGGAAATTTAATATCTTGGAAGAGTAAGAAACAAAATGTTGTTGCAAGATCTAGCGTTGAGGCACAATACAGGCCATGGCTCTAATAACGTGAACTCATTTGGTTGAAACAATTACTGAAAGAACTTCAATATGAAGAGGCTAGCACAATGACACTAATATGTGATAATCAAGTTGAATTGCACATTGCTTCAAATCCTATTTTTCATCAATGGACCAGGCATATTGAGATAGACTGTCATTTTGTTAGAGAAAAGATCGAATCAGGTGACATCATCACTAGCTTTATCAATTTCAATAATTAGTTGGCAGATGGTTTTACAAAATCAATGTGAGATCCTAGAATTAGTTATATATGTAACAAGTTGGGTGCATTTGATTTATATGCTCCAGCTTGAGGGGGAGTGTTAAAATATTATATTAGTAGGTAAATAAAATAGATAGGCTATAAGTATTCTTGTCTGTTAGTATTCCTATTATTATGTTTGTTTAATACTTATAATCTATATAAAGAACTTTCGTTGTGTAGTTGAAACACATGGATTATTCAACATGTCTCTCAATATTTTTCTTCGTATTTAACACTAAGATACCCCTAATTAATTTACATCTTATTCTGCAATCAACAATAAATACTATAATGAAAGCACTAACTAATTCTCTCTTTTGAAGGGTAAACATGTAAAAACAATATCAATTATTAAAAAATTTAATATTACTATCAAATTTCTTAATTACTGTGATTTGATCAATGAGGTCCTATACATAGGGACGAAGGTAATAACTAAAACCGAACCGGACAGCCAGCCAGTTAGAAAACCCCCGATAACCGTTAAGTCCAAGAACCAGTCAAAAACAGTTGATACAGGCAAAAACCAGCAGTCCGCGAAAACTCAAAAGCACCTTGGTCAACCATGACATTTTCTTCTTTGCTCCCATCGCAAGAGAAGAACATCGGTTGAACATATCCACAAATGAAAGATAAATCAGAAATGTGGAGATATTGTTCTTCCTCCTTTAACTATTGAGACCATCATGTGGAAGAAAAACCAAATCTTTGGAAACTTTGTTAGAACTGATGGCTGTGAAGCTCACCCCAAAAAAAAAAGACGATGCCAGCGAAATGAAAGGCGCACTGGAACAATTAAAAAAATTGGTAGAGGACAAAGAAAACTGGTTAATGTAAAGGAGAAAGAAGAGTAAAAGACATGATGGGAGTGGCATTTGGCAGTGCACACTTCTAGTCATTCTGGGCAGTGGAATACGATTTGACACAACGACAAAGTAAATGAGTGTTTTTAATATGACAAAAAAAAACACATAAATTTTGGGGATGATTTAAATTTGGTGTTGGTTAAGTTTACATGTTACGGATTGATGTCTATCATTTATTTGTTTTATTAAGTATTAACAATATGTTTATCCTTTATTATTTATTTATTCCTTACTAAAATTAGAAACTATATATAGGATTCATTATTAATTGATGTCTATCATTTTATCAATGAATCCTATTTGTCCAAAATAGACAGTAGAAATTCAATCTTATTTAATTATCATAAATCTTATATGAAATGTTATTAAAATATACTCTTATATGTATATTAAATTTGAGTCAAAAAAATATTAGTATATAAAATAAAAAATTTATATTAAAATAACTGGTTCAACCACAATTGAATTGTTGAACCTTGAACCAATGCCTTCACTCGTTCAACGACTGGTCCGATTTTAATTACCTTGATAAGATGTTTGTTTGAGAGTGCACCGATAGCATTCCTCTTCCCAGGAAAATATAAGAAAGACAAATCATCTATGGGACATTGACTGAAAATAGCTTGATAGTAACTTCATACAAAAGACCACACACAATTGGGAAAGTTTATTATAGGAAAAGATCATATAGGAAAAGTTTATACAAAAGATCATATAGTTAGGCATCAAAATAACCCCTCAGCAAATTTTGTGAAAGTTTATTATAGGAAAAGTGGGAAGGCTGTCAACTAATTGTTGGTTGCTAGTTAGTTGTAGGTTAGTAGGTCAGGAGCAGTTATTTTCTAGGCTTATTGTATGCTGATTGGTCCTATGGCTTATACATAGTACTGAACCCTCCCTGAGGGAAAGTAGAATTCTTTTAATCTAAAGTTTAAACTACCGAGGGTACTAGTGTGAAGAGATTAGAATTCTGTGTCTTTTTTCCTTTTATCAATAAAACAACGACAAATAAATCATGTTTCCCTAATCATAAAGAATAGGAATTGCAAGTTCCTAACAATAGTGATGCTAGACTCCTAATCCTAAATATAGTGCAATCAGGAATCAAATAATAATAATAATAATAATAATAAATAATATAAAATCTAATCTTAAGAGATAATTAAAGATACTCAACATAAAGTGGTCCTAGAAAATAAACTTTTCTAAATTATGAAGAAAATAAACAGTAATGAAGCGCAATAAAAAAGACAAAAATTAAGAGTAGTAAAGCCAGAAAAAAAGGACGCACATAAAAAGGGAATTGCAAACATTAAGTAACTTGAGCAATATTTCAAAACACTAGCCATTTTAAGCAGCACAATAACAATGAAAGCCAGTAGAAACCATACCTCACAAGGAAGCAAAGCTCGAGTATGATCACCCCCATAGCGATAGCCATATTTTTCTAAAAAACCCCAAAAACCGTCATGCATCTTTGATTTTGGAACCTTCAGTGCCAAATAACAAGCCCCATCAGCTGTTTTGACCTCCCGAATAGAAACTTGTGCGGCATTGACATCCTAAGAGGAAAATATAACTATCATGAACTTTGGACATTAATATTTATGGAAATAACAAGTTCCCATCTATAACAAATAACAAAGTATCATAATAGCAAAACAAAATTTAGCCAACATATTGGAAGAACACATTGAATATTAATTTCGGCACCAAAAATAACAAGCAGTAAAAATAAAGCACAGAATAAACTACAGTTAAGCTAGCAATTAGCAAACCATCGAAAGAAGAAAAAAAAATCATACATAGAAAAAACAGAACACATCAAAAATAAATAACAAGCCTTCACATTTTTTCATTGAATGTTACCCACAATTATAGCCTTCACATTTTTTCAATATAGTTCCCACTTTTCAGCACTTCAACATTTACGATGACACCACTGGTGTCTCTAGAAAGTATCATAAATTATAGCTATTCTCTGAAAAGTTAATGATTCTAGTAGTGGTTGCAATTGTGGCCAATGGTTCCAGCTCAACTATATACATGACAAACTTAGCATATGATATGCATGAGCATATATGCCTACAAATAATAACAATATTATTATTTTACATTCTCAGATGCTATCTAAATACTCTTTAAATCTTAATGCATGACATAATTTTAAAAATGTTTTCATTTTAAAACATAGTCAATTACAAAATTAGGAGACAAGAATGTAACAACAAAAAGGATAACATATGATTGGTTCATACTAACCTCACAACAGGAAGATAATAAACTCTGTGCCAAACCACTGCTTGAAGAAGGAAACTGAAAGGTTGTGAGCCAGCATTAGAGAGAGAGAGAGGGGGGAGTTTGAGAGAAAACTGAATACTCATTGATACTTAAAATTGATAAAACTGAATCTATCTCTGCCACGACAGTCTATTAATAGCTGGCAATAACCGCAATGCCAGCTGGCAGTGGCAATAACAAATAACAGAAAATAGACTAGTGAAGTGACTTAAAACAAGTGCAGCTATTACAAAGAAACAGCCAGTAAGATCAACACACAAGATGGCATAAGATGAAGGTTGTATCCTTTTTGTACCTAAATCTATCAGACAGTGCATGATAGCCGGATTACTATACACTTTAGGAAAACAAAATTAACAAACCAAACCTTAATAAGCTAGTACTATCTTTGTAATGAGAACAAGAAAAGAAAAGAAAAAAAAAGAGTATGATCTTAACAATAAAAATTTTACAAATTTATTAAATTTAAATGTTACTTACATTTCCTACTGGATCTGAATTAATGACATCACAGCTTTTTATTGCAATACAAAACAGAAGCATATCTACCAACCCTAAATTTAAAGGTGAGGAGCACTCCTATATGTACATGTACACTCGTATCTAACAATTATTTTATTTCCATAATATCCATTTAGCCAACTTCTTTACATAAAGCCCTACTATTTTTCATAGTTATTGTTTACATATGATATTTCTACTGGACCAAATTCCTAATTCAACCCAACTGCTTCACCAAATTGATTATCAATTCTATTTCAGAATACATAACAATATTTACTCGAATACTGATTTTATTACTATATCAATTTTCATAAAATAATAAAAACTGTAGCAGCATAATTAAATAGCTACTTATTTCCACAGTCAGTAACCAAATTCATAGCTGAAGTATAGTATATTTCACAATTCCTTTATTATTAAAAAAATCAAAGAACATTATTTAAATTACCATAAAAATGAATTAAACAAAAGCAGTCTGCTGTTAACCAATTGGTCATTGGTTTGATAAAAAACAAATTTATGATAACGAGTATTATATTATTAATATTTCAAACAAATTGACACCTTAAATCTTATTTAATTTTCCTAAAATTTATATCAAGTACAATCAAGGAAAAACATTTCTATAGACGGTATAACATGATTAGTTATTTTGAAATTATCATTTTCAGCATAATGTTGGATTTATTCGCCATAAATTTAATTAATTTCATTGACAAACATATACAGATTTGAATCATTTAACTATTTTATGCAATATAAAAGAAATTGCAATGAAATGGTATGCAATATTTTCAAAAATACTTAGGCCTCAAATGTGCTTGTTGAAACCAACTAATATTGAAATTAATTAATTACTGAAATGGATTTCAACACTTAAATTGAATAAAACGAAATTTTTCAGCATGAGTACTAAATTGAATTCATAATCTTTAATTAAACAGATCTAAATATGCTACAAAGAAGTAAGGCAATGCTTTTATAAAGAGAAACTACAATTGAATTACAAAAGGGTTGGGTTGATTTTAGCTGGCAGTGACTTGTAAGTGTCACTTTAAGCCCTTATTAAGGTTGGTGGCATGTCCTAGCTTTGGAAAGGGGTAGCCCTCCCTCTTCCCTTAACTCACATCACTTCAAACCCAAAATAAATACATAAGGCTAATACATGGTATGTTTTAAATTTTACAACAATACATGTTAGAATAAGATCATACATAGTATTAATATAAGAGCTATATTAAATAGGAGTGGTTAATAAAAGTAAAAGCTAAAATTAGTTTCACAGTTAAAAAATGAGACCACTTAGTTGTGGTTTAGGAAATGGAATTTATCTAAAATTAAGAAAAACTTTGAACAATCAAAAAATGGGTATCTCAATACTCTCGCAGTCTCGCTCAAATCCAAAAAGTTATTATGGTGCAGGCTTTTGTGGTAGAAAATTATGATAAAAGAGAGAACATGAAAGAAGATATATAACTCAATTGACAGTAGCCTTTCTTGAGTCTTTTAATTTAAGGCTTAATATTTTATTTTTAGTCCTTGCAAATATATCACTTTTTAGTTTTAGTCCCTGTAAAAAAAATTTGTTTAGTCAATATAAATATACACTTTTTACTTTTGGTCCTTGGTAATTTAATTTTAATCCTTGCAAATATACATTTTTTGCTTTTGGCCCCTGTAAATATTCATTTTAGTCCTTATATACAAGGACTAAAATCAAATATTTTACATATAACAAGGATTAATTCCAATATGAATAAATTTTGCAGGGACTAAAAACAAACAAAATATTACAGGAACTAAATCAAAAACGTGAAAGCATATTTAAACCTTAGTTTAAACAATAATTAAGCACATAGGTAAAAGTGAAAATCAAAACTCTGCCACTAACTGTCTTTCACAAGTTATAAAAATTAAAAAAGCTAAAGAACTGTGTTCACATTCTATTCAGGTGATACCTTGGTTTTCTTCAATTTTAAGCAGTTTAGGCAGACCAGGCTCAGTATTTTCTTCAACTCAGTAACATGGCTAGGATGGTATATTGGAACTGGAAGTTCAATATATCCAAAGTGGCCTGAAAAGTAATATTGATTCAACACCAACTCATTTGACATGTAACATTTTTTCCATTGAAATGACAACACAAAAAACGATCAAATAACAGACCTTCGCATTTTCCTGCTTCAGAAGTGCCACAAGATTCACATCGTCCAAATTCAAGGGGAAGCCCAAGGAATGGATTTGCCAGCTGACTAGCATGACTAATTGTGGAATCGCTAATGGATGCAGTACTCTATCAACAAAAAACAGCAAATTTCACAAAATATATTGATCAAATCCATTAAAATATCAAAATGGCCATAACAACATAGCAAAGCCTAGTAACAAATACTGAAATCAGAAACATCTTTTACCGATCACAATTAAAACCAAAACCCTGACTGGTAAGCAGCCATATAGGCATACATAAACACCCAGAGAATACAACTTTGTCTGTTTTGAGTTCTTTTGACAAAAGTTAAACAAACAACAAAATTTCACACTGCACATTTATAACATGAATAAATTACAAGAAATATCAATATCAAATCAAAAGAAAAACACTTCAAATAAGGTTCTTAAAGGAACCCAGGAAATACATTGGGTACTTACAATTTCATGCTGCGTAGCCATACTAAAACGGATACCAATGACCTTCGCATCTAAAACACTTGAAGTAGGATTATCTTCCATCACTTCCTAGGTAAATCTACAGCTCCTGCCAACAGATAACTCATAATCATGAGTCGTTATTTTTAATGTGTAAACCTTAAAAGTTTCAACAGAATTAAGGCAGAAAGAGAAATAAAAAAAAACAATGTAACAGAAAATTACTGGAAAGATGAGCTAGTACAACTTTTATTTGCAAACTTTCACAGAATTAAGCAAATAAAACCAATCTCCAAAGACAGCATAGAACAAATACATCTAACTAACATATCCATAAAATAATTGACCACCACAAATGTTTGAAAGGATGACTAGATATTGTGTATTAAACCGCAAATAAAAATCTTTTCAAATATCAAGCACCCTAACAAATAGGTGATGCGACCATTCTTAAACAGAAGTACCATAACCCTAAGAATACTAGGATGAAACAACCAGTTCAGAAATCATTCATCAAACCATAACCATTAATTAAAGCACTTGAATAATAGGGAAATTATACCAAACTGTGTGTTCAAACAATACAAAGCAAAGGCATATTTATAACTATGTGCTAGAGAGTGTTAACCACTGACAACCATAAATGGCGAGCAATCATCTTGCAATAACAAAAGTTCCCCTTAATTAGGACATAATTGGTTTTACATACATAAAGTCACTAATCCACTTCTCCAGAGAACACAAATTAACTAATCCACTTATCATCATTCAGCCAACCTCCTTAAATTGGATAAAAAAATCTCTCAACAACATAGAATCATTTTTCACCATAAAAAGAAATGGAAAAAAAAATTAACCCACCTTTGCAACGGGTTATAAGAATCACAAAAAAA
>JBBPBS010001102.1:10595047-10684683 GCA_037974835.1 Cicer judaicum | reverse complement strand
AAAAAAAAAAAAAAAACTCTAAATAAACAAATGCAAGTGACATATGAAGTTTTCAAGAAAAGGAAAAAATTATCGAGAGAGAAAATTTGCAATGACCTTGAATTTGTTCCCCAAAATGATGATCTTCGAAGAAAATAGAGCAAGCCAAACTAAAATCAAACCAAAAAAATTAAAAATATAAACATTGCATTTTCAACCATTTCTTACCTCAGAAACGAAAAACTGTGTGAAATTAGAGCGTCTCAGCGAGCTGAACAGAAAACCCTAAACCAACAAAAACACAGACTACAGAATGAGAATACAAAATCAGTACCAAAAAAATAACACAGAGCGTTACATTTTTGCATGAAACAAAAATGTAGAACAAATAAGACAGAAAAAATTGAAGTACCAAATCGTAAGTATTGATCTTCCAGCAGAGGACAACACTAAAAAAGCGTCTCCATGAGCTAACTGAAAACCCTAAACCGCAAAAAACAAAGAAACAGAAATGATAACACAATACGCAAAATCGGAAGCGTAAAACGACATAGAGAGATACGTCTATGCATGAAACGAAAATGTAGAAACGTTAAGAGAGAAAAATCGAAGTACCGAGTGGTTTATGTGTTGATTGATAACTGAAACAATGGGTTTAAAATGAGAGAGAAGAAAAGAGCTAAGAGAGTGAAATGAAATGAGAGAGAAATGGAAGAGTGAAGTGAGTGTGAGTGAAATTTTGGTTGTGCCTGTTGCATGAAATGAAACAAATTTTGCGATTTAGACAGAAATTAAAAATTTAAAATGAAATGGAAAATGTATTTTGTTTGTGTTTTGGTGTCTGTGTAAGAGAGAGAGACTGGGTTTTTGGTAGAGGGGTTTTGGAGGTCAATGACGATTTTGGGCTCGTTGACTTTTTGGTGAGTATTTAGTTATGGTGATTTTGTGTACAAAATTGGGATTTCGTTCTCATTTTTGTAAGTAAGAATGTAACGGCTGTACCCAAGTTTGCACTTTACTTACTGTGATTAGAGAAACTTAACCTGAGTTAAGTAGGCTAGTTAAGTTTTGATGACTATAGATTGGATTGTTTGCACTAAGTTTAGGCCTTAGGGTAATTTTAAGTGTCATTTGAAGCCTCGTATTGATTTTCTTTTAATAAAATAATATATTTTAAAGAGTAAAGTGTTCATTTGAGTAGTTGAAAGTAATATTGGTAAATTAGTTACATGATTTCTATAATAAACAAAAAATACTTCGTTAGATTATTTAATAATATGAGGACATTGTCGGAAAATTGAATAAATGTATATTCTAAAGTGACTAATAATTTAAGACAGAAAAGTATATTCTAAAAGTAACACTTATAAACACATAGGAATTAAATTGGTTGCACACTCTATTCCAACTTATTGTATGAGTTCTTTTCTTTTACAACAAAAAATTTGGGAGAAGAAATCCATAAAATGCTGAACTCTTTTTTGTGAGGTTGGATTAGAGCTCTGTTACAATTTTTTCCAAATTTTAGGATAAGTTTTATTATGAGGCAAGCAAAGAATGTCGCTCATTTGTTAGAAAAGGACGCTAAAGTTATAGGTTAGTCACCAAGTTCATGATTATATCTCATCCTGTATTGAAACAATTATTATGAATGAAAATAATTAAATTAGTTATGGTAAAAAACATAGAGATTAAGAATTTAATTGATATTTATATTTGTATTTAAATTATGATGCAATATGAAGATCTTGTTAGTGATTAATATATAAGTGCACATGTTACTATTTTTTAGCCTTTAAATTTTCTTCGATCTAAGATGCTCTTGAGACTCAACTTATCAAAACAAAAATCTTATTGAAATAAAGATAAATGTGTTTGGGTGTAGAGTTTAGTTAAGTGATTATTTAGTAAGCGTTAATTATATGAGTTGATAGTCCAAGAGTTGATCCATAAATTAGGTAAATATATATCTTTTAAATTACACGAAAATAATGTATTACTCTTTTTTCTTTTTTTTTTACAAGTTAATTTTTTATTTTTCTTTTAGTGTCAAGCTCATCTTTTATTTTATTTTTTTAATATTTACAATAACGATCTTAATTTCAATTTAGTAAAATGGAAATTCAAAATTTTCCCAATTTTTTCATTAAACTCGTGTAATTCTTAAGAGGGTTTGATTGCATTTATCATAAAAGAACGTCAACCCTCGATTAAAATTTATAAAAATAATTAAACAAGAGAGAATTTGAATAAGATGCATTTTAAGGTTCTTGAAATTAAATACAAATTTTTTTCAATCTATGTTATGAAATCACGTGAAAATTTATTATATTGTTCTTTAGATGATTGATAATAAAATTCATAGTACTATTTTAAAAATCTTTAATTAAAAATAACTAAAATGAGGTTAAAATTAAAAATAATCGAACTATGTAACTTTTATAAAGATAAAAGACTAACGTGATAAAAAAAAATGAAAAGATTAATTTGATATTTTTTTTGTAATTTAAATAACTAAATGATATATTTTACCTACAAATTATTTAGAAAATGGAAGAGTGATAGAGAAAATCTTATTTAAAAAGTTAAAAATAAGACATATCATTGGTCTTTTCATATAAAAAAATAAAAATTCTCACAATCTCTTTTAAGACTTTAAGACTCCAGAAAATATGCGTGCGTGAGCACATGGTGTGTTGGACTGTTTAGGTAAGGATTATTTATGTAATTGTAAAGAATGAAAAGAAGTTGTTAAAATTAATGTTTAACTAAGCCTGCTTTGAATAGGAAAAATTTGAAGTTTTCTCTAGCTTTTAGTGCTGTTGCTGGTTTTGTTAGGAAGATGTGTGAGAAGGACAAAAGGCATTTGATTGAGGTACTTCGACTTGAGACTATTCAGAGACTGTTGATTATATTGTGTTGCTTAGCTTTGTTATTTTGAAGGATATGATATTTAGGGATAGCCATAATATAATTATCTATCTACTTGAAAGATTTATCTAAATGGTTAAAAAAAATAGTTTCCTATTTAGTTGCTCTATACTTTTAATTGTTTTCCTGTTATCTTTCACTTTCTGCTACTTTAGATTTTGGTGGCTTTAGATTTCTTTTTGAATTGCCATCACATTTTGGTTCATGGAAGACATGGTCAGATAGGGATAGATTTTCTGGATCATATTCAACAAAGTTTCATTATATGATTCCTATTGTGCTTCTGGTTTGAAATTTTATGATTTTTTGAGATATACAATATATAGAATGAAATAAACAAATAAGCAGGAAACATAAACAGGGAGAAGAAAATGAAAACTTAATCGTTGGTAAAATATACAATACCTTGATTTAGTTCTAGTTGTATTTAGTAGCAACAATGTTCATAAGTTATTGTTTTATTTAGTAATAGTATGCATGTGTATCATATAAGAATGGGGTTGTATATGCATGTGTTAGGAACCAAGTTCGTTTTTCACTTATAGTTTTGTATCATATAAGGATGAAGTTTCACTTAATATTGAACTGATTGTGAAGTTTCAACAACGTGATTTGTCCAATGCAACCAATTCTAAGTCATGCAATTATGCCTTTCATTATCATTATTCAAGAAGCACAACATCTCACTTCAACAAGAAAGTCAATGCCTCTAATGGAAAATCAATGGTTGAAATTGAAAGAATTAAGTATCAAAAGAAGACTTAGTCGAATCAAAAAATTGTGAAGATCCAAGAACAACATGAATCCATTCCAACTCAAATCAACAAATAGTATGAAATAAGATTCTTGTTGTTTTTTTAAGATAATCTAAAATAAGATTTGATTCAAATTTATAATTGAAGAAAATCTTTGACCAAGTTGAAAAGAATACATGGTCAAGATTTGAAGATATGATGAGGATCTTATCACAAGAAGATATGAATCATTTACACGAAGATTTAATCAAGATTTATCTACAATAATATATGAATCATTTACAAGAAGATTTGATCAAGATTTATCTACAATAATATATGAATTATTTACAAGAAAATTTGATCAAGATTTATCACAAAAAGATTTGATCAAGATTTATCTATAAAAAGATATGAATTATTTACAAGAAGAGTTGATCAGAATCTACAAGAAGATATGATCAAGAATTGTTTACAAGAAGATACATTTATTATTTGTAAAGGTATGATTAAAATTTAGCAAGGACAAAGGAGAAACCATGACCTATTCTATAAATAGATAATCAATGATGAAGAAGAACATAAGAGAACTCACAAGTACAAAATATCTTATGTCATTAGAGTTCATAAGGTTAAGGTCTAGAGAAACACTTGCTCAAAATAAATATTTTCTAAGTGTTTTCTAGTGTGAGAGTCATTGTTACAATTAGCTTGTTAGAAGCAAACAAATTTACTCCAAACTCTTGTAACCCAACCTGATAGTGACTTTTGTATTCCTTAAGCAATATGCAGGTTTTCATGTTGTGTTGAGAACACTTGGTTTGTATAGTCAAAATGTTTGTGTTCCTAAAAAGGTTTGTAGGTGTTAAGTTGTTTTGAAAAAATTGGCTTGTAGGGTCAGGTGTTGTGTAATTCAAGTTTTGAATTAGTGGATTAAATTCTTATAAGTGAAGGGATTGGACGTAGCTACCAAATTGATGGTGAACTAGGATAAATTTTTGTGTCGCTTTAATTCTACAACTCTTGTTTTACTTCTGCCTTTGACCACTTAACCTGATTGTTACTACTTTTATTCTAAGTAAGTCACCAAACCCAAGTCAATTTTAAATAAATTAGCAAAAATAATCCAACTTAATTAAACACAATTCAACTCTCATTCTCGTGTCTGCACCTTCAATTAGCATAAAGAGCCCAATTTAAAAAATTAGCACTTTACAGTGTTTGAACAAAGATCCAACGATTCACTAATGTCTGGATTTGGTGAAGAAGCTACTGGAGGAAACATCCACATGCCACCTTTTTTTATGTTGAACTATTTGAATCTGGAAAGACATGTTGATGAGTTTCTTTATCTCACAAGATCTTAAACTTTGGACTTAGTGGAAGATGGCTATTATCTCCAACAAATTCTGATGGTACGAAAATTTCAAGGAAATAAATGGATACTAAATAGAAGAAGAAGTACAAGATGCATCACAAGTCTAAATCATTCATGATCAATGCATTACCTTCAAGGAATTTGATAAGTGCACTGACAAAAAACAACAAATAACATCTATGAAAATTTGGTTCTAACTTATGAAGAAACCAAACAAGATCTAGAAGCAAAGGTCAACCGCCTAGTTAGAAAATATGAGTTGCTCAAGATGGAAGAAGATGAACACATTGAAATAATGTTTTCTAGATTCCAGACTCCGATCTTAGGATTAAAGGTTCTTGAAAAGAATTATATTATTGTTGATGATGTGGAGAAAATTCTTAAGAGTATGCCAAGCAAGTGTAGATCTAAGATTACAGCTATTCAAGAAGCTAAGGATCTCAATACTCTTAAATTGGAAGCAACCAAGTTTGACCTTGAAATCAAAGCAAAAGAAGGTTCTTAAGGCAACAATAGAATCAAAGGATAAATGATTCAAATGATCAGAATCTGACTCAGATGATGCGGAGTTGGCTTTCATATCCAAAAAAAAAAAAACTCATAAGATGTGGCACAACAAAAACACCAATTTCCTCTAAGATATTTCACGCAGTCCAACAGAGGAAGAGATAAGAATTTGACAAGAAAAACATCGTATGTTATAGATGCAATGAACTTGGACATGTCAAGTCTGGAAAAAGGGAAACATAAGAAGAAATATTTCAGACCCAAGAAAAAGGTTCTAATGGCTACATGAGATGATTCTGATAAATCCTCTTATGATGATGAGCAAGCAAATTTGGCTATGATGGCTCATACCAACTATGCCTATAGATCTAACAAAAACATTGATTATGACTTTGGAAGTGAATTAATTGATGAATAAATTGAGGTATTTTCTAAATTTAATCCTATTTGATTTAATATATGTCGTAAATGATTTCTTAAATAAAAACTACAAGTTGTGTCTAAAATTGAAAAACACTTAGAAAATTAAATGCAAACTTAACTAAAGAAATCAACGCATGTCGCGGCCTAAAATTTTGAGAGTTATCTAGAAATTCAATAGAGTCGCCATCAAAGTTTATTTTAATCTGTTTAGGAATATTTTTATTATTTTCAATTATAAAAAATGTTTTTAAAGAGAGTTTGTTTTGTTTTTTGATAATAAAATAAATGTTTTGATGAAAGAAAATAAATTTGTTTAATTTCAATAATTATTTTTAAATACGAATTTTAAAACTATTAAGTTGTAAAACTCATGTCTCAAAAATTCAAGGATTAAAAAGATGTTCCATTTAGTTAATTCGTTTAAGAATATTTTTATTATTTTCAATTATAAAAAATGAGTTTTAAAACCATCAAGTTGTACTTGTACAACTTATGTCTTAACAATTCAAAGATTAAAAAGATTTCACGTCTAGTTAATCAAATTAAAAAATTAATTTCATATTAAATTATTTATAAAAAAAAGTTTTAGGACTATCAAGTTATACCACTTTTATCCTGTCAACTCAAAGATTAAAAAGATGTAACATTTAATTAAACTTTAATAAAATATTTATTTTTATAAGATTTGATATTTGTTAGAAGTTGTTAAACTTAATATTTTAAAAAGAAAAAAGGTTGGACCTATCAAAGAGAAAAAAAATTGGACTATATATAAACAGTTGGGCTTAGAGCCCAAACTTTCTTTTAGTATATATATATATATAAAGTAACCCTAATCATAAATAGAAAAAAAAATATAAAAAGAGTGGGTGTACACAAAAAAGAAAGAGGTGAGTGAGGCGACGATACAAAAAGAAGAAGAAGAAAAAAAGATCGAGGAAAGAAAGAAAAAGAGAGTGAGGAAATGTTGTGCGACAGCGACATCAACAACGACCCCATCTTCTCCTTTTTGATTTGTATTTTTTCTTATTTGTTTCCTTTTTTATTTATGTTAATTTTTTATAATACTTTCATTTGAGTGTACAAGTAGTAAAATTCATAACTTTATGAAGATAGAAAAAAAACACGAAAATAAAAAATGAATAGAGGAGGGGCCATAGAGGAAAATAGGAAAGCAGAAAGCAAAGAAGCAAGAAGGAAAAAAAAGAATTAGGGAAGACGTAGAAAAGAACGTCTTTTTTGTTTTTATTTTTATTTTTATTTTATTGTTGGTGTTAAATGTAATGTAACATAAACCCATATGAACTCAAAATATGACTAAATTTATAAAATGATAATTTTAGACTTAATAATAATAAGTGCAAAATGTTTATTAAACATATTATTACTTTCTTTTTAATTATTTTTAATTGGTCGGACAAAAATGAGTTACTACATTTGTCTCTTTTTAATTATATTTTACTAAAAAATATGAATATTATCGTTATAAAAGTCAATTAAATATAAAGACCTAAATTTTGTCTGAATAAATTGTGAAAGTAAATGAATTCTTAATGCATAAGCTGATGTAATGCAAAAGAAGTAATGAAAAGGATGTGATATGTAATAAAAAAACTAAACAAATACTCGACAAAGATGAAAAATAATTGTCTCGAGATTGATTATTGGTGTGTAGATTAACATGAAAAAATGATTGTGTTCAAATTGATTACCGATGCACAAATTGACAAAAATGAAGAAATGATCGTCTTCGGATTGGTTAAAGATGTGTTAATCGACAAGAATGAAATAATAAGTTTACCTTTTACCATTTTTAATATTACCAATTCAAATTTTATCTTCCACTTTTTACTTGATCAACATTTTCAGAAATTCCATACTCACACTCCCAACAAGTTTTTTTCGTAAACAAAAAGAATTATGTTAAGCTCTAGAAAACTTTTGACAAGTTCCTCAACAACGATTAAAAATAAAGTGAATATTTTCATTACCGGATTATAAACAAAGACTAAACAGAAAAGAAGGAGGAATAAATTGATCCTAGTGTGTGACAAAGGCTGAAAATATAAGTTATGAATAGTTCAACTTATAGTGAGAGGTCCTAGAACATATATGTAAGCAGATAAGTATGATTCGACTTTAGGTGAGAGGTCCTAGAACATATATGCAATATTTATTTAGGTTAACAGAAAATACGAAATGTGTGTTTTGAAATTGAAGGTGGAAAGACTCATATGTAATGAGAGACATTTTTTTGAGTGCATGTAGATTCGGCGATGTTATTGAACTTGTTGTTTATTGTGTTAATGATGGACAACACATATAACACAAATAAATATAGAGTGTCATTAGTTGAAATTGTCGGTATGATCTCAATAAAGATGACCTTTGTAATGACATTAGGTTATTTGAAATGTGAAAATAACTTTTTATTGAACATTAGAGAAGTTAAGAAAATTATTTGTTACAAAACTTATTTACTCGTGTGACTGTGATCGACAAAAAACTTGCTTTGACAAAAGCAATTGAAGTTGTATTTCTATATACTGTTATATTTCTTTATCTGTTTCATATAGATAAAAATGTTGGAGACAATTCAAATATTATGTCTTAAGGATATGTATGAGTCAATTTTAGAGATGTTAAAAGACATTGTTTACTCTAGTGTGAGATGAAGCAAGGTAATCAAAACAAGGCCAAATATTGAACTAGTGTTAGCAAATGTTTAAGGAGATTATTGAGACGAGGGCGATCAAGAAGATGAGAATATAAGTTTTGAATAAAAAATTTGTGTGTAACATTAATATGTGTTATGATTTTATTTTGTTTAATGCATGAGGATACATAATTGTAATATTGTTGTTTTAATGTAACGATTTCATTGTATTTTAATTTTTGGGTGAAATTTTACTATTTTTTTTATGTTATAATTTATTTAGCGATATGTGCCTTTTTGTTGTTTTAATAAAAACAATTATATATTTTTTGTTGAAATATTTAAAATAGATAGTCATTCCACCTAAATTACATCAAGATAAGAGTAAGGCTCATAAGACTAAGGCCAACGCCCTTCGGTGATTGGGGTATGTTACTTAAGTGGTAAATCTAGACTCATCTGAACAATATGTTGTCATACCAAATAAATCTAACATGCATTCTTTAAATTCTCCATCGACTTAAACTTCACCCCTAATAGTACTCGAATCTAGACTCATCTGAACAATATGGTGTCATACCAAATGTATCTAAGTTGGATTCTTCAAATTCTTCGTCGGCTTAAACTCAATGTGTATACACTACTAATACTCCATTGGGTGTCACAAATGCATCTCTTATATTGTCCAATCTTGCTTGGACCACAAGAGCATAAACAACAACAACAACATGAATCAGAGGAAGCTGAGGAGGAGCAAACACAAGAATTGAATGAACGAGTTCTTTAATAGAAGATATGTAATATGACACTCTGAAAACTCGTAAGTAAATTTATTATTTATTTTGAGTACTCAGTTTAATTAAATTTACTATATACTATTTTAAATTAATGTTTTAATTTAAATATTTAGGTTCTTACGGTCTAAAATTGCGGCAAAATGCACGAGGATCACCCTGAAGACGAACTACAAGTGTTTTTGGCCCACTTAGAAGTAGTGAATGTGGATGGTTGGAACTAGGAAGAAGCTTTTCAAATTTTTTAGGGTAAATTGAAATGAAATTTACAGATTTTTACATTTAATTTGTGATAATATATGTAGTGTAATAGTTATATATATTGATTGCAAAATAAATGTGTGTGAAAAAAAAATACCTAGCTCAAATAGAAAATAATTTTATCTTCAAAACTATATTTAGTCTCTCTTATATACCGATGAATGTTTGATGAGGCTTTAACCGAAACAACATTGTTCCAGATTGGATTGGTGATGCACTATGGCTTCAATTGCAACACTATTGGACTACTGATGAAACATTTCTAAAGAAACAAAAGTTAATAAAAATATCAAAGCTTCAGAAAAGGGAGATTGCCTAAATAGGAGGGTGCATCAGTCCTGTCAACCACACTGTTAATTTGGTGAAATTTATTTAATTCATAATTATTCTATGTTTATTTGTATACATTTATTAAATATAGCTTAATAATTAATTACCTTATTGTTTTACATCTCCTATCACTGCAACAAAAGTCAGGTTGTTTCGACCAAAAGCGGACCTAAACCTGAAAAAACAGACACTAAATGTATTTTAGCGTCGAGGTAGAGTAAGTGCCGACACAGACGTTGGGAAGGTCGAAGCAAAGCAGTTGCATTTGGAAGACGATAAATAGTATCTGCTCGTAACAGGAAACAAAAACTATGTATTTCTATATTGGGCCGACGCAATATAGATTTAGCTTTAATGTAGCGTCTACCTTGAATAGAAGCCAATTGTAATCTTATCTTAGCGTCCATTTTACCGTCAAAACAATTTACACACTACTGGTTTTTTTTCCTTCTTGAATTCTACTTCCCATCTACTTCCATATACATCTAAAAATTCTCAACCATAAATTAATTTCGTACATATTGGTACCAATAATTTCTCAACTTAAAAATTCAATAAAAAAGAAACCATAAAAAACAAGATAAATACATTTGTAAATTACATAAAAGAAACAAAATGTCTTACAAGTCACAACCAAATACTTTAGTGTATGATGTTTCACAAATCCAAGGTATTAAGTCTACACTAAAAGATCCACCAAAACTCGATCGATGTCTACAAATATAAAACCAATAAAAATATCAATGAGATGGCACGTCATCGATCCATTGATCATGGAGATGAACCGCATCTTGTGTCTCACTTGTAGTACAAATATGGATGAGATACACTACCACACATATGTTAGAAGCGACAGCTCGTTCGTTGATTCTTGCTTTGGGAACACTTAGGTTAATTTATATTTTGATAATGTTAAATTGTTTTTTCAATTTCTTTCATCAAATTTAATTTATTTGACTTGTATATTTATTTTTATGTATACAAAAACAATTCCACTAATGTAATACCTTAAATTTTATAATAAATATTTTATTAATAAAATAAAATTTTAAATAATTATTTTGGTGTTAAAATTATTTTATAATATATGCTGATTAATTTTATTGTTAATTTTCTTTATACGTGTGTTTTCTATGATGTGTTAGTTTTGTACATATTTGACTAAATAAATAATAAATATTATATTTTATTATTTTATATATTTTTCTAAAAATAATAGTATTATCCAGTGTACATATTTAAAAGAATAAAATTTTAGATGATTTTACGTTTATATGTACTTCATAGTTAATGTAATATTTTCTAATATGTTTGACTAATGTTAAATATGCACATATTTATATAATTATTTTTATGTATCCCTTACTTTAATTATTTATTTTATAAATAATTATCATGGGATATTAATAACATTATTTTATTTTTATTTTTATATAGTTGCTACGATACGATGATTTTATATATATTTATTGTGATTTAGTAATTAATCTAAATTGATCATATTATGATAATTATTTTTTATTTCTCTCTAAAGATGGTAGTATTTTAATATAAGTATCTTAAAAAATAATAATTTAACAATTGTGGTAATAATTATGAATATGAAAGTTTTAGTTATTATTAATATATTTTTAAAAGATTAATTATTTTAATGCTATATTTCGTAAAATATTAATATTTTAATAATTAAATTGCATTTAAAGAAGTGCTAAAAAAATTAGTTTAATAATTTTTTATTTTATTTTTAAAAATAAAACAAATGAGTAATAAGTATTGTATGAATAAGGTCCATATGCAAAAGAAAAAACCTAATAAACTAAAAGAAAAATCGATTGAAAACAAGAAAAAGTAAAGGCATGCGAAAGAGGGGGGAGCGGGAGGAGTGCATAAGAGAACCAACCACACTCGGAGAAAAAAGAAAAGAAAATAGATGTCGGTGATTGATAACTATCTCATAGAATTTTTTCCGTTTTCGTTCAAATTTTAGAATGTTATTTTATTCATTTAGCTAGTCAATTAAATACAATTTCCCGTATTTTTAACGATTCAAATTTTTCTCTAAAAATATTCGACTTCTCCGTTTATAAAATTTGTTATTTTGTATCGTTCTTCTTCATCGTAAGTATGATTGGAGCGAAATCAACACCAAAACGATCGTGTGGACAATTATTATATTATCCACTGATTATTTTCTAATTTAGGATAAGTTTACTTGACTCAATTTCGGGATTGACCTTTTTAGAGTGTATTTTCATAGTTTATTTTTTACATTCACACATAAACTATCAAGTTAGATCGATTAAAGGACAATGAGTCAAAGAACAAAGATATTTTTTTTTTGTGGACTCATATTTGCGTGTGAAAGCGTCAAAGTAAGGTAAGAGGTGATAGAACTTTTGAACTCATGAGTATAATATATTGTGAGATGAACTGGAAATCGTATTTTCCAACAATTCATCTGGGACTCGCTATGTTCGGCAATATCCCTTTGAAAGCTAAATTAATTAATATGAAAATATGAGAATTGTGAGATTAAAATGTGAAATATAAATGTTTATAAGATTTTGGTTGATTTTATTTTTGATAGTTGTGTGGTATTTGATATTATTGTGATGTTGGATGTTGAATGAAATTATTCATATGTTTGATTAGACGAGTTTATGTGATGTGATAACTAAAGATGGACATATTGTAGGATATATATTTAATTGATGATGATAATGTATAAACGATGATAGTGATGTTATAAATTTGTGATGATGTATGATTGATGACAGTAATGTTATAAATTTGTGATTAGATTATTGAAGTAACCCCATAATTGATGAAATAGTGATCATGTTAACTTGTGCTAAAAATTGTGCTCTTAATGGAGTAGTCTAGGCCAATGAGGGAGAAAATAGATGTTGAGAATTTTTGAAGTTGATGAACTTTTTTGAAGTGAAGATTATTTTATCATCATATAGGCAGGGTATGACAAGCCTAGTGATTTCAGGGAAGTACAATTGAATGAACCTGATCATGGCGGTCTACTATTGAGTCTTAAAGCAAAATTGTTAGATCTTGGAGGTATTCGAGAGGAGAATTCATAGGTGACTTGGAGTTAGCACTATAAATGTCGAGAGCTACCATGCAACACACATTTATCTCAAGTGTCATATATATGTGTCTCGAGTTGAGTTAAGGGAATCTATGAAAACATAGCTAACTTGAATTGTCCGTCCACTTGAGTGGTAGCATAATATCAAGCCTCCTAATCAAGTACTTCAGAGTTAGAATAGTACCAAATTGTAAAGAAGTAGAGTCTAAGCTCATACATAACTTTGCAATTTCTTGTAATTGTCTTGTTATGATCAATGTCGTTCAAAAGTGATAATAGTTCCTCTTGGATGATTTGATTCATATTATAATGAGATAATGATGTTACTTGAATGAGTTTGATGTTATAATATAGTATTTTTCCTTGAATATTTTGAAATATCATAATAATATTTCGATGGTCTATTATGATTAATTGTGTGTTTCTTACTTATATTATAATATCAACATGATTTCAAAATTCATCTCCTTCGTTGTTTGTATTTGATTGGCTTGGTCATGCATTTGAAAAATGGTAGTTATTATAGATTAATGAGTCTTGAAGTTCAAGTTTGGGAGAAGCTCCACTCTAATAATGGTACTGCCAATGAAAATTATAAATTGTATTTTACTTATTTAATTAAACACGAATTTTTGTATGAAAACATTATAAATACTATTAGGTATTTGGAACTAAATTAAAATTATAGTTAAATCAAGTTTATTGAGATCACATTATTTTATAGAATAAAAAAGTCTGAAATATTCCATTTGTATTTTGAGAAATGAGATATCCTAATAACTCATAAAAGTTTCTTTTTCTTTTGAAAGAGTTTTTATTTATCCGTTGTAAATTTTAATTAAAATATGATATCAATTATTATGTATATTATTTTGGGTTTAAGGTGTCACAATGAACTTGTGGGACAAACGTTATCTCAATCTAGCAGCTCATCAATGATTATATGGAAACTTGGCCCCCAAAAAGAGAGGTCGAAGCCTTTATTAGCAAATTGTTGATGGAGAAGAGTGTTCTCGTCCCCTAGAGTTATCGGCAAATATCCTCAACTTAATAGAACACATGAATTAGTAGATGACACAACAAATGAATCAACATATGTCACATAGTCAAATTTTGGAGCAAGGGTTAAGGGTCAAACTACAACTGTAGGAGGAGCGTGAGAGATAGGGAGTAGTAGAACGGGAAATACAAGAAAGGGGTTTGAATTGTGTTTCTTTATAAAATACTTTTAGTATGACTAAGTTATAGTAAAGAAAGTAAGATAGATGAACAAGAACAAAATAGAAAACGGATATGATTTATCCTGATTCATCAACGACATAGTAGCTACGTCAATTCCCTTCAACCTGAAGAATTTAATCCATTAGTTCACCATATAATAACGCTTTTACTGAACACCTACTTGTAAATTGATTGTGTTCAAAACTTATCAATCTTCTAACTTAATACAATAAAATTGTTGAGAAAGACAACCATTACTGGACTACGTTACAAGATAATAGGTTTTTGTTTTTTGAAATAACTCTTTGATGACTCTTCATCATATGCATAATTTTTATTGATTTTAGTCTTATTTATCTTTAATCATTAGTTAATTTAATGAGTTATTTGATATATTTTGTTGATTTTAGTTATTTGATTTAATGAAATGTTTTTGTTCTTATTTGCTTAATTAATTAGAGATTTTTCGTAGTTTTGTGTTGTTACTTTGTTTTAGTGCAGTGCTGAATTTTGGGGAGAAATCAACATGACCTATGTGGAGTATTTCAACCATATCGGGAGTTGTAGTTGTCCAATTGGAGTCAAACCAAGTTCGAATGAACGCTAAGATCCATATCTACAACTTTCATGAAGACACCGGAACCAAATTCAGACTCGAAAGATGAGAAAAATGCAAAATACGTCAAACAACAGATGTTGTGAGCCTGGAGCGCGCCCTGCGCGCCTGGGGCGCATTTCCAGCCTTTCAACACTGTCCAGGCGCGCCCGGAGCGCAAAGATTGCGCCTGGGGCGCGTGACGCGCATCAGCAATCATAAAAACGCAATTTTTTTACTGTTTAGGGATCTTTTTGACTCTTGGGAAGTTGGGAGACTTGTGCCCTAACATAGAAACTCAAAGACGGCCGTTTCTAATGCCATTGAAGCAGTTTTATCAAGAATCATCCATGAATCATTCTTGTAATTCTTCTTTAATCCTTATCTTTTGTATCTCTGCCATGAGTAACTAAACCCTATTTGTTAGGGATGAGTGTAACCAAATGAAACCTTATTTTTCTGATTTAATTTCTAGTTATATGAATGAGTTTATTGAATTGTTTTTCTCATCTCTGTGCTTAATGCTTTTTATTGCTTGATCAACATTAAAATGTTCTACGATTTATATTTTGAAACGGAAGTGGACTTTACGAATGCTTGAGATGAGAAATTCATGAATTTGTAGTCTAGGGATAGATTCAGGTCATGAAACCAATTAAATTAATTGCAAAGCAATAATTTACAAGAGAATTTCTATACGGTAATGCTTAATTCTAATATTAAATCTACTAAGCAATTAGGGGTTACTTTGGAATTAAAGGTTCTGTCACTAAGACATCAGGGCAAGAATAATAAAGAGAATTCGGTAACAATTCAATAAAGGAATTCAGTAACTAGAATCAAATTAGACACCAAGGTTGGATTCGAAGTGAAACTGATCGCTGACATTTTTCTCATTATAAAAGATCAGTTTTATTATTGTTGTTAATTTCAAATATTATTTCAATCAACTTGGGAACCTTTTGTTCAATTTTAGTAATTAAATATAATTCAATAGTAAAACGCAATCCTTGAGTTCGACACTCGGTACTACCGTTTTATTATTACTTGCAACGATTCAGTACACTTGCTGAAACGCTATCATTCTTATAGAGAATATTTACAAATTCTTTCTTTCATAAACCTTTCTCAACACTTGAGTAAGATGAGTGATTTTGAGCAAGAGCGCATACAGGGATGTATGTTCTTATAGCTTGTGTGTTTCTTGTTTTTCTAGTTAGGAACACACGTCCTTTTATAGATATCATTTAAGGTTTCCAGTCATGAAGTTTTATATCATATCTTTTGAGATTGATTTGTCATAGAAAACTTTGCAAAGATGATTCTTGTAATTGACTCAACATATCTTGGTATAAATGCGGAGAAACAAAGGATATGATGATCAGAGCATGTCTTAAAGGCATTTAGACAAGTAGCAGATTCATGGTGTTAATTAGAGGATGCATAAATGCTTTATCTTCTTCAGAGGGTTGACTTTTTTCAGAGCATACAACATGAATAAGAGTTAGACAATCAAATACTTGATGTTAATGTATAATATCAACGTCAGACAATCACTTGCTTGTCAAACTTATTAGAGGTAGACAAATAGAGCATAGTTGCATTCAACAGAGGCAATTGGAACAAAACTATTATGTATTTCCAAAATCTGCTGAACCATAGCATTGCTTGCATTATCAGAATCAACCAAATAAGAGTTTTGCTCGCGTCACTTGAGGCATTTGTCAAAGCGCTTTCACCAAACTTAAGAAAATGGAGTGAAGTAAAGTCTTGTTGTCCCTTTGTCTTAGTCCAATCATAAAATGATATGACATAAGAACCTATATAATTCACTTGATATGAAATTTGCACACTTAATCAAAATATTAGTGCATTAAATTGTTCTCATAAACTAATTTTGTTATTATCAAAATAAATAAAAGTCATAATTTTTTAAACCAACTTGAATCTAAAAGGATAACTAAAAAAAATGTTGAAGATGATGCCTAATCAATAAAGAGCTTATGAAAGGATGGAACAAATGATTCAAAATAGACAGAACCGCAATTGTTGTCTACCATCGCCAGTAGATTAACTAGCCTTGGATGGTGATAAGATTATGACGATGATTTAATGTGTTAATTTTTTATTCTTGCATTTTAATTATCTGCAAGTCTGTACAAATATTTGGATATGGATTTTAATTTTATCATGCTAGATATATGAATGATTTTATTGTTTTGCCATTAATAAATAACTTTATTTTACTATAAAAGATTTAGATAATTTATTTTGTATTTATTTAACTTTATTGTATATTTACTATTTATTTTGCAATTTATTTAAATTAATTTAAAAAAATTTCCTTTTGTTATATTTATTTCATATTAAAAAAATTCATAATTATATTAATTTTAAACATATATATTTTTTTACTGCACACTATTTTAAAATATTTTTTATAGACAATTTTTTTTAAGATATTGTACTTCGCAAATTTTCTATAAAAATCAACTCAAACTGATAATAGTTGCTCAGAAAAAGTTGTTCCAGTTTTGTGAGAATATTGTTCTTTGAAAATTATTTCCTGGGATATATTTTCTTCAAAAAGTATTTGCAATCATACGCACTTTTCTGGAATTTTTGTTCCTTAAAAATTAACTATTTTCTAGTGGTGAATTATGACAATAGAAAATAATATTACTAACAATAAATATATTTTTGTAATTTTCATACATTTAGAAGCTATATATAATTAAAACGTTTTCATCAATATAATGATATATACATCACATCTAAAAAGTTCTCATATTCATATATGTAATTTTCAAAATTTGCATTTGTTAGTTCTCATATTGATATTGTCAACAAAAAAAAGTTATCATCAATATAATGATATATACATCACATCTAAAAATCTAAAAAGGAAGTGATGCAGATGCTCTTAACACTAATTCGAGAATCACATGAACAGTATCACATTATATGATATTTCTCATTCTCAATCTATCACACAGTAATGTAAGCAAAAAGAAAATCTATTACACAATAATGAGTTAAGAAAAACACCAATATTATACTTTTAAACGTGTTTTTTCCCCACCCTTTAAATCTTGAATTGCTTATAACAAATCAAATTCATGATATATATTGAACAAAGGCTTAGAAAAGACACAATGTCTTTATCATGCAAACTCTAATAATGTACCCTTTTCAAATGAATTTAAGACACATTTTTTCCCTTATAGCCACAACAACAAGGTCGACTAGAAAGTTATCTCTTTTCTACTGGCCTCCTTTTAGTTATCAAAAGATTCTATTTTTTTTGAAAAGACAAAAGTTTGGTAAAATTTCACTATTATAGGCAAGTGATTCATAGCACCAAAAGATATGGTCTATTGTAGTTCAATGCTTAAGAATTATCTGAAATTTTAATATTGACCGCTGATATTCTTTGAAAGTAGAAGTTCACAACTAAACGTCTTTATAGTTGAAATAGTCACTTGATTAATATAAATTTAACGAGTTCATTTTTGAAAGACATATTCTTTTCCCTAATATTTATCTAACAAATATCAATCAAATTATTTTCTTAACCCTTCGAATGAGGAGTACCACATACTTCTACTTTCATAAGACAACGTCTCTTATCAATAAAATTTTAAACAGTTTTCAAATACTATTTCACAATAGACCACAAATTGTGACTCTAGAATTTGCCTAGGGGCTTATCTGCATAAAAAAGTTGCACCAATGGAACTTGGACAGTCCATGATCTGAAAAATGGACCCTAATGAGAGTTTTCTTCAGGTGATACTAACTTAATTACTACCACCTAATTTAAGTGGTGCTGACGGAAAATCTAGAAATAATATTATGTGTGATTGCTTCTAGAGAGTACTAATTGGCCTTGGTAAAACATTTACAAAATTATTAGTAAGGTTTAGTTTAATCGGTAAAACGAGGGAGTTGTTAGGGCTTAATACTATTTTTTGAATTTAAATTTGAAATTCTACAATTGTATGTATGTTTTTTTTTTACAATATGTTAATTTATCATATTATTCTTTTTTTTTAAATATCAAATATATGTATTGAAATTAGAATTAATTTTTCGAAATCTTTCTCTCCAAAATTTAACTTGCAAACAAACCTTTAGATAATATATTTATAGCAGCAAAATTATTTTCGTGGTACTTAATTCATTTGAATATATGAAATTTGTAGATAAATTAATTAGAGGAAAATAAAAATGCTTACATCACTAAATTATAGTATATATTGGACATAACATGGAGAAGATAAAGAAAGTTATATGTTTTCAGAGTCTTTGTAAATATTTTGAAAATTATGTTTTAATTTTAAAAATTAAGTTAGTAATAAAATAATACTAAAAATTAAAAAAAATATTTTTTATTTAAATTGTAAATAACATCAATAGCATAAAAAAACTTATAAATAATATCCTAACATTGAAAATTTAATTCTATTTTTTTCAAAGAACATTTGTTCATAAAATTTATTTATGGTTCTTAATTTTGGACTTTTTTATTTTTAGATCTTGTAATTTATATGAAATTTTATTTTTTAATAGTATTTTTCAGAATCCTATATTTTTTATTTAAAAAAAGTAAAAAAATTAAAATCCTGTGCAGTCAGTTAGTCTACTGCACAGGAAAGATAATAATAATCTTTTATATGAAAATATAAATATGAAGAAAGCACTAGCAAGAAATGGGAGAAAAGTTTTTATGGAATTGACTATAGTTGTCCCATTTTCAAAAAGTAAAGATTTTACATCATTACTTGGCGACCCTTTACTATGAAAATGACACAATATATACACCTATGCCATAATTACATCTACACAAGAGGGACATGAATTCTTTAGGCTTATGTATTGTCTAACAATGGCAAGCACTGTTAGATTAAAAATAAATTTATCTTTTAAAATCTTGTTGTTTTAGAATTGTTGTACTATACATCCGTCAAAGATCCCACAGAAAAATAAATAAGTTACTTAAAACTTTTACTGGAGGCTTTATCGCCGGCTACTTTAATCAATATAGGACATTTTAAAATTATTTAAAATGTTAATGACTGTCGATGTCATTTTTTAAAAGTAAAAATTCACAAAAATATTAGTTATCGTAAAAGAGACAGTTTCATTTGTATCGTATTGACAAAAGTAAAGAAAAATGAATGAGTTGAGTGTAGTTTATCGGCCAAATTTTATCTGAAATCATTTATGTAAATATTTTTTTTATCTCTTTTGTTTTAATAAGCTATTTTCACCCATTTTAGTTTTTTTTCTTTCTGTTTTTCGTTTTGCGGTTTCATCGTCTTATTATGATATTATTTTGTTTGTCGTTTTGGTGTAGTTTGTTCTAATTTTCTGTTTTGTTGCGGTGTTCGTGGATTTTAATTAATAAATTAATTTTAATTTAATTCATATTTAAATAATAAATTTGACGTAATCAACGTTACAACCACAAATACATGGTATTCTAGACACTATAATTTTATCATATTTGTAGATTTTTTTGTCGTTTTATGCTATTAGCGAGAATACGGTAAGTTTATTCACAAATTCATCGTTTTTTTATTTTAATAATTTTAAATTGTATTATTAAAGATCGATGCAATTTCTATCGTTTTAAATGAATAAATATATATCCTTTTAGTCAAAAATATAATTTTTATACATTTAGAGACTATAGTCATTATATTATAAAATATTATAATAAATTATTTTAAATTTATATAAAATTGAATAAATTTTCATTTTCTTTAAAATAAAAAATATTTTTTTATTTAAATTATTTGCAATATTATTTAAATTAAATTTATTTAAATTAGAGTTGAATATATTTAAATTAGAATTAAATTATTTAAAATGATTAATAAGACATAAATAAATTTATAAATAAAGCTAAATAGTAAAATATTAATTAATATCTCAATATTCAAAACAAAAATAATGCCACAATAAAAAGTAAAAAAGTAAGGTGAACAAAATTTAATATATCATTAAATATAAAATTATCTTGTTAAAAAATCAAAGAGTTGATACCACTTGTATGAAAAATAAATGGTTCAAATAATTTGATACAAGGCTGATTAAAAAGTTGAGGGGGAGCAATTGATGATTGCGCAGAAAAATACTGATGCAAAGATGACTTATTCAAATCAGGTTGATTATTATGATACAACGATGTTGGTATATCTGAGTGATTATATCTTCCATGTTGATACTAGGAAGAAGGATATTGGTACGACATCGATAAATGAGGAGATAGTAATGGTATATGCTATTTTGTTAATTATATTGAGGTTGTAGAAAGGTCGATTTTGCATTTGTAAGTAATTACGTTTATCTTCCATTATTATAATCTCCTCCTTCATATTCATAAATAGTTTCAATAGTTCTCTGACGAACAATCCTGATGGTAAGTTTTTCAATAAATCCAATAAATTAATATAAATATATATAACCTATATATATATATTATATATATAAATTAATATAAATAAAAACAAAAATTAATATGACTATGAGTTAATTGTCATTCAATAAAAGAAATTACTATTACATCGATTGTAATTCATGAATAAGAAAATTACATACATATAATTTTATTATATAGTACAACTTATTATCATTCAATATCATTCTTCATCAAAATCAACATGATTAGAATCATCCTCACATTCTTCTTCTTCATTATCTTCATGAACTACTTCACCAATGTTTAGTAAATCATTGCATATGTGACTTAATGGTTCAATTTCTATCACGTCACGTAAATTATTGGATATTTTGTCAATCTGATATACTTCATTTTTCAAGTCAAGATTTGACGTGTCGGTTTTGTTTTTATTGCGACAAACCAACCTCGTTTATCCGGTTGTGTTGACAATATTTGTTTTAGTATTGTTGATTTTGAGTTTTGAAAATTGTTTCAAAATCAATTTATGCTATTGAAAATATTACTGGGTTGAGTCACAGACTAAGTCGTTCTCTTTAAGACGGTTTGCGGCGTTGCCTAAATTATACAAGACAGACTATCAACCAAAAAGTCCCCAAGACAAAACAACCTAGATAACCTATATCAAAGTTCTACTGCACCATAGAAAATTATTTTAGAATTACACCATCAATGTGGCAGTTAAAGCAACTCTCAATGTGAAAAATAAAGCCACTTACAATATAATACTATGACCATTCATAAGTCAGAAGGATTACGACACAAAAACGCTCTAAAAAGACTACGACACAAACTAAAAAATCAACATGACGATGGTATAAAAATTGCTCTAAAATGATAGTGATATTGGAACCACTCAAAAATCGAGGGAACTATGACATAACAAATACTCTAACAATCAAAGGGGCTATGGTACAAAATCTCTCTAAAATATCAAAATTACAGAAAAAAAGGAGAAAAGTGGGTCATAAATATATCGAGCATAATAGAAAAGAGAAAGTTGGGAAACACATTCAACTTTGGTGTACTTTTCACAAGAGTTTAAAACTCATAATATAGTGATGAAAGCAAATCCACATATTTTTTCTATTCAATATGGGACTTTAGTATTCATAGAGTTGAAAACCACTCAATATATGAGATTTGTCCAATGTGGGACTTCAAAAAAATTTAAGTTTACACATTAACATACTCTATGTTCCAACAACCCCTCACTTGAATTTAAAAAGTATTTCTGAAATAGCATTAAACGTGAACCTTTGTTTAGTAAGTAAGATTCAGATTCAACAAGAGTGACTCGTAGTCTTGAACTCTATCTCTCACATCAAGCCCATAAATAAATTTTTCATAGGGTGTATTCTTTAAAGCCCGTGCATTAATGACCATGGACTTCTATCCCAGTATAGTGAATACTCTAAGAATTATGCCTCTAAATTTCATATGAAGTGTTCCCACTTCCACATAGGTGAGTCTATGAAGAGTACTCTTGTAGCTTGGTACTTCACTCTTCATAGAGTATAGATCTCATTAAGAGTTTATATTACTTCATCTCACCATCACTTTAGGAATCATACTTCTCTTATCTTTAATATCATATTCATCTCATATCACTTCACGACTTATTACTACCCATTGAACCTAATTCTTGTGATCTCTAGTCTTTTAGGTCGGATTACCATCATGAGTGACTTTATATGCATTAGTCCCATCCTTTTGGATGCATTTATGACTTTTTTTCTAGCTAGCCCTTTCGTCAAAGGATCTACTAAATTCTCATCATTGCGTACATGATCCACTATAACAACTCCTATAGAAAGTAACTCTCTAACATTGTTGTCCTTATGAAAAAATTTCATCTTTTACCATTATAATAACAATTCTTAATCTTTGCAAAAGATATGGTACTATTGCAGTGGATCAACACAACTGACATAAGTTTATCTCATAAAGAGATCATCTAAACTAGCAAGTATCTCAACCGATTTGTTTCTCCACTAGCAGTAGCTAGTGCTATCATTTCAGACTCCATAGTGGATTGAACGAGTATCATTTGCTTAATTGATTTCCAAGAAAAAAAAATCCACCAACTATACTAAAAATATAGTCACTAGTTGATTAGGAGTTATATGATAAGGTTTTATAATCGCAATCACGGTATGCTTCAAGGACGACAACAAATATTTGATAATGTAATATGAAACTCATGGTCCATTTTAGGTATCTTATGACTCTTTCAATAGTGTGCCAATGCTCCACCGTAGGTCTGTTGGTAAACCTGCACAATAGTCCCACAACATATGAAATGTCGGGTCTAGTATAGTTTATGGCATACCTGAGACTACCAATTATGCTCACTTATTCAGTTTGTCTAACACCTTTACTAGTATTTTTGAAAAGTTTCACACTTCGATCATATGGTGTGCAAGAAAGTTTGCAATAAAAATATTTGTATTTCTTTAGGATATTTTCAATATAGTGAGACTGATCCAAATAAATTTCTTTTTCTAACCTAAAAATCTTAATTCCATGGATTACACTTGCTTCTCCGAGGTCTTTCATAACAAAGATGTTACACAATAATGATTTAACAATTTTTACAGCATGAATATTTGAATCAAAATATGAGTAGATCGTCTACATAGAGACATATGATAGTGCAAATGTCATTTTCAGATTTGTAATAAATGCATTTGTCACTTTCATTCACTTTAAACTCATTCGATATAATTAAGTTATCAAACTTTTTAAGTCATTTTTTAGGAGCTGGTTTAAGACCATACAAAGATTTATCTAACTTACATAACTTGTTTTCTTGTCCATGAATAAAAAAACCTTCAGGTTGTTCCATATAGATTTCTTCTTCTAAGTCAACATTTAAAAAAGTTGTTTTGACATTCATTTGATGTATCACCAAGTTATCAATAATTGATAGTGAAATGAGTAACCTAATGTATGTTATTCTAGTGATCGGTGAGAAAGTTTCAAATAAATCTATATTTTCTCTTTGTCTAAAACCTTTGATACAAGGCAAGCCATGTATTTATTAATAGTTCCATTGGGTTTTAGTTTCTTTTTCAATATTCATTTACATTCTATCGGTTTGAAATCAGGAGGCAAGTCTACTAAATGTCAAGTCATGTTAGACACTAGATAATCCATCTCATCGTTTATAGCTTCTTGTCATAAATATGCAACCAAAGATGACAAAACTTCTTGAAGATTTGCAAGATCTTTTTCTAAGGTATATATCGTATAATCGGGTTCATAATCTTTAGCAACTCTGATCTTTGTCATTATTTGTAGGTTTTCCTTTTACATTCATGAGTGCTTATTAAATTGTCAATTTTTTTTTCTAATATGCATAACATTAAGATTATGTCTCATAATGTTATCTCTCTAATAAGGAAATTTCCAAAAAAATACATTGTTTTGTCCAATTTTGCAATTGACCACAACCATAAGGTTTTGAAACAACACATGCTATAACTTAAACCTTTAGTATATCTTTAACTATATCTTAAACTTATTCATATATCAGTCGAATGAGAGGTCCACGACTTTCAACAACAATGCATTTTTATTTCTTCTAAATGGATGATTGTAAGGTAAGAACATATGATGCAAGTCAAACCAAGATGTATTCCCATCGAATTTAAATGTGAATTCCTTACTATCTTTCATACAAATAGGACATGCTAATTTATCGTGTGTTCCTCGTTCAGACAATATCTTGTAGGGTGAGAAACCATTAATGGTCCACATTATAACTACTCCCTTAATAAATTTTTACTTTCGAGCGATATCATATGTTAAAACATCACGCCACAACCTCTTTAAATCATCAATCAATGATTGTAAATAGATACTAATACCTGATGTGGAATTAGATGGTCATGGTATAATAGTGGCTAAGAACATATAAGGTTTAGACATGCACATATTTAGGGGAAGATTCTAACAATTAGATGAAGTTTGAATACATGGTGTGAAACCATCATAGCATAATCTTAATAGTAAATTTTGCAAATATAATGCAAAATAAGGATGTAGTTAATTAAAGTGCTTCCATGCTAGACCCATTTGATCAATGGAACTTCTTCTATTTTCATAATTTCGTGTCATTTTGTCAGTAGTTTGCGTTGAAGAAAACATTGTTTTCCTTGGAATCAATTTCTCTCCTCTTGTCTTATTTTTCTTTGCAGAATATCTTGGTTATTGAAAAAATTGGTATTCAAATAGGTCAAAATCTTTTGTATAAACTCTTTATCGTAAAATAACATACATGCATTAACACAACAATCTATTCTCTTTTCATCTAATCTCAACTTCGACACTAACTTTTTAGCATCAAATAACTTATTGGAAAATAATCATTTAGAATTGGTGTTGCATCCAACATCATCTTGGTCATAAATCTAAGCACGACTTTAGAACATAAAATTGAGACTTTAGTCATAAAAATCTAATACACATGGATAATTTGAAGTTATGAGATTCATCAAATAAAAGTTTATTTGTCTCTGTCAAAAGATTATAAATTTTTTGAACTTCTTCATTTGGGAATTTATTTGTGTCGACATCATATTATCGTTGATCAAAGTAGGATTAATGAGTCACAACTAATGGACCAATATTACTACATGAAGCAATTGATGGCCTAATACTACTAGATGAAACAACTTTTAGATTAGTTTGAAAATTGACAATTTAGGGAGGCACAATTTCACCGTGATTAGTCCAAATTAAGTAATTTGGCAATAATTCCTTATTATATTTTCATTTTCAATATTTGTACAATAACAATTCTTACACTGACATCTAATATGTCATTCCTCTTAAACAATAGTTTGACGGTTTGCGATTTCTAAAATTTCTTCAACCCCAATTATAAATGAAAAATTGACACCCATTCTTCTAGGATATTTTCTATCATAAATCCAATTGTGATACATTTTATAACATATAACTCATATTTCACATAGATAACTTATTAATATATTTGTTGAATATATTATTTAACTCAACAAAACTTTAAATTTAATTAGTAGTGAAGAGTTGGTCTGACTTATCGATTTCCTCCTCTTGTCCAAATATTTTCACAAATATGCTACTTAACTCATAGACTACATTAAAAAGAACACATAAATATATAATAAAAAATATAGAATAAAAAAAAATCTTAATTTACATATTAAGATAGTAATGATAGTGAAAAGAAAAGAAATAAAATAATAAAAATGGAGAAAATAGCGAATAAGAGAATAAAGTAGAGAAGAGATTAGTAAACAGAGATAAAAAAGAAGTGAAGAGAAGAAAAAAAATAAGAAAAACAGGAAAGTAGAGAACAGAAAAAAGGAAGAAAAAAAATTGATTGTATACATTTTTAGGCGAGGGATTTTGAAAATAAAAAATGATGTATTTTTGACCCCTCTATCCTTTTAATCTCTAATTGCATATAGCAAAATCAAATTCTGATATATATCGAAAGAAAGGCTTCAAAGGGTACAAGTATGTCTTTATCATGCAAACTCTAATAATTTCCTACCCTTGAGTAAATATTGAATTTTAGACACACATTATTTCCCTTATAGCACACAACACAAGGCCTTCAAAGTCATCCCTTTCTTTTTGGCCTCCTTCCACTTATGAGAAGATTCCATTTTTGTCAAACATCAAAGTTTGTTAAAATTCACTATCATATAGATAAAGGAACACAGTATATTATTTACGGTAAATTAATATTTAAAAAATATTTGAAATTTTAATGTTAATTAGTGATATTCTTTAAATGTAGAAGTTTATAATTCTTCTCATTACTACGGTTAAAAGATAATCTGATTGATGTTTCTAATCATTATATACAGTTAAAAGTTGATTTGATTGATGTTAATTCGATAAATTACAGTTTAAAAAATATATTTAATTATTTTTATTTTTATTTTTATTCAATAGACATCAATCAATTCACCTTCTTAATTCAAAGAATGAAAAAAAATAATTTGTACTATCATAAAATAATATCATTAAAGAGTTACTTGTTGATGATGGATAAAATTATAAAATTGTACCAATGAACATGGACACTCCATGATGTGAAAAATGGACCCTATTCAAAGTTTTCTAACTTACTACCACTTAATTTCATTATATTCTTTGGTAGTGTTTTGTGTAAGTGGTGCTGTCGGAATATCAAGAAAAAATCCATGTGTGGTTGCTTCTAGAAAGTGCTAATTATCCTTGGTAAAATCTATACAATTGAATTTCATGCACCTATTGAATTGTATATATGTGAAGAAGAATCCACCATATGTTATCATCATTAGTATACAAATTAATTGTGACAGTCGGCAAAACCTTTAGATAATATGTTAGAACACCAATCTCATAATTACAATTTAATTGATAGTTGAAAAAATATTAAATAACTAAAAATTCAATTTTTAAAATCAGAAATTTTTACTTTTCTATATTTAATTAAGATGTATGAGTCTAACTACTTGATTTCTTGAAAAAATATGTTATGGAAGCAAAATTATTTCATGGTGTTTATAAGGTTAATTAATTAATTAGAGTATATGAATTCGGTAGAGAAATTAAAATTAATTAGAGGAAAATAAAAATGCTTGCATCACTAGATTATATTGATGATAGATATATTGTACGGTCGGCATAACCTGGAGAAGATGGAGAAAATAATTACATGCATATACGAGCAGCAAAAGTAATAATAAAAATATATATAAAAATCATCAACATGAAAAAAGCACTAGAAAGGAAGTAGGGGAAAAGTTTTTATGGATTGACCATAGTTGTCCCATTTTCAAAAAGTAAAGATATTACATCATTGCTATAAGATCCTTTATTATGAAAAGGAAACAATATATTAAGCTTTAGTCCAGTTTAGATAAAGTCTAAGTTTAATATCACATTTTTTTTTAATAAAAAAATCTCTCATTAAACTGTTAATAAGGTATGTCTCAACTTAACTTAGAACTCCACCTCAAATAGATATTATATTGAATGCTAGAGTGGTTGTAAGTATTGTATACTTCTAATATAATATCGATAACAATGTAAGTTTTGGATTTTGGTTAATATCAATATCAATGAATTTATTTAAGTTTAATTATATTTTTGTTTATTTTATTTTCGTTGAATCGCGAAAGTAGTCATCTATTTTGTTTTTTCTCAGTTTTGATCATCTAAATAGAATTTTGGTATAAAAATTTGATGAAATTTCATTTTTTAAAACCGTATTACACTATTTATGATCATATATTTCAGGTACAATTGTTGCAAATAAGATATTGAGACATGATGTGACTTAAATAAATGTAAAATAAATGAAATTTCATAAAATTTTAGACCAAAATTTTATTTGAGGGATCAAAACTGGAGAGAAATAAAATGGAGGACTACTTTCGCAATTCAGCTAAAATAAAGGGACCACAACTGCAATTAAGTTATTTATTTATTATAACTTATTAAATATTTAAAAAATATATTTTTTATAAAAAAATGAGACATTAAATATATTCACTAATATTTAAAAGATAAATGTTAAATAAAGATAAAAAATTATTTAAACAATAAATAAATCTTTTCAAAAATCATAAATTTCTCTTATAAATAAAACCAAAAAGAATCGTTTACATTTTTCTTATAAAATCATCTGTTATTATAACTAAAACGTGATTTGATGGGAGTTAATTGAACGATATGTATATATATATAGATTGAGTTTTGATACACTTATTCATTCATTTATTTATTAAAATAATTGGTATATCAATATCTCAAGAGAAAGGTCATAAATTTCTATGTTTATTAATATTATGTGTCATCGTTAAAGCTTTATATAATTTTTAAGTGTTAATTCCTCGTGGATCTTTATCAAAGTAGTTCATCCTAATATTTACTTTTTACATTGTGATTCAATGGAATTTCACAATTTTATCCTACTGTATTTTACATTATACTTACTATACAATATATATTGTTTATGTATGTTTGTTGATCTCAAAAACACGTTATAAAAAAATAGATGATTAAAAAAAATATAAGAAAAAATGACCAAAATAATGTACGTGTTAGAGAATGTATTATTAGACAATTTTATTAAAGAGTGAAATCTCTCTCTCAATAATATTTTAAATTAGTTGTTATATTATCTTATAAGTATCAGAAAAATGTCAGCAACACACTACAATATATTTTTTAATTTTATTTTTTTATTGATTAAAATTCACATTAATTTCAATAAATTCAAATGAAATTTCCATAATTTAGCGGATATTTTGAAAATTTCATACAATAGAAGATAGTGGGTTATATAATGTATTGAGTTGGAGTGATCAATTTTTATTAGATATTAGTATTAAAAAAAATGAAAAATGCTAACAAATATTATCTTAAATATTCAGGGCTAGGGATGAAAATTAGATCCCGATCCAATGGGTATCCATACAAAAAACCCATAATGGATAGAATATAAATCCACTTAATAGGTATGAATATGGAGACATGTAATTCCCCACAAAATTAAGCGATGTGAATATGAGTGCGGATACGAGTACGAGTACTATATTATTCACCCGCCCTGCACTCACATATTTATTATATTAGTGTTTAGTTTTATTAATTCTTTTCTTTTATGTTTTAACATCTATTAATATTATTGGACCACTACAATATTTATAATCGAAAGATAAACATTTGCAAACTTTTTAAGAATTTGATTATGATGAATAATAATTATGGTTTTTTAACTAAGAATTATGTCTTATTAATCGTGACTTTATAATTATACTTGCAACTTTCTATCAATTATTTTCATAAAGTATTATTATGGATATTTGAATGTGTATTGTAATGAGTGTTTTATTTGAAATATTTTGAGTTAGAAAATATTTTGGTTTATAATATTTTATGATTGAATTTTATATATTTGAATAATTTTTAAATTTAATCACAACAATATCATTTATTTATCGATCTATTTTAGTTAAAGTGTGGGTAATGGGTATGTGTAAGGATACTTAGATATATAGATGATAAATATACGAATATTAAAGTTGATATCCAAGAAGGTACAATATGAGTATTTTTTTAAACCACGAATATGAAGACATATACTTTAGTATCATATCCAAACTCTGTTCATCGCTATCCCATCCCTTTTCGGGGTACTTGTTAATGGTCTTAATATATAAATTTTTCACTAAAAGTATATTGACAATTGGGAATCCAAAGATTTAAAGGTTCCAATTTTTTTCTTTTCAGAACAAAATTTACTACTTTTGATTTCTATAGCACGACCCTTAAAAAATTATAAATAAATTATGTATATATGAGAGACTCGTGTGAGACCCCACATAAACATTCACTTAAACAAAAATCATTCTGGATGCTCTCATGACTGATAAAATATATCATGTGGAAAATTTTCATTAGTTTTTTTATGTGTGCATGTATGTGGTTCATTTATACATAATTTTGTTTTCCAACTTAAAGTCTTTAAATTCATGCTATTCAATACCTCTTTAATAATGGAGTAATTAATTCACCTCTTTCAAAGTCAACTAAATCTTTAATAGTAATAAACGTTTGCATGGAACAATTGCAACTCCAAGTCCAAAGCTTAATAATTATATTGTAAAAAAAATTATAATGAATAAGGTAAAAATTTATATAATAGATATAGGTAGAAGAACAAATAATTATCTGTGAAATTGAACGTGTATGAGTGCGACCACATATACTATAGTAGTCACCCTTTCCTGCACTCGCACTATATAAATATATTATTTATTATATTATATGTGTTTAATTTGACTATTTATTTTCTTTTGTATTTTGTTAACTATGGATATAATTGAATCATTATAATATTTATAATCGAAATATAGACGTTTGTAAAATTTTTAAGAATCTAATTTTGATGAAGAGGTAAATAATATTGACTTTATAAATAAAAGTTTTGTCATATTAATCGTAACTTTATACTTGACTAATATAATATACATCTCAATTTTTTTTACATATCTCAGAGAATATCGTCCTATGATTTGCAATTTCATAAAATATTATTCTTATGTATGAATTTTTATTTGTAATGTATGCTTGTTTGCAATATTTTGAATATTTCGAGTTAAAAAATATTTTTATTTATAATATTTTATAGTTTGAATTTAATATTTTTAGATAATGAGTATAGGTACGAGTTCTTAAGTACTCAAAATGTAGGCTTCATATATTAAAATTGAAGGTAGGAGCACATGAATGAGTATTTATTTTTAAATTGTGGGTATATAGACCAAATAGGTAACTTGATTGGTTAGCTAAGAGACGTCAAAGAAATTATAAAAATGAAGTCTTTAGTTCAAATTTGAGAAAATTAATCTAACATTTACTTATAAAAAGAAAATACAATTTAGTAAAAAATTTTAAAAAAATGTCATACCTTTGACCCAAATAAAAGTTAAGAGATGTGGTTAATTTGATTGGGAATCCTAAATATAAAGTTTGCCTCCACAATTTACCCTCAGATTGTTGGTACTCTTTCTTACATTGTGATTTGTACTCTTATTTATTTTGTTATTTGTACTCATTATATTCACTATTATACCTAGTAAAATTAAATCAAAATACCATTAAATTCTTATTCAACTGACAAATAACAATATCATTAAGTTGAATATTATGTCACAAATTTAAATTCGAAACCTCAATTATCTGTAAATTTTTTTATGGTAATTATACAATTTAATTTATAGTCCAAAAATGATTATTGTGTTGAGAATCATCACAACACCTCTTTCCTCAATGCCCATATATGAGAGATGGTGAAGTTAGCATTTTGATGAAAAAATAATGGCTTAATTGTAGTTTTGTTCATTCTATTATTGTCAATTCATAAAATCGATTCTCCTATTTTGAAGGTCGGCGTTTTTTTATCAATCATTTAAATTTTTTAACTAAAAAATGATGACTTTTCATATTTTTAAGGACGTGAGATACAATTCTATGATATATAACCATCTAGATGCATTAACTATTCGTACGTCATTAATTAAATTATAAATATTAAAAATTTCGGAAGTTGAAATCTATGTTTTCATGAAATTTTATTCTAATTTCATAGATATTGATAATTTTACATCATCATATTGTATGCCACATTATTTAAAGTATCTCATATGATTATTTTTTAGTTAAAAAATCAAAAAGAGACCAAAATTATCAACTTTTACAGTAAGGAGAATAAAATTGCAATTAAACTAAAAATAATTAAAGCAATCGAGAGATTGAAAGAAAAAAACGTGATTGAATGAAAAAGATTGAATTAGAAGAGCTGAAAAAATGTATTCTTAAGCCTTAAAAACTCAAAATAATGGCAAGAATTTAAAAAAAGTTTATTTAAATTGAAGGAAAATAGAAAGAAAAAAAAATTGAAATACAAATTTTACTCAATGAATTTGAATGTAAACAGTAGCAAACAATCGCTTTTTGATGCTCAAAGTTCTTACAACAATAAACAGATGCTGAAAACGATTGAGAGTTGAGATTGAGTGTTTAAGGGCCTTTTTGAAACACTTTTGCATTTTAGTTTTAAAAAATTGTTGTATAAATTTGATTTTAAAAATTGTTTTAAAGAATAGAATTAAAGAAAAAACTTGTTTAAGATACTTGTTTTTAAAAACAATTTTAGAGATGAGAAAAAGAGAAAACCTATTTGATAATCTAATTTATACTCATAAATAAAAAAACACATAAACAAAAGATGATTCTACTAACATCAAATTTATACTCATTTGATCTCATATATATGCTAATATTAATTACAAATAGATGATGATTCAAAACACAAAGGAAATCAACAAATGAAACCAACTTAATTGAAAACCCAAATTTAAAAAAACCAAAATCAAAAGAAAGGAAAAGAAAAACTAACCAAAGAAATTATAAGAGAGAATGAATAACACAACAATGATCAAGAAGAGGGAATGAATTGGATGAACTTGATTGAATCACGGGCTAGAGTTGGAATCGCACATTTAGGGTTTATGCTAGATCACGTGAGTGTTTCCATTACTTCTCGTTTCTGCTTCTGTCAATCGTAAAATGAGCAAATTTGTTTATTTTATAAGTTCAACAAAATTACAATTATGCTATTAATGAAAATAACTTTTTTGTATTTTTTCTTTTTAAAATTTAAAATTAAAAAACGAAAAGCAAAACACTCTTTACATGTTTTTCTTTTTTAAATTTAAAAACTATAATATTAAAAACTATTTTATAAACCAATTTTTAAAAATATGCGACCCAAACAAATTTTTTAATTTTTAAAAACTACAATAGAATTTAAAAATTATAATAGAGTTTTTGAGAGTAAAATCAAACAGGCCCGAGAATGTGTGAAACACTTTTGCATTTTAATTTTTAAAAATTGTTGTATAAATTTGATTTCAAAAATTGTTTTAAAGAATAGAATTAAATAAAAATCTTGTTTGAGATACTTGTTTTTAAAAACAATTTTAGAGATGAGAAAAAGAGAAAATCTATTTGATAATCTAATTTTTTAAAATAGATTTTAAATAGAGAATTTAAAAAAACTATTTGATAATATAATTTTCAAAATATGTTTTTCTTGTATTAAATAATAAAAGTAAAAGGATAAAAAAAATTCAACTAATAACATTTAAATACAAGTAAAATATTTTAGTATAATTAATAAATATATTTTTATTAAAAGATTTTAATAAACACTTGTCCATTATTATTCACTTCCTTAATTTTTTATAAACTAAGATTAATTTTAAGTCAACAGAGTTTCAAATTTAATTGTAATATAAAAATATATTATTTGATCACTATTTTTAAGAACATAAAAATTAAACCAACACAACATAAATATTTAAAAAATATCCACCAACATTGTATATAATAAAATCTAAAAGATAGTAATTTATCCAACTAATTGTGATGGTATACCCACATCCTATCTCTAATAAGATTCCTACTCATTCTCATTTCAATCGCACATTCATCAGATAATCTAATTAAGTTATCGTCGGAGCTTGTTCCTTCTATGCCTGAACCTTCATTCACCCTCTCAAGTTCCATAGGATCCATTGCTTCTTATATGTTGAATAATTCATCTGACAAATTCCACTTACGTTTGTAGTTATGAATAGTACAACAAGCTATCACTATAAGTCTTTGTATGGAAGGTTTATAAGGAGGCATCAACTTCAAAATAGGAAATCTATATTGTTCAATACCGCAAAACAACGTTCAATTGTCATCCATAGAGATGAGTGTCTGTAGTTAAATAACTATTCGGGACTCCTAGGTTGTCTACCTTGGCCTTTATATTTTTGGGCGTGATATCTTTCACCCTTATAAGGAGGAAGCAAACCTCTAGTACATGGATACCCAGAATCAACGATATAAAATGAACCTTCATAAAAAAAAAAAGGTTAGCTCTACTAGTTAAATTCATTAACTCATCAACATATTGTTATTTTATTATGATATTACGATTTACCTCTAGGTGGCCAAGGAAATCCTGCATTTGAATTTGAAATTGTATCCAAAAAAACTTTTGAATCATGTACACTTCTTTCCCACCCAGAATATACATATGTAAATATCATGTTGAACTCACAAGCATACATGACATTTTGCGTGATTGTTGTCTTTCTACCTCTACATGAAGTTTGTTTATCTGCAGGAACCCATGCACTTATATGTGTGCCATCTATTGCACCTATGCAATTCTATAAAGCATAACACAAAAAATAGAATCAGAACAAAATAATAAAGATAATTGAACCAAACTCAAATAGTTTTGATAATGTGATATGCATACCTTGAACCAAGGATAGAATTTTGAATTATTCTTAATTCTTTCAGGAAACTCTATGGACTCTTGTTTTATGAGTTCTTTTCTCAATCGACACACTACCTTTAATACTTCCTTGAAATTGCGTGAGATTGTTCCTATGGAATGTTGAAAGCTGTTTGAAGCGACACTATGACGAACATTATGCCCAATTATGAATAAAAAAGTGGCAGCCTTCTCTTCCACAAGTACATCTCTTGAGTCACTTAGATAGTTTGTCCCTCTTAATTCATTACAAAAATTAAGAAAACATTCCTTCTTCATCCGAAATAAATCAAAACAACTTGTTTCAGATCCATTTAATACTTTAACAACAAATTCATGACGAGATAATGGTGATGTTAGAGCCTTTCCTTTATTAAAGAATTTATTATGATAGTCATAGATCACATTACTAATAAGAAATTCTACAAAATCATCATCGCTTTCATCAGAAGTAGAATCATTACTTGTATCAACATCAAATCTGGTTATAATCTGTCATACAATTTCCAAACATCATCCAACTCTTACAATTCTCCATGTGTTGCGTGCAAATTTTTAAGGAGAAAATGCATGCCATGATGCATCTTTGCACCATACTTCCCACCAGAAGAGCCATAAAAATTAGCAAACGTGCACAAAATATTCGATGCTAGCAATGTGACAAAGCTTCTTAATGAACTCCTCCGTCACCAAAGAGAAGATGCAGTGAAATCACTTGCCTATGATGTTGAAGCACAAGTAAGGGACCCAGTTTATAGTTGAGAACAAGAGTGATGTTATTGCAGTTGGTGGTGTCGGGGAAGAAGCACAAAGGTGCATTGGCAGAAGTTTCAATTTCTATTTATATCAACATGGAAACCAACCATAATAACATATCAATATTCCATTCAAATATTAGTTCTGGTTTCTATTGCTTAATGAATGAAAATAGTAATAATTATTAAAAAAACATAATCAAATTAGTAAACATTGATTATTAAATAGTACCTGAAGCTAATTTCGCCAGACCTCTTCGCTTGCAGTAACAATGTTGGTGTCTGCATTCCACCCAAATTCAGTGTTCTGCAAAAGTAAATAGAACTCGCGATACATGACTCGTAGCCGGTGCATTTTTGCCTTTAGTTGACGCATTTTAAAGGAACAATTAGTTATAGAATTCAGCTTAGTAGTCATTGAGTTCCATGTTCTAGCATGAAATACATTTGACATATTTCCTTTTGTAACTTCATCAACCATAATATCAATAAAAGCTTTAGTTACAGAGTTAGGCCAAAGCTTTGATTCAAGACTGTCAACATTAGTTGCCATCTATAAAAAATAAGCAAACTCATTATCATAAAAAAATGTTCAACTATAAAACAAAAAGGTTAAAAAATTAAACAAAAAATTGCAATTGATTCTTAAAGAGAAATGTGACAAAATAAACACTAGTAATATTTCTCATTATTATTTCAATAGCACTATAAGAAAATGAAGAACCTAATAAGAAAAACCATAGAGAAATTAAGAAACGCACAAGTCATACAAACATAGAATACACAATTCAATCACTCAGTCAATGAGTTGATAAAAAAAAAATTCATAATCTATAACTTCGTAAGTAGCTAGGTTACTTGTGTAACAGAGGCAAGCACAGCAGCGTGTGCAAGCGCAACAGGGGGCACATCATGTGTGGCGGAAGAGGAGGAAGTCGTAGGGAATTGCGAACGAAAGCTTGAATTCTTCATGTTTTTTTTTAATTCTCCAACCAGTTTAGTAAACTGTATGTATCGATGTTATTTTTTTAGGATCCTATAAAATAAACAAGAAATTCAGAACACTATATTCCACAACCTGTTTAGTTTGTAACTCCCGTGTGTTTCAGCAATAACAACAACACTAATATGACAAAGGCAACTAAGTTTTATGTAATTACAATGCTTAAATTAATGTATTATTTTTCTGCCTCATCGAGAAATTTATATACATCAGCTATGATAATATAACAATCGTGTTTATAAGAGATGAATTCGGATTAGTGATTACTAGGAATGACGGCATGGAGAAAGTCATTACGTTAAAACCGACTGAAAGCCAAGCTTAGTGGTCAACAAAGTTTTTTCATTCCACTGATTAATTAAACAACGATGTATATTAAGTTCTTACATGTTTCAACATAGTTTTTTCATTCCAGTGATTAATTAAACAGCGATGTATATTAAGTTCTTACATGTTGATTTCATAATATTTTTCAATCAATGTGTATTAGCTGTACTAGGTAGAATATCAAACGCTGATGGAAAAAAATCCTGGATATTCTATATTAAATACAAACATTTGCATAGCAACCAGTTTTATAATCTGCCTAAAGTTTAGATTTGCTGGATCCTGTGTTGTATTGTAATGCTAACTGTTGCATGTGTTAAATTGAAAACGGGAAAGAAAGCAGCGGTGCATGTCTTATTTCGTGAGAAATTATGTAACAAGAATTCATACTCTTTATTCAAACAAGAATTAAAGAGAAAAATGAAACAAAAAAACACATAAACAAATGATGATTTTATAAACACCAAATTTATACTCATTGATCTCATATATATGCTAATATTAATTACAAATAGATCATGATTCAAAACACAAAGGAAACCAATGAAACCAACTTAATTTAAAACCCAAATTCAAAAAAACCGTAATCAAAAGAAAGGAAAAGAAAAACTAACCAAAGAAATTATTGTTGTTGAATTCGGGGGGAGTACAACATTCGGAATGGGCTAAACAAAAATTAATAAGAGACTTAGACACCACATCACAACCCAAAACCTTAAGGCATTAGGTTTATGGGTCATTCTCCTTATATATTCAATATAGCCTCCATTCTTAGTCAATGTGGGACTAATCACTCATAATTAAATTCCAACAATTATAAGAGAGAATGAAGAACACAACAATGATCAAGAAGAGAGAATGAAGTGGATGAAATTGATCGAATCATGAGCTATAGTTGGAATTGCAAATTTAGGATTTATGCTCCATCGTGTGAGTGTTTCTATTGCTTCTCTTTTGTGCTTCTGTCAACGTTAAATGAGCAATTTATTTTATTTTATAAGTTCAACAAATTACAATTATACCATTAATGAAAACGAACTTTTTTGTGTTTTTTCTTTTTAAAATTTAAAATTAAAAAAACAAAAAGCAAAACACTCTTTACATGTTTTGCTTTTTTAATTTTAATTTTAAAAACTATAATATTAAAAACAATTTTATAAACCAGTTTAAACAAAATATGTAACCCAAACAATTTTTTTAATTTTTAAAAACTATAATAGAGTTTTTTAGATTAAAATCAAACAGGTCCTATGTGTTTAAATTAGTTTTCTCAAAGATGACAATTTGAGATTGCAAAGAGTAATTATAATGTCCCAAAAATCAGTTTTATAAAGAGGTCTTGAATTCTTATGATAGACTATGGTTATAAAATCAAAACGAGGCACTAAATTGTATTTTAGATAAATTCATGCATACACGATTAAGCATCTAAACTAACACCAACCAAATAACACTCAAGAGTTAAAATCAAATAAGTATAAGGGTGTTAAAATCACTCAAGAATTAGACTAACATGGAGAAAACAATTAAGAATACAAGATCTTCATTTTGTCCGTTAGCTCCCACGTAACACTTTCATTGAAGTAATTCTCTTCCTATTTTTTATCCTCTTCGACAAAACTTTAAAGATAAGATTATCTTTTTGTTGAATTGTATTCTGTGACTAAGATCATGAATTGCAATAATGTAATTTGATAAGCTACATCTCCAATCTTTTCCACAATTTCATATGGTCCAATTAATAAATCTAGACGTCAACTTATTTTCCTTCTGAACTTTACCAACTGCTTTACTTTTAAAAAAACACACGGTTTCCAACTTCAAAAGACATATCATTAGACATCTTATCATGATAACTCTTTAGCATACTCTTAGCAGCTCTCATATTCTCTTGAATTTGTTAATAATGACAAACATATAATGGAGAAAGATGAAGAGAGGAGGAAGACAAACAACTCTCTAGAGTTTCATAAACTAAATAAACAAATTGAATGTCATAGGACTACAATATGTATATATACAAAAAAATATACAAGTCTAAACTACCCTTACTACTAATATATAATAATATTATCTAATAGAATTATCTTGACCTTCTCTTCGCTATTGTTTCTTAAACTATTTATTGGCCAAGTACAAGATTTTCTCTTGTTTCAAGCCAACATAGCAGAGTTCTACACTTCCTTCCTTACAAGGTTTCATACAATGTCATCCTAACGATGGAATGAGTTGTTGCTCTATATAAATTGTATAAACAACATAAAAAGTTTCCAGTTTCTAATTTCTTCTAAGACACAAGTTCTCAACAAATCTTGCAAAGATTGAATGGTCCTATTTGCATGTGGTCTATAACTTGAACATATACTTATCTTTGTTCCTACAATTTCCTAAATATTTCTAAAAAAATCCTACGCAAAACTTCGATTTTGATCTGATACAAGTAAACCCTACTCACTTTTGTAAAATTCATGGATTATGTGAATGTGTGTCTCAAATCATCTAACTAAAATTGGTTAAACTTTAGTGGTTGTTATAACTACTTTTGGCCAAGTTAGTTATGATAGGTGGTTAATTAGTTTGCTCATGTATACTATAAATAATGCTGTAATATAATTGCAGAAGTAAGGGTGTTAAGAGTTGTAGTGGTAATAGCTATGTGGGTGTTGCTGTAATAGCAAGTGTGAAAAAAAAAACTAAGTGAGGCATATGCAATTCATGATTCATAGAAAATCAGAGAGAGAAGATTAAAGGGAGAAAAGAAAGATTGAGAGAAAGGCTAATATTGCTAGGTCATAAACAGTGATAGATACTAAGAGATCAATCTTGAGGAGGCTTTAATCTTGTAACATTCAATCATTCGTAGTGGATTAATCTTGTTTGTTTGTTTGCCCGTGACGTAGGTCTCATCAATTAAGACCGAACACGTAAATTCTTGGTGTTATTCTCCCCTTATCCTTCTTTATTTTCGTTTGTATTGATAGTGAAAACTGGTTGTAGAAAACTGCAGAAAGAAAAACTGTTTTATACAAAATTGCAGAAAACGGAGAACGATAAATCGTCTTCGTTTCTGGTTTTTCTGTTTCGCAGAACATTCTCCGTTTTCGTTTTTCTCTGCAATTGTTTGTTTTCATTTTTGTTGGTTAATCTAAGTTGCAGATCCCAATATTGTTTTTACAGATTAAGTAGGAAGTTTTTACTTTAGAACAAGTAAAATACTTACAAATACTTATCTTATTAAAAGTTGTTAATTTGGATTAAGTTTTTGTAAGTATTTGCAAAATTCCATTAACTATTAACTTAACCGATTAATCTATTCAACCTATTACCAATTTAGCCCAGCTTAATCAATTAAAATCATTACAAATCAATAATTAAACTATTTATCGATTTTCATTAGGTTCCTAATCGATTACCTTTACTGCCTAGTTAATTAATTATTTAATAATCTAATCGATTAATTAATCATTATAATTGATTAACTTATAATTTCCTTCACCTATTTATTCATCTAATCGATTAAGCTATTAAACATAATCGAGTAACAAATACAAATTTAACAGGACATCAAGAGCAATAAAGACGTGCCAACAACCAATTTACTCAATCACAACAATTTAATCATCGTCAATAATTACGACGATATATCAAATGCTTATCTAAATCAATAAAACATATTTTAATCTGTTGTTCCCGCAACTATAACTACACAAGTTATTATAGTCATCCGGATATATAGAGATCATGAGATAATTGTCCATCCGGTCAGTACTATAAGAAGAAAAAAAATTATTTTTAGTATTAAAAAATATAGTTAAATGTAATTAACTTTTAAATTTTATGTAAAATATAAATTAAATTTATTAAATTATTCTTTTAAAATGTCAAATATTTATTTATCTATATTAACTATTTTGAATTAAATAAAAAGTATATAAAAAATAATAATAATAAATGATCAAAAAATATTTATTTATCTATATTAACTATTTTGAATTAAATAAAAAGTATATAAATAATAATAATAATAAATGATCAAAAAATATTTATTTTTTGCTTATACTAGTGTCGGGAGAGAATATCTATTTAACTTAATAATTCTAAGTACCCATAACTCTCGTGAGTCAAATTCATTTCATACCATAAATGATAAAAACACACGATTGAAGTAAAGTATTCTTGTTGTACCAAAAGCCTTAAGAATTCAAAACAATGACAAGGAATAAGAAAAGTATTGATATCTATTGAAGCAAATAAATTGTTTTAAAATGAAAATGAGATCTCGAATTTAAACAGTAGCAAATGATTTCTACGTGACTCCCAACATTTCCACGGTTTCACCAAAACAAACGGTACAAAAACGTACAATTTTCATTTAATTTAATCGATCAATATATGATTTAAATAATTAACAAAAAAAAAAAGTACAATTTTCATTTTTAAACAAAATTTTAAAGTGAGGAAATAGTGAAAATAAAACAACTTTATTACATGTGTATGTAAAAGAACATTAGTTAAAAGAATATCAACCTCTAAATTAAATTTAAGAGATTAATTAATCTTTTACGGCCAACTCAAGGATATATACACAATAGAGTCGTCTATGCCATTAAACCGACAACATTTGCAGAAGTCACATTCATACAATATTAATATTAAATGTCAGTGCATTGTTTTTTTTTTTTAATTTTTTTTAATTTTTTATATTAAAATAATCAATATTTATGATACTTTCATAAAGTATTTTCCCTTTTATAAAATATTTTTATTTTATTTTTTAAAATATTATTTTATTTTTCTACCTTTTCCTTAAGTGCATACTCATCATAGTCACACAATGTTTTAAAAAAAATACCAAATAGTCATGTGATAACAATGAAGAGACAGAAAGAGAAGGTAACAACCAATCATTTCTAAGTTCATACCCCCAATTTCATAGTAGTGCTCCTTTTCTCACCCCCTTACTCCCACATACCAATATCCCAACATAGTAGTCCCATAATTTTTCCTATATATAAGATCCAAATAGCCTCTTAAAAAACTTGAATTTCCCTCAACATTATCAACATTCACCACTAATACAATATTTCATATTCTTCCATACAAAATTCACAACCAAAATATGGCAGATAGCCCAAGCAAAAGCAAGAGCAACTCCCTCATCCACCATACCACAACTACAAAGGGTGGTTGGCATGCTGCCATCTTCATCATATGTAAGTTCAACTCTCCATTAATCAATTTTCAACAAATCTCCAACACCCATTTCTTCATTCTCCCCAATTTTTCCATCATATGATTAATTATGACTCAAAAAATGTAATTTCAACTTCAATTCAACACTATCATTAATTATTTTTCTTAAAATCTCCCACACCCATTTCTTATTTCTCCCCAATTAAAATTTTTTATATCATGTAATGGATCACACGGTCCTCTAATTAATGATTATATTATATTATATAGTTGTGGAAGTTGCGGAGAGATTTGCATACCAAGGTTTGGCTTCAAATCTAGTAAACTACCTCACAAAATTTCTGAATGAACCAACAACAACAGCTGTGAAAAACGTGAACACATGGGTTGGTGTTTCATCACTCTTCCCTTTGCTTGGTGGTTTCATAGCTGATTCCTATCTTGGTCGATTCAACACCATACTCTTGTCTTCACTCATTTATCTTGTGGTAAATAATTTTTTCACTCCACTCAATAGTACTATTAATATTATGTCTTTATTTTATGGTATAGTATTATTAATTACTACATACTTCCCTTTATATCTTTCTTTCCTTGTTCTTGATTCTCAATGTGTTCTCTCTTCTTTTTGTGTGATGTAACATTTTTGTCTTTTGCGGAGATTTGTATTATGCATAGGGTCCCACACGTGTAGGAAGTAGGAAACGTAATGTAAATCTTTAATAATGCTAAGAGCATCCTTTTTTTTTAAAGGTGAAAATAGTATTATATATTATTATTAAAATATCTCAAGAGCAAGTCTTAGGAGTATTTTGTAAAAAAAGAAAAACTCTTATAGGAGTATCTATAGGAGTATGTTGTCCAATAAATATCGATATTAGATGGTACTGTTTTTGAGACCAAAATGTCATATATGCATATGATGATTGAATGAGGAATTTAGTTTATCTACTTATCTAACGCGAAAAATGTCAACTATAATAAATTAAAAATAGACACGGTATATATTACTAATAACACCGTTTTAAATATTTTAAAATTTTAATTTTTAAAATTAAACTCTTAATAAAGAAATTATAAATTTAATAATTAAAAAAAAGAAAAATAAATTTTAATTTTTATAAATAAATATCTACCTCTCCAAAACAATTCTTAACTCTTTACTCTATAAATTTATTTTTTATTTGCTTTTAATTCTTATTTTCAAAAAAATACTTTTTTTGTAAAAATTAATAATTTAATCTCTAATTTTTTTATAAAATTAAAATTTTAATTAAAAATATATTTTTTTTAAAAATAAACTTAAAAGATATAAAAATTAAAATATATTTAACAAAAACATTTGTCCTCGTTTCATTATATTATATATAAACAAATTTGAAATGTCAACTATTTATCTAACTAGAATAATGTCAATTATTAATAAATTAAAAGTAGACACGGTATATATTACTATTAAGACTATCTTAAATATTTTAAAAAAATTATTTTAATTTCTAAAATTAAAAAGTATAATTTAATAATTTAAAAAAAATTAGGTTTTGTAAACAGATTTCAACCTATCCCAAAAAAAATTCTCAACGTTTGGGTCTATAAATTTATTTTTTATTCACTTTTAATTTTTATTTTAAAAAATTATTATTTTTTTTTTGTAAAAATTGATATTTTTTAAAAAATATATCAAATAAAAAATAAATAATTTTTTTAAAAAACTAAACTTAAAAGGGTATAAGAACTAGAATATTTTTTTTTTAAAATTGTCCTTTTTTCATTATATGATATATAAAAAAATGAAACATCCTCTATATTGAACTAAATTTTGATTTTTGATTTAATATATATTTTACTTATTTTAAGATGTCCATATCCAAGTGTGGTAGTACTTGATGGGGAGAGTAACTTTAATAAGCCAATTGTATGTGAGACCCACACTGTTTTTAATATACTTAGAAAAAATAAACAAGCTTTTGTGCCAAAAACCAGCTTTACCATTTTGTTAACATAAATTAAAATTAGATTTTCTCTGACCAAAAAGTAAAATATCTTGCAAGGGAAAATATCAAATATGACCCTCATTTATGAGACAGAGAGGAAGTATTTAAATATTTTATTTATTTTAGTGTATATTAATTGTTTATGACTTTCATAACTTATTCATCCATAAGTATACAATGTGACACATTTATTATTGGGTTTAATAATATGATGACAAACCTTACCGACTGTACCATAACTATACTTCAATTAAATGTTCATAATTCATCAGAATTAATAACAGGTGTACTATATATACATCATCTAATAAAAATTAACGACGTAAATAAATTTGCAAGTAGAGAAAATATTAATTTATGAATATCACACCTTTTTTTTTTATGTCCTTGTGCAACAACTACAACTGATGAGTGAATGAACGATCTTTTGATCCCAACTTTCTTTATAGGCAAAATAGTGTCTCATTACAAAATATGTTAAATTAAAGAATGCTATATATTTTTTTCCAACTTTATGTGAAGATTTTTTTTTGTGTGAATATTTTCTAAGAACGATCGAGGCATGCTTCTAATGATTCCAATATTCCATTATATGATTGGCAATTCCCTGTGGATTCGACCTCATTATACAAGTCAGTCCATGCATGCACTTGCAATTAATTAATTAATTAATTAAAATTTAATGTCCAAAACTTTAGTTTAACTTATTGTCTATGGATAATTAAGATTCTAATTAACGTTCACATGTGACATACACACTATATTACAGGGCATGATTTTCTTGACACTTTCAGTATCGGCACTTAGACATAAAACACTTTTCTTCTTTGCACTTTATGTGCTCTCCATTGGTGAAGGAGGCCATAAACCTTGTGTTCAAACTTTCGCGGCGGATCAATTCGACGACGACACGCCGGAGGAGAAGGATGCTAAGAGTTCATTCTTCAATTGGTGGTATTTGGGCATTGTTGCAGGTTCAACTGCTGCTGTGTTTATACCTGTATATCTTCAGGTAAATTTTACTCGAATATTTATTGTTTTGTAATTGTATATACCATATCGAATTTCAATTATAATTTGCTAGTAGCTGTTTTATATGCTTTTCTACATAAAAATAATAGAGCTTAAAATTTTTTTATGGTAAAATTATAAATAAAATAATTTTAAATGAAAGAAAAAATAGAAAAAAGAGTTATGTCAAAATTTAGTATCATTTGATATAAAGATATAAAATATTTAAAAAGAATCAATTATTTAATAAAATAATGAAGCGTAATATTGTAAATAAAAAAATTAAATAAAGGTAAATAAAATTAAAAAAAATTACACCAAAACTTGATATTTCTTTTATGTATTGCTGGTATAGATTTTTTAAAAGTATTCTTTATATTTAATTTTTTTGAGTTGAGATTACAAATATATACAGTCTTACAAATTCATTTTCTTTTGAATTCAGAGTTATGTTAGAGGAAAAAAACATATTGAAAAAATTAACAAATGTACGACTTGTTATGAATTTGTTAAAATGTATTTTTCGTTAATTTTTCGTCTAGCATTAATAGAAGATTTAAATTATTCACTATAGAGAAGTTAATATTAAAAAATAATAATTAAGACCAAATAATAATACAAACCTATATATATAAGTCTTGTATATTGCTGGCCAGACTTAAATTAGAGACATATTTAATATTTTATTCATTTCAAGTTTTTGTCACTAATGCAATTTTCATTTACTTGAACAATTTACACAAATACTATTATTCTCTTTATTTTGTCTTTATCTCTTCAACTGAATCTGTCCCGTAAATAAAACAGAGGAATCCAACTATACCATGTACACTAACTTTTATGATGTTGTGATTGCAAGGAATAATTTGAGAATCAAATTGTTGAAATATTTTGCTAAAAATAATCTTGAAAAATAAATTGTTTCGAAAATCTTTCAAGTTACAAGAATCAGATTTACTACTGTTAACTATGAATTTGTTTGTGGTTCCATTATGTCCACGTATATATGACAAAATCCACATTTCAACTATTTTTGGTTTTTGAGTAAAATTAAAAAACTATTTTGGCTAATTAACACCTTTGTCAACTTGTACATGATAGCGTGAACTCACGAATTTGGGTACGTTAGAGAATTCCCACGTTCACTAATTTTATAACTTAATACATAAAATTTAAAATTAGATTATTCGTTCTTAATTAAACTACTATGGATGATATCCTAAATTTGTAAATGTGGAGACTCCAATCATAGAGGAGCCAAATATAGAAAATTAACGTTAAACTAAAATAGGAATACCAAGATACTTTTCAAAGTAAAAGTAAGTGGACTCTCGAAAACTTGAAAGTTGGATAAGAGCACCCACATATTCCTAAATCAACATTGCACGAAAAATTATACTAGTCTTTTAATTCTTTAATTATGAACATTTTTGTGAATAATTAATTAGTGTTTCTAGTATTACTTTTTGTTTTTAGTATTTGTAATTTTTTTTTGTTTGTTTTTAGTTATTATAAATATATTATTTTTGCTTTTTGGTCTTTGTGTTTTTAAAATTTGTTCATATTAAAATTAGATACTGTAATTTCATTTTAGTCTTTATTTTAAGTTATTAAAATCATATATACTATATTATATTATATTAATTAATTTTAATGTGAATAAATTTTGTAGAAATTTAAACAAAACTTTATAAAAATCGAAACCAAAATCTAGTATACATTTATGGAAAGTAAAAAGAAAGAACTATTTTTATAAAGACTAAAAAAAAATATTTATATGAAATAAAATAATACTTAAATTTGTCACGTAATTAAATATAACTTAGATATAATTATATAAATATTTGATATAATTTAAATTTAAAATATCCATTCTCTGTAATTAGTATGTGTGATTTCGGCACCGAGGTTTTTGTAAAAAAACATAGTTAAACTTGATTCTCTAAAAGTAACGATAAAAGAAACACAATGATAAAATATTATTTGAATGTAGCCAATAAATAATGATTTTGGTTTATAAAAAGGACAGATTGGTAGGACTCGCAAGAAGCTTTAATAACATGAAAATATATTAATTTATAAATATATCATTGAAAAATTCCCAGAATATTACAATAGTGATGTGAATGATATCTAACAAGGAGAGTAGACACACTCATTTCTTCTCTAGAAACCTTTCACCACCATGAGAGAACATGTTCCTAATAGAATTGTCTTTTCAATTGGTACACAATGTATTTGTTGGAAAATTAAATGGAGGAATTGTTCACAAGAGGTAGTCGACATCAATTTTCAAATATCATAATAAAAACGTTTAAAATAGATAAATATCAGGCTCAATTTTTTTTGTAATATAGTAAATAATTATTCTTAATTACTCGACAATGATTAAAGAAACAATAAAATAGAATTTTTTTAGACTCAAAATAAAATAGTAACAACAACAGAAAAATTTGAAATCAATTTCTAATTTTGACACTTTGTGACTGAATATAGAATAATTTTGTTTTTATTATCCAATTTGGATGTGTGAATCAAAACAACTATTTGAACAGGAATTGCATAAATATATATTTTTTATAAGGAAAATTGTATTAGAGTATTAGATTGGAATTTTATATAAAAAAGTTGTGTAACTTTATGGTACTGTGAAAACATCACACATTGTATGATTAAAACTGTAATGAATATTAAATTAATGTGTGAATTAAAAAAAAAATGTACAGGACAATGTTGGGTGGGGAGTGGGGTTGGGAGTATTGGCAGGAGTGTTGGCATTGGCATTAGCACTTTTCTTGTTGGGAATCAAAAGGTACAGAAAAGAAAGCCCTACAGGAAGCCCATTTACCAGACTGGCCCAAGTTTTTGTTGCTACAGCTCGCAAGTGGCGCGTGCAACACACTCTCTCTCTTAACCATTTTTGCTATAGTGAAGAGGACAAAGTTGAGCCTCATCATCATCTTCATGTTCAACCTAAATATCACACTTTGCTTCATACTCGTCAATATAGGTTTGTTTCTAACTTAAATTATTCTTGGTTAATATATTCAAACCTATGCCCCATGTAGTTGGATGAGTGACATTGATGTGACAAATTTTAGTACATATAATTGCATTTAAGAATTTTAGGTTCACCTATGTGGGTTGGGTGTTGGTTGGAGTTGATACCAACAATTTATAATCAACTTGGATTTTTTGTTTTCTATGTGTTTGTTGTTTAGTAGTTGCTACTACGTATTTTCTAATATTCTTGTAACAAAATAAATAATGTGACAAGTTTGCAACAGATTTTTGGACAAGGCAGCAACAATTGACGAAATTGATTCCTTAAATAAAACAAGAAACCCATGGAGACTATGTTCAGTGACACAAGTTGAAGAAGTGAAGCTAGTTCTTCGCCTTATCCCAATATGGCTAAGTTGTTTAATGTTCACAGTTGTTCAAGCTCAAGTACACACATATTTCACCAAACAAGGTGGAACATTGATCCACACCATAGGTTCAAGTTTTCAATTTCCTCCGGCGTCGCTTCAAGGACTAGTTGGCGTCACGATCCTCTTCGTTGTTCCAATTTACGACCGTGTTTTCGTGCCATTGGCTAGAAAGTTCACAAATCACCCAAATGGGATAACCGTGTTGCAACGAATTGGGGTCGGTTTATTTTTGTCAATACTTACAATGGTCGTTTCGGCACTTGTTGAAACAAAAAGGGTAACTGTTGCTAAAAGTCACGGTTTAATTGACAATCCTAGTGAAATATTACCGATGAGTATTTGGTGGTTACTTCCTCAATACATGATCACTGGTGTTTCAGATGCTTTCACAATTGTTGGATTACAAGAATTGTTCTATGATCAAATGCCTGAAGGATTGAGAAGTTTAGGGGCTGCAGCATATATAAGTATAGTTGGAGTTGGAAGTTTTGTTAGTAACATTATTATTGTTATTGTTGAAGTGATTACTTCAAAAAGTGGTGAGAAATGGTTGGGAAATAATATCAATAGGGCACACCTTGATGATTATTATTGGGTTATGGCTGTTTTATGTGCTTTGAATTTGGGGGTTTATATGTGGATTGCAAAGTGTTATGAGTATAAGAAGGTTGATGGGGGTGAAACTAGTAATCAAGAGGGGTCTAGTTACAATAAATATCGTGGTGGAGTGTGAAACAAGGCAATAAAATGCTTTTGTTAATTGCTATAACTAATTCTGTAATTTCCAAATGAGTAGTATACAGTTTTAGGTGTGTTGTTGTATAATAACAATAAGTTATTAAGCTAGTTGCATCTTTGTTTCCATCTAATTCCATATCATCTATGTTTGTTTGATTGTTTTTTTTTTTTTTTAAAAAAAAAATTGTTGTTTAGAAATTTATACATATTTTTTTATATGGATGACATCATAGCAATATTATAATCCTATTTGATAATATTTAAAAATAATAGTTGTTTGTTAAATTTTGCTATCCTATTGCAACTATTTGACAATCTTATGAATTTTAAAGTTGAAATTAAATTAAGCGCTATGGCACGCTATTATGTTTCACTTTTTGATAGTTGGCAAATCTCTGGGGAGAAATATTATGAACTAAAATTGTCAATTTTTTTTGAGTTTAGAGGATGCTATTTCAAACTTTTACATTTCAATCCTCTTTATTAATTACGTTTTTTATGTTTATTTTGAATCACTTTGTAGTCATGATATTCTTGAACAATTAATGAATTTATATTTTGTTCAAAATGGTTATCTCAAATATTTATACATATGTTGAGGAGAGCAAAATTAAAAATAAAAAAAAATTATGTATATGTTGAGGGGGAGCATAATCAAATCATTACTTATGCAATTTCTCTCATCATAATTATAATTTATATAACTTTATAATCATCAAATAGGAGGATATTGTTGAGATAAAATCTCTCTAAAATGTTTTAATGATAATAAATTGTTTTAAAGATTCTGATTATATATGTTATCTAATTTGTGCTATTGAGTGTATCAAATTTAGAAAATAGGTTTTTCACCTTCTTTATCATATGAAGTGTCTTTACACACCTTTACTATGTCCTCTATGTGAGAGGATAAGCAAGTAAGTGATGAAATTATATTTTCTATGATAGAGGATAAATAATACTGAAGAAAATATGAATTTATGTCAAAAGACAAACAATGCTGAATAAAATGATGAATTTATGTCCTCTATGTTAGAGGATAAATAAAACAAAAGAGAGGATGAACTTCTGTTTTCCATTCATCCTCGTACATAATAAAATGAGTAAAAGGAAAGATCCTACTGTTGTTGGAAAAGGAAAGAGTCAAAAAGCACAAGTCACGTCATAGTTCATGGAAGCTTAATCCTCCTATTCGAGGATGGACTGAAAACTCATCCTCCTAGCTTTTGTCTTACAAGGACAAATGAATGACATACTTGCAATTCAAAATAAAGATCATAGACAATTAACTAAGACTCCAACAAATACTTTGTACTTCTCTATTATAAATGAAGCATCATCACCTCTATAAATAGAGATGAACTCATCTTCATCAAATACAACAAAATACAACAAAATACATACAAAAAAAAAAGATTAAAAGTTGTGAAGAGCACACTCATCCTCTCAGAATGCTTTCTACAACTCTCAAGTATATTTACATGGACAAAAAAATAATTTTCTTTTGTTAGTTAACGTTTTTGTAACGTCTACTTAATATTGAAGACAAAAAGTAATTTTTTTTTATATTACAGTAAACCAAAAAAAAATTATAATGATCAAAATAAATAAAAAAACTATTTATAAGAATAAAAATATATATTTAAACCGACACCTAATTATCAATTTCAATAAGAGTAAAATATTACTTTTAATATAATTATTCGAAAGTAATATTTTTGAGATATTTTTGGCACGCTTGACATGTTTTCTTTTAATTCATGAGGCACATAGAATAAATCATTAAATAATAAATTTTGATAATTACTAAGACATAGATCTAGATACATAACGTATAAAAATATTAAGATGTTACATACACTATTAGAAATATAATTATTTGTTTATTAAGAATTACTTGTTAGTAATAATATTCTTTAAATTTATTCAAATTATTTGTATTTTTATTTCATATTTGTTAATTAGTTAAATTTACGTACTTAACTTTATAATTAATTTTATATTTAATTTTAATAGTCCATGATAAAAATATATAATTATTTAAAAGAGTTATGATAAAAAATGACTAATATTCATTATTTATAAAAGATAAAAGACTAATATAAAATTAAAAAATATAAACAATTAAAATAAATATTTAATAAAAAATAAAAAAAGTCACTCCAACGAGATTATGAAACGCGCTATATAATGTTTTTATGAAACGAGATGGATCGAAAGCAAATGACTATAACGTGTTTTGAATTTATTATTAGAAGTATTCTTTGAAAAGTTATTAATTTTCTAAAACATGTTTAGGTTAAAGTTTATTATTTTATAAAGGATTAATTTTTTCATGGGGTATGAAAAATCACTTATCTTTTTTAAATTTAATTGTAGTTATAATTCTTTATATTTTTATCAATTCATAGAAATAATCTCATATGTTAAAAGTCGACAATTTTAGTTAATCTCTCATATTTTTTAATTAAAAAAATGACGTTTTGACATATTTTGAATGTTATGATATAGAATTTTATGTTATAGAACTATTTAAATACATTAATTTTTCATACATCATTAATTAAATTATAAAATAAATTCTTTTTGAAGTTAAAAGTTAATTTTTTAGAGAATTTTATTGCAATTTCATAAGTGTTAATCTACATCATTATATCATATATCATTAGGGGTGGGAATAGGTCACACCATACTAAACTTTGAAAGGCTTGAGTCTGACCTACAATTTATTTTTTCGGCCTAAGTCTGGCCTACGACATATCATAGGCTTTTTTTTTCCGGTCTGACCTGATCTTTTTAATAGTTTGGTATGACCTAGAAGCCTTTTTAAACGCATCCATTATTACATATTAAACAAATAAGGAACAACTACTGAGTGATTGACTAATTGAACGATTACTGAATATGAAACGACTACCAAATATAAAATTGCTTCCGAATATGAAACGACTACTGAATATGAAATGATTACTAATTAATTGCCTAATTGATAGATTTTAAAATAGAAAATAATATTAATATAATAATAAAAAATAATATTAATAAATAATAAATATATATAGGCTAGCCTGTCAAGCTTAATAAGTTTTTTAATAAAACTGAGTTTGACCTATTTAAATAAATAAGTTTTAAAAAAAGTTTGAGTCTAACATTTTTATCAAATAGGTCAGGTGAGGCCATAAACTCTTACGGACGGCCTGACCTATTCCCATCCCTCTATATCATATATCATATTATCTAAAATATGTCACATTGTTATTTTTTAATTATAAAATTATAATGAACAACTAAAATTATCAAATCTTTAAATAAATAAACCAATTTCATAAATTAATAAAAATAAAAAACAGTAATCGTAATCAAACTTATTTTTTAATTCAACGTCATTGTAACGAGGTTCATTGTTAATTATATCTTAGAGAAGGATAATCCCTTTACGAAATGGATGCTTCCCATTCACATCTATACACTTCGCAATGGCATCTCTTGCATGGATTATTAAAACAACAAACAACTCTTGAATTCCTATCCAAACATATGATCTCTTTAGAAAAGACGAAAACCAGTCCCCACCATCTAACTCATGAAAAATATGTCGGAATTTAATATCACGCTACCAATGCTTTTTAAACCTTAATGAATGCCCTTAGGTAATATTTTATGCGATATGTTTATTAAAAAAATCATGATTGAACAACAAATATTTCTTTTTTACAATTATATAGAATATTTTCTCCTCTTTTGACAATTAAAAAAAATATCGTATAAACTTTTAATACATTAACACAATCATAATGCATTACCAATTCAATCATAAAAAGTATTAACATATTATTCCCTCTTATCACAATGAGTAATCCAATTGTCTATTTCACTCAAATTAAAAAAGTACATAAATGAAAGAATTATAATAATATTTTTACTAAAATATCCTTATGATCTACTATTGGTAAATTAGAAAATGTCATTATTTTGGAACACATTATTTTTTTAAATGAGTCATTCAGTATGAGACAAAAGAAGTAACGCATAAATAAAATGCATAAAATGCTCTACAATATAATAGTTTAATTAATTTACTATTGCATAAGGATATCTTGCTATTACATATGCCTTTTTATCCATTAACCAGTAAACAATTAACATATTCATTTATTTTACTTGTGGGAACCATTTAAGCTTTATGCCCAGTGATCGTCAAGAATTTATGCATAGATAATTGCATATATAAGTTTTTTGTTGTTGTTGTCATCTCTACATATACAACGCAAAAAAAAAAAAAAAAACCCTAACAAAACAACATTGTCTCTTTAATGTTCAGACATTAAATAGTCCCCTTAATTTCAATGTGATGTGTTCCCTTTGATGGTGTCCGTCTATCAAAGTCATTCTTGTATCTTAATTAGGATGGTTAACTTTGTGTATCACACAATTAGAAAACTTGATATATATAATGCACATTGTTAGTCAATTTTTTGTTTTCCACACCATAGTGCATTAGTTAGTCATTTTTCGTATTAATCGAGACACTCAATTTTGATGTTTTTCTTTTTCTTTCATCTTTTTCTTTAGATTGTATTGTGCACTCACTCTTATGCCGATAAGCCGATTGGACCGGTGACCCACTCATATCAAGTCTACTACAAATTTTGTATTTTGTTTTTCTTTAGAAGATTTTTAATATATTGAAATAGCAAAAAGCAATTGATTCTTTTATGCTCTTCTACTTAAGCTCAGTGTCATGTTATGATTGCCACTACTTTTGAGATAGTCATTAGAGTGGACTTTTGGAAATATGCATATTTAGGAAATTAAACCCTCAGATAACATATTCTACTTGTTTTACCTAAAAATATAGAATCCATGTTATCCGCAAATTGATCATGTGATTAATGATGGATAACTAAAAAAAGGTGTCTAAATTATAATTTATAAACCCTATACACTGTACCCATATTTTGTGTAGTCAGAACAATTTGACTACAACTTAACTGTTTGATCAAGATTGAATTTTTTATTTAAAAAATTAATTTTTTTTCTTCTTAAAATCTAGATCATATTTAATCTTGATAAGACGTATGAGATGCGTGTAATTTATGAAGTCACGTTGTATTGAATCCAAATCCCTTTACACACATAGGCGGATTGTGTGAGCAAAAATACTAAATATTCTACCTTAAACATTTGAAATATAGTGATATCGTAGAGAATGATAACTCCGAAAAGTAGTTTTTCTTAATGGAATATTATTATCTAATATCAAGACTCTAGTTAGCTCTAAAACAACTTAGTAGTATCTATTTATAATATATTAAAATAAACTCATAACTCCATTGAAGGTCATCTCACATCCTTATAAACCACATCATAACATTTATGTCACGTTATTTAAATTTTTATGTGATACTTTTTATATGTCTCTACAATTCATCTCACACTTTATATTCTTCAATTTAGCTTTTGCATTTCACACATTATATACATATATTAAAAGTCCAACACAAATGTTCCTCATAAAAATAATCTTACCACCTTCTCACTCCAATCAACTTTCACTTCTCCTCTATTTTTAACTTTGCATATTCCTAAAGATTAGTTGATAGCAAACTACGTTCTACTAATGTTATCTCATCCCAAATATTCTTGTGAATGTTTACAAATATGAACTAGATCTCACGAAGTCATCTTTGTTCTCTATGCCTAATGAACTACTTATAAATTGTCCACACAACTAGACAAAAACACCTATATATGTAAGAAAGAAATAAACGAAAAAAATTGGAACCGAGACATCTGAACACATTTCAAAGGTACATACTTTGAATTTGAAAAACTGAATTTATATGTAAGAAAAAAATCAAGTATTTGCAATTCTCTTTTATTCTATTATATTTTCTTCACACCTTTCATATTCTCTACATTAATTTGTAATTTATGTCATATTAAAAGAAGTAGCTTAAATAAATAAATAACTATTTTTATCTACAAATTTTATACGACCTTCAATATTAGAGGGTTCAAGTACATCTCACATCTCATTCAACCATGATAAAATATGAACTTTTAAAATAATATAAACTTAATTTTTTATTTTTAATAAAAAAAATTCATTAGTGACATTTTATTCTTTAATACAAAAGAGTGCAAGTTTAATTTTTTTAATAGTTAATAAAAAATTTATAAAGTTATTTGATAAATAATTGAAATTTACTTTAAATAAAACATTTCCAATTTCAATAAATAAATACATACTAATACTAATATTAAATTTAATTTGAAAATTCAATTATCCTTAACATATGCTGACAAAGAAAAGCATACAAATTATTTAATAGTATTTACAAAAATATTATTATAATGATTTAATCTTTTTCTATTTAAACAATAAAATCATTTTATTAAAAGTAATTAAATTATTTGATGTTAGAAAGATAACGCTTTTTCTCATTTTTTTTTTTGTTATCGGTCTTTTCATTCTATCAATAATATATTTATGATGCTGTAAATAATTAATACAAATCAGATGTTAATTTATCACGACAATCCTTTTGCATTTTTGATTTTGTTTGAAAAAATGTTATTTGATCTCAACTCTCCAATTAAAATAAGTTTACAATGCATTTGATTGTATCACATTATCAAACGGTGTCATATATTATTAGTTATAAATATTTAAAGGTTCTAAAATAAAAATTATGATTAATTGTTCAACTAAAATAGTTGACGAGCAACAATGTTACAATTAAACCAAAATTTAAAACGTCTCAAATCAATAGATGATGTTTATTAAAAAAAAAAAAATTCATTTCATGTTGACATATTTAAAATTTTAATATTCTCTTAAATTTTGAAGTTGATAATTAATTATCTCATTAGATATACCAAATCTTTATATTTTTATTTTATTTATTTTTATAATGAAAAATAATTTTATATTATATATACTGTGCGGGTCACAATCTAATTACTGATTAATTAATCATGTAAGGTATACATACGAAATGAGACCAACGTTGTTTTGTCCATTAGTTTGTAAATAATTCAAAAGCAGGTACAGTTGCTCCTCTTGTGCAATTATTTAGATGAATAAAATTATCCATCTAATGCTATATTTCCAATATTTATTTAGCAATAGCTAAATCTAGTTCTTGAGATGGAAGACATGTGGAAAAAAAAATAGTTTTAATCATTTCCTACAAATGGAGATCATGAACACTCCACATTGTGTGAGAAACATCTTTTGTGCCATGTATAATTATCACAATTTTAAATTGTAGTCGTAACTGCGGCATACTGCGAATTTTGAAATTATCTCAACAACATCATAATTGGGATTTTTTTCCTAACACTCTATTTTCAAAAAATTCTAAAATATTATCTTTTTAAAATTATATATTAAAATATCTTACCTTTATTTTTTACAAATGACAGTAAATTTGAGTTTACAACAATTTCTTAAAGAATTTTTAACAAAAAAAAATCAATTTATTTAAATTAACAAATATGTATATATATATATATATATATATATTTATATATATAACTCATAAAAACTACAAACACAAATTTTAAATTAAATTACATAAATTTAATAAGAGTTCTTTATAATATTTGAATAATATTTTATTCAAATGTTACAGAAAACTCTAATCGATCTATATAATTTAAAATTTATATTTATTTTTCTTATAAAATATATATATATATATATATATATAATTTTTTTTAAAATTTGAAAATTTCTTTTTTAATTTTTTTTAAAGACGTCGTTTTTAAAAATTGAAACTTCTTTAAGAAAATCACTATTTGTAAAAACAACTTCTAAGTTAGTATAAAAATAAAATATTTTAACATATAATTTTAAAAAGCAAATATTTTGATAAATTATTTTAAAAAAGAAGTTATTAAAAAAAACACCCTCACAATTGCAATTTATATTATATTGACAATATTTTTTTGCAGTATAAATTTTTTGGATCTTAACCGCAATTTAAATCGGTGATTGTTATGTCCTATATAAGTATAATATCTTTGTTGGCATCCAAATTCTTGAGTAACCCGTGCTTTAATTTTATCTCTGAGTGACATGACCCAAAATATTCCCTTCACAATAGAAAGCGCTGGTTCTTATGAAAATAATAGTAAGATATAGATGCACGTTTCCCATATGTCATTCATTCCCCCCCAAAATAGTTTGGGCTAAGTTGACTATTCTATCTTTGGTGACTTTGTATCTATCTTTTTTTTCATCAATCACTCTCTTTTATTTAAATAATTTTTAATATTTAATTTTAATTACTAATTTTAATTTAAAATACATAAAATCACTAAAGTCACCTATCACCAAAGACAGAAAATCTATTTCCAATAGTTTCAAGTAGCATAAAAAGTGGGTAAAAGACAAATCAGTCGCATTATAACATCTTGTCACATCAATGATAAATATTTTAACGTCATAATTATTTGATTGGAGGGTTTAATCCCTTACCAATATGGACAAATATATATTTAAAAATGTCAATTTTTATATAAATTTAATAATTTTGAAGAATCAATCTTTCCATTGGTTTACAAAATATACTTTGACTAATAAGATAAGAAAAATGAAGATAAAATATAATTTTAATTATTTAGTTTTAATTAATATTTTTTTAATTCATTTTATTTCTTTATTTTTTATATTTATTTTAGTTCTTAATAAAAAGACAAATTTGTATACTTATACAAATGTTAAATAACTAAAATAATAATTAAGTAAAAGAAAATGACTAAAATAAAAGATAAAGAACTAAAATGAATTAAAAAATAAGTAATAAAACAAATACTAAATAAAAAAATTATATTAAAAAACAAGAAAAAGAGATAATGAGTGTATCCAACTTTCTCATATAGAAAATTTTCGAGATATTTGATTATACGCACGGCACAGCAAAAGCTATACCTTTTGACTTTTATATATTTACTAAACAAATAGAGGCTAAAAAGAAATAATAAGCATTATACTCGAGGTATATAAAAAGTCATGAAGATAATGGAGCTAGTTTTTTATATATATACATATAATATGATGAAGAGAGATTAAGAAGAAGAAGAAGAAAATATGGCATTAATAGGAGATCATATTGCTCTATTTTGTGTGGTGGCTCTAGTTTCCTCATTGATTACTTTGACAAAAGGTATTACCCTTAATGCAGCTTCCCTTAATAGGAACAAATTCCCTCCCGGCTTCATCTTTGGTACTGCATCTTCAGCTTACCAGGTGCATAAACATATAGTACCATCTTATATATTAATTGATTGTAGGGAAACTATATATTGTGTATGAATGCTTAAAACTCATCTCAAATTTGAATAATGATTGATAATATTTTTTGAAAGTTTAATGTAACGATTCTTTTCATTTTTAGAGATTTGAATTTTTTTTAAACTTATATAGATCCAATTATTAACTCAACAGTAAAAGTAAAATAAAAAACTAAATTTTACTTTCAGAAAATAGTGAGTTCCACAATTTTATAGGAGGTCCAAGTCAAATTAAACAATGCATGAATATATAAAAAAAAAGAAGTATTTATATGAAATATTATAAAATCAAAATTGGTAGCATCCTTGTTTTTTAACAAGAAGAAAAAAACATATTCCTTCTAATTAATATCTAGTAAATTTCGCTATCACTTCTAAATAATGTTGTCGGTCATCATTAATATTTTATGTGAGATTTAAACCTCAACTCAATATAATAATTATATAAAACATAAGTTAATCACCGGTAGCAACATATTTTTGTTGAGTTTAAAGGTAATATATATATATATATATATATATATATATATATATATATTCATATATTATTTAATTGTTTTTCTTCAAAATATATTATTTTAGTTTAATTTTAGATATAATATTTCTGAACCTTTCAGTATGAAGGTGCAGCAAACGAAGAAGGTAGAGGACAAAGTATATGGGATACTTTTGCACATAAATATCCAGGTACTTATATACCTTGAATGTTCTCTTTGTTACTTAATTTCCATGTTATAATACATGGGAATTGATCGAATATATATTTGAACATTCAGAAAAAATAAAGGGTAGAAGTAATGGAGATGTAGCAATTGACTTCTACCACCACTACAAGGTATGTATGTTATTAATGTGATACCAATATGACATATAGGTAAAGTTATTTGTTATCTATTGTTACAATATCGTAATTATATTAATAAATAAAAATATGTAAAATTTTATGATGAGAATAAATACAGAAATACGATAATAAGTAATATGCAGTGGATATAAAATTGCTCTAATTTACAAGAATCAGTGAGGAGCAACAACAAATATATATGACAACAAATTAATCAAAATAAAAATGGTGTAAAGAACACCGATATTTTAACGTGGAAAACTCCTCAATCCAAAGGTAAAAACTATGGGTCTTCAAGACCAAAGAAATAGTTTCATTATAATCAAATAAATGTACAAATGAGTCTCAAAATGATTCACAGATTATGCATACAACTAGCCAAAATAGCAAAACACTAAAACCTACAAATGAAAAGTAAGAAAAAGAAAAACATCTAAAAAAACATGATGTTGTCTAAATATCAACTCGATCCAACGGTTAACAAATGCACAATCAGTGTTTTTATAAGACTAGTTTGACAAAATAAAAAAGAGGGTTTACTCTCCTTTTTTTCCCTTCCAATACCCAACATATTTTATCTTCACAATTATGTGGAGATTATCGCCAAACCCACGATATGACAAAAAATTTCAATTTTCAATGCTAGGTTAAAGAAGTAGTTGGACGAGTCATTTGCCATGAAAGACATATGAGCAGTTAAATAGATTGTTGGCATAAGAATCATGTGTGACCAGAAAGGAAACAAAACTTTAGATGTCACAAAAACACTATATCGAGAAAGTGATGCAAATGTTTCAAATGGAAAACTCTAAAGTTTTAAGTACTGCTCTTGCTGATCATTTTAAGTTGAGTTTTAAACAAAATTCTTCTAGTGAAGATGAGAAAAGAGACATGGAACGAGTTCCTTATGCTTCTCATATGGGTAGTTTGATGTATGCAATGGTGTGTACAAGGCCAAATATTGCACATGTTGTTGGTACAGTCAGTAGATTTTTGTCAAATCTAGGTAGAGAGCATTACAATATTGTTAAATGGATTTTGAGGTATCTTCGTGGTACTACATGTATGAGGCTTTGTTTTAGAGGTGACAAACCTATTTGGGTGGGATGCACCGATTCAGATATGGCTGGAGATATTGACTAAAGAAAGTCCACTTCAGGCTATATGATTAAATTTACAGAGGGAGATGTGGCTTTGCAGTCGAGATTATAGAAATGTGTAAGTCCATCTTGGAAATATTTTTTCCAACAATAAGTATGTCATCAACATATAATAACAGGATAATAAAACTATCGTTAGAAAATTTTCTAACAAACACACAATTGTCTGAAGTAGTCTTCATGTATCATTGGTCACACATAATAGACTCAAACTTTTTGTACCACCGCCTTGGAGCATGCTTCAAATCGTATAGACTCTTTCTTAGTCTACATACATAGTTTTTCTTTCCTTCAACAAGAAAATCATTAGGTTGCTTCACGTAAATCTCTTCCTCTAAATCACCATGAAGGAAATTCGTTTTTACATCAATTTGTTCTACCTCTAAGTCAAAAGTAGCTTCCAAACTCAACACAGTTCTAATTGATGACAATTTTACAATAGGTGAGAAAATCTCATTAAAATTAATGCCTTTTCTTTGACGAAAACTTTTCACAACTAATATGGGTTTATACCTCGGAGACTTTGAGTTACTCTCGAGTTTCACTCTATAGATCCACCTATTTTCCAAAGCCTTTTTGCCTTTTGGCAATTTCACCAAATCATAAGTGTGATTATCATGCAAGGATTTCATCTCATCATTCATTGCATCCAACAACTTTTGACTTTCTTCACTTCCATAGTCTCTCAAAAATACTCAGGTTCCCTTCATCAGTCAAATTCATATACTCGTTAGAACCATACCTTGTAGATGGTTGTCTTTGCCTCTTAGACCTCTTGAGTTGGGTTTGAGATGCTTCACAAGCATCACTAAGATTTTCATCATATGACAACTCATGACCTTTATCTTTTGGAATCATCAACACAGTCATGTGGCTCATTATTCTAAACATTGCCATTAATAATATCCAAATTAGGAACATGTGACCGAACTAGATCACCATCAACCAAGATGTTATCTCTCTCCGGTGTAGTCTTCTCCACCTTATCAATGTCTTCAATAGTTTGGTCTTCCATGAACACTACATCATGACTTTTGATAACCTTTTTGTCTATACGATCATACAACTTGTATCTAAATTCATCGTCCCCATAACCAATGAAGATGCATTGCTTTTCCTTTGCATCAAACTTGGACCCTTCATCCTTTGGAACATGCACAAAAGCCTTCAAAATCAAAAACTCTCAAATGATCATACTTGACATTCTTGTGTAACCATACCTTGTCTGGTACCCCCTTATTCAAAGTGACAATAGGAGTAAAATTAATAACATGCACCTCCGTGTACTGTGCCTCACCGCAATAATTGTTTAGGCAACTTAGCTTCATATAGCATACACCTCACTCTCTCAATAAGTGTTTGATTCATCCTCTCTACTAAACCATTCAACTGAGGAGTTTTAGGAGGATTACTTCAATGTGTTATACCCTGTTGTTTGCAATAGAAATCAAAAGGTCCTCAATACTCACCATCGTTATCACTACAAACACGTTTCAACTTCTTGCATGTCTGCCTCTCAACCGAAGCATGAAATTATTTGAATTTCTCCAACACTTGGTCTTTCATCTTCAGAACATAAACATATAGTTTCCTGGAACATTCATCAATAAAAGCAACAAAATAAAGTGCACCACTAAAAGATTTTATCGTTAAAGGGCTACAAACGTCAAAATGCATCAACTGAAGTAACTCTTTGACTTTCTAGAGGGAGGATGCCTTTTGAAGGATATTCTAGTTTGTTTACCAATTATACAATGAGAATATTTGTCCAAATCTACATTCTTCGATGTTGGAAGCACATCCTTTTTTGCTAAACAATTTAAACCTTTTTCACTTGTATGGCTAAGTCTTTTGTGCCACAAAAATGATTTTGTATCCACGACATCCACAATGTCTTTAGCAACCAAAGCTTTTGCTCGATACATTTTACTAATTTTCTCTCATCTAGCCACAACCAAGTTACCTCTACTGAGTTTCCACTTTCCAGAAGCAAAATGGTTATCAAAACCACTTTCATCAAACATATGCATGAAGATCTAATTGAAGCGAACATCTAGAGCATGTTTGACTCCTTTAAACAACATTTTCATTCCTATGTTGGTTTGCAAGCATACACCACCAACACCATCATTCATCTTCAAAACTCCAAAGTCACCTTAAGTATAAGATGTGAAGAACTCTTTCCTTGGTGTAACATGTAGTGTAGCACCACTATCGATTATCCATATGCTCTCATCAGATACAAGATTAATTGACTCATAGTAACGAAGAATAATAAGATCATCACTAGTAGTAGTAGTAATAGTAACACAATCATCATCACTATTATCACAACCCATTTGTTTCTGCTTACCCTTCTTACCTTTGTTCTCCTTTTTCTACAAAAAACAATTCTTCAGTATGTGCCATGTTCTATGACAATAATGACACTCCATATTTTTGTATCTAGACTTCGACTTACTTCTACTATTTTCTCTATCATCCTTCAGTTCTTTTTTTCTGACTTTAGATTGAGATGAAGGACCATGTACATTCCTTCTCATCTTTTCATTCAAAACACCACCCTTAGTCGTTTCCAAAGAAACAACACCATTAGGAGCTGAACTCATTATATAAACCTGAAATGTCTTCCAAGACTCTAGTAACGATAACATTAAAAATATTCTCAATAGTGCATTATCAAACTTGATACCCATTCCAAACATTTGATCAAGGAGTCCTTGAAATTCACTTAAGTGGTCCGAAATAGGCTTTCGCTCCTTATACTTCAAACTTATGAAATTATTCAATAAGAATAATTTATTATTTCTTGATTTAGAGGCAAATAAAGTTTGTATCTTATCCTACTTAGTTTTTGTATTTGTCTCATTAGCAATATGATTATAAACATTATCTTCTACATATTGCCTAACAAAACCACATACCTGATGATGGTCAAAATCTCATTCTTCCGTAGATTTATCATCCGACTTTTAGAACTAAAAATAGGAAGATGCATTTTCTTCACAAATAACAAATCTTTCATATTTCCATTCCACAAATGGTAATTAGTACCATTCAAGCATACCATCTTTATATTCATATTTGCCTCTATCCTTCAAGCAAGTTAAATAACCCTATTATAAAAAGCTCTAATGCCACTCTAATGGGGATAAATACAGAAATACGATAACAAGTAATATGCAGAGGATATAAAATGTCCCCAACTTGCAAGAATCCGTGAGGAGCAAAAACAAATATATATGGCAGAAAACGAATCAAAATAAAAATAGTGTAAAGAACACCGATATTTTAACGTGGAAAACCCTTCAATGCAAGGGTAAAAATCATGGGTCGTCAAGACCAAAGAAATAGCTCCACTATAATTAGAAAAAAAATTCAAGTGAGCATCAACATGTTGAACAAATTGTGCCTACAACCAGCCAAAATAGTAAAGCACTAAAGCAATCAAATGAAAAGCAAGAAGAAGAAAAACATCCAAAAAACCTGATGCTGTGTGAGGACCATTCCTCCCCCCTCTAGATGTCGTTTCACCAATCTAACCGTTGAAATGAATACCTGAACGTTACGAACCTACTGTCCAAATATTAGGTCGATCCAACAGTTAACGAATGCACAATCAATATTTTTCTGAGACTGATTTGACAAAATCGGGAATATGGTTTACTCTCCTCTTTTTTCTTTTGTGGCGGCCTTTTTTTCTTCAAAATAGTATATCTCTTACTCAACCCTAATAAGACTTATCTCCACTTAAATAAGTGAGACACATGAACTATAATATTTAAACGTTTCTCCACATAAGAAAGGTGCCCGATACCCGAGATTCACAACACTTGATGGAAAATTAAAAACTAAAATGATAGTTTATCTAATCGACTTCTTACATTAATATGTTTTTTGCATTTCTTTATGATAAATTGTCAATTTATAGTTCATTTTGTTTCATGTAAATTTAATATATGTGTGTGGTTGTATACTATGTTATAGGAAGATATTGAGATCATGAAGGATATGAATTTGGACGCTTACCGATTTTCCATATCTTGGTCTAGAATACTTCCTAGTAAGTCATTAAATTTAGTCCAAAGATTAAATCAAATTAAAATTATAACTTCACATATATTTGCAGAAGGAAAATTAAGTGGAGGAATAAATCAAGAAGGGATTGACTACTACAACAACCTCATCGATGAACTTGTGGCAAAGGGTCAAGATACAAACTTAATTTATTATTCATTTTATAACATTGTTTTGATAATAATTTCATCTTATTTATATCCAAAAATAATTGTAGGTATACAACCATTTGTGACTCTATTTCATTGGGATCTTCCCCAATCTTTAGAAGATGAGTATGGTGGCTTTTTAAGCCCCCGCATCATGTGAGTTATATATACAATTTTTTTTTCTTCAAATGTTTATTGTGTAAAAAAAAAAACTTTTTATATGTGAAAATATATTTTAACTAAGAATCGTCCAATTTGAATGCAGAAAAGACTTTGAAGATTTTGCAGAAGTTTGTTTCAAATATTTTGGAGATAGAGTAAAATATTGGATAACATTAAATGAGCCATGGTCTTATAGTAAACACGGGTATGCATTAGGAAAAATGGCACCAGGTCGATGTTCTTCGTGGTTGAATCATAATTGCACCGGTGGTGATTCAGCGGTTGAACCTTATTTAGTTGCACATTATCAACTTCTTGCCCATGCGGCTGTTGTTAGTATGTACAAGACCAACTATCAAGTATGTATGATTCAAATTGATATGCCAAAATCCAATTGTTATCTTTCTTATATTTTAATTAACTAACTTTATCTTTGTTACATTTAAATTTGCACTAGTGAATGGGGAATAGAGGTTCAATAAATTATTGGTTAATAAGTATAGTTGAGTTTATTTTTAAATAGTTATTAATAATAAGCAAAAAATATATATGGGTGCAGATATCTCAACATGGTTTGATAGGCATAGCATTGGTAGCTAATTGGTTTGTGCCATTCTCAGACAACAAACTTAATCAAAAAGCCACCCAACGAGCTATTGACTTTATGTATGGATGGTAAGTATTTCTATATGTCTCTCTAGTTAACTTTTATTTTACTCTTTAAATAACCATTGAATTTTAATAATGGCCCATAAAACATTTTTTTTCCACTATACTACAACATTTTGGTAGATTACAAAAGTAAGGTGCCAAATTTTATAATTGTTTTTGTCAAATACAAAAGGGACAATTTTGTATTGATGTACCATTATCTTTCATTACTTTCCTATTAAATTAAATTTTACACGAGTTTCCAATTTTGGTTAACCTTTGTTATACATTTAGTAAACTTATTTTGTTATTAAAAAATATTTTGTCACTTATTCAATAGGTCTTTGATAAAATAATTCGAGTCTCTTCTAAATTAATCAAATATTTTTAATTTGAATTCAACTATAAAAATGCAGCATCGAGAAATATCTTGAGAGAGAACAACTATACCCAAATAATGGTGGATATATAAAATTATATGACACTATTAATCAAATTATGAAAATTAAAAAAGTAAATAATGATATTAAATTTGTTTGACCAGTGGTATTTTTTTCATCTTAAAAATAGAGAATTAGTTAATATTTTTATTACAATATTTATTATTGGATAAAAAAATTAATTACAGACATATAAATCAAAAAATTATTAATGTAACTAAAAGTTCAAAGAAAATTCTATAAAAATTTATCAAGAGAATATTATATTTAACAACGAAAGTATAATATTTATTTATGTATTTGGTTGTAGGTTTATGGACCCTCTAACAACAGGAGATTATCCAAAATCTATGCGTATATTAGTTAAAGAACGATTGCCAAAGTTTACTAAAGAGCAAGCGAAGCTAGTGAATGGTTCATTTGATTTTATTGGTACAAATTACTATTCTTCTAACTATGCTTATGATGCACCTCACTTATGCAATGCAAATAAAAGCTACATCACAGATTCACTTGTTGATTATTCATGTAAGTATTTCTGGCCAATATCTATTTATCAATCATGTAAGTAATTTGATAGATTTATTTCTTAATATATTTTTATTTTGGTTATTGCAGTCATTCGTGATGGAAAACCCATAGGCTTGAATGTATGTTTTTGACAATAAAAATTACAACTATTTTACATTTTTTTTCGAACTAACATATATATATTAATACATATGTTTTGTATTATTCTTTGCAGATTGCTTCAGATTGGTTGTATGTTTATCCAAAAGGAATTCGAGATTTTTTGATATACAATAAAGAGAAATATAACAATCCTTTAATTTATATTACTGAAAATGGTATGTAATTAAGTTTATATATCATACTTTTGTCTCTTTATAAGATAAAAATAAAAATAGCATGCAAAAAGATCTTTATAAATACTTTAATTTTAATTAAATTGTCATCCCAATTGTTTTCATTATTAATTACCTTGTAAGAGTGTTTATGTGTATAATTTCTATACTTCTTTTATGTATAGGGATAAACGAGTATGATGATTCAACATTGTCACTTGAAGAATCTCTTTTAGATATTTATAGGATTGACTATCATTATCGACATCTTTTTTATCTTCAACATGCAATTAAGTAAGTAATTATTTCTTTATACATCTATAGAGTCTAATTCTTTTTTTTTAAAATAATTTATAGACTCTATTTAACTTTTTTGCATAACATTTGACTCTAATGTATTTGATTTTTTTCAATGTAAATACAGAGCTGGTGTGAATGTTAAAGGATATTTTGCATGGTCATTGTTAGACAATTTTGAATGGCAATTGGGCTATTCAGTGCGATTTGGAATGAATTTTGTGGATTATGAAAATGGTTTGAAAAGATATCAAAAACTCTCAGCATTGTGGTTCAAGGATTTTCTCAAATCCGAAATCAAACTTTATGAAGACTCAACTTGATGTAATGTCAAACTCCTTATTAGCACTTATTATAAACTTGTAATATAAACTAGTCTCACATTTGTTCCATAAATAGGAAAATATTTATTAATAAAGTATATATAAAATCTAATTTGTGTTAGAAAATATATACCACAAAATATATTTATATTTTTACTGTTGTATTTTGTATGTTATAAGAAATATTACAAATACTATTATAAACACTTGCAGTCACTTGTGTTACTTTAAAAAATTATGTAAATAGTATATTAGGAGTTTGGATGTCTACATATCATATTTATATATAGATATATATCCTATTTCTCCCACCATCTATTCTTCCACAATTGTATCAAGAACTTTCTGATATCTTTGTTTTTAATATGACATTTCTATTATAAGAATTTGGTGATTTTCCTAGGGCATGAGAATACAACATTTTTCGAGGACTAAACGTCTCACAAAACACCTTTTTATTTTAAATGTAATTTTACCTGGGATTGAGGCACTCGCAGTTAGGGCTGTGCAAAAAATCCGGTTATAAGGCCCAAATTCAAAATCGGATTCAAATTCATTTTAAATATCTGGTTAAAATCATATGATTATAATCCGATTTATTTATAAACCGGTTGGATAACTACTTATGTTTTATATTAGGATTCGGTTTTAATTCGGTTTTTATCTATTACCAATATTTTGTTAATTTTTAGATTCTTTTTGAAAAAATATCTAAAAAAAAAAATTTCTCAGAAGAATTTTAAATCGAACTTTTTCTTAAAAAAATTGATGAGAAAAATTTTAAAAAAATTTATTGAAAAAATCGATTTTTTTAAATAACTGATTTTTAAACTATCAATAAATGATTTATAAAAAAATAAATATTAAAAAAATTAAAATCACACTTTAACCAATTTTTAAATTAAATTTTTTAAAACCGATTGTTTAATTATAAATCGATTATTTAACCATAATCATTTTTACAATTGATTTTATAACCGCTTTTAAATCAAATAATGAATTTGATTATAAATCTAAATTTATATATTAATTTTAAAGTAGATATAGTTTGATTTGTTTTAAAAATCAATCATCCACAATCCTACTCGCAACTTGTTTAAAAGTTAAGCCCTCATATATTTGAAATTTTAGAATGGTTCCTTAGGTTCTGTCCCTTGCTAATTTCACATGCCAAAGCACTTCTCAGGGATAAAGCCCTCGTTATTTTCACATATGACACAGTTTCCCATGGCTAAGGCCCTCGCTAAGCTTACCTCTAATATTATTTCTAAGGTCATCGAAAATAATCCATAATTAAAAATAATTAAATTATTTTATTTTAAATTCATATAAAATAATTACATTATTTAATTTTGTTTATTATAAACTATAATAAAACTTCATTTAAATTCAATATATCATTAAACGTTAAATTCTCTTGATCAAGATTCACGAGATTGATACCATTGGTAGGAAAAATAGATGGTTCAAATTTCTGTGCAGAAGGCTAACTAGAAGACTAAGGTGGAGCAGCTTGGAATATATGTTTCAAATTAGGTCGATTATTACCATACAACGACGTTGGCATACTTGGTTGGTAATATCATCCTTGTTGATACAACGTTGACAACCAATAGGCAATGGTGGCACCTATTGTTGATAATTATATTGAGATGATAGTATCTATTCATACTGGAATTACAAAGCTCGTCCCTTATTTCTCTGTCAAACTCATGTTGTTTCTTCTCCTTCATATTCAAGATAAACTCAATAGCTCTTTCCATCGATTCCTCATGTTCTTGCCACAATAATTGTTGACTCTATGTTTCTACTTTATCTTTCATTGATTCCTTTCAATTTCAACTTGTATTGTATCATGGTATGGTATGATTCCTTTCAACTCACTTGGTGCAGTCAATACTTATCATCTCCTCTACACCAGGTCACCTCTCAAAGGGGAGATTTGCATGAATCAAATATGAAGTAACAATGTAAATTATAAGGAAATAATTGCCCCTTTTTGAAATTCATGTTAAAAAAACTAAAATGTTTAACTCAAGATTGATTTTGGTCACAAACAAAGAACGTTCTTGGTTAGTGGAAAGAAAATAACAATATTAACTTATCAATATAAAAAGTGATTATAAGATAAAAAGTAAATAGAGATAAGGGAAGAGATATCACACAAGGATATATATTGGTTCACCCAACATGGGTTACATCCAGTCCTCACAATTGTAAGATTTTCTACTAAGTGCTCAAAGCGAGATCTTCTTGCTTTTCAAACAGCTTTTACCAATCAATCTTGATATATTACAAAGTAAAACCTTTCTACCTAAAAAGAATTTCTACGGGTTACCTTGCACTCTTTCAAAAAGGATTTTACAAACCACCTTTTAAATCATAAAATGATTTTTACAAACTACTCAAGCTATGTCAACAATATAGCCTTGAGTTGCAAAGTAATAATTTTTAAGATTGTTAGAATCTGAGTATGTTCAAGTGAGCATATGACAGCTCATTTGGTCGTTGGAAATAGTCTAGTTGTCATGAGTAAGTGAATGGATAAGATCAACCATAAAGAAAGAATGTTCTTGCTCAAAACAGGAATGTTCTTGTGAACTAAGAACGATCTTCAAGTATGTTGATCTTGACAGTTGTATGAAATGGTCCATAACAATGAAGCTCTGATCATACAAGTGGTTCAAAAACTAAGAAAAATACATAAGTAGTTATACATAAATTATCCCCCTTTGTCATGGAAAAAAGGAATAAGAGAGTAATCTAAAGCTAAATCAGAAAGATAGTGAAGGGTAAGGCCCTCTAGATGATGGAGACGAGGACGATTTAGGTATGTTTGGAAAAGTTGGAGAAGGACTAGGCATGGGAGGATCAATATCGAGCTTTAGAACGAGGTGGTTAGCCATCTAATCCCTCGAAATAGCTTGCTCTTTATCTTGATGTGTTTGCCTAACAATGATAGTCTAAAGAGCAACAAATATTTTAGGGAATTCCTTATTTTAGGGATTTCCTGCAGTGGTACATAATGTGGACAAGGTGGAAAATGAGGTATTAGTGTGAGGAAGAGGGTTTGTAAGAGTGGAATGATGATGCACATATGGGCCAACTATGTATGAATCTAGAAAGACCAAATATTGGTTTATTCCAAAGATGGAGGAATTTGTTTTTTGTGGTGACACAAATGCTGGTAACATCAGGGAGTTGTGATGTATTTGAAATGAAGAGCATAAATTACTTTGAGAAGGTGGATTGGTGATAGGTTGAAATGCAAAAATTGTAGGGGATAACTGATCGAGGGGTGGATTCAAATTTTGTGAAATAGTAGGATACGGAGAACCTTCTTCAACATGTTGGTGAGAGGGAGAACGTTCTTGATGTGAGGTTTGTCAGCATTGGTGTTAATGGTAGAAGGAATGAAATTAGCTTTCGGTAAGGATGGAACGGTGGGATTTTGTTTCATGTATGAAATATTCTTTAAGGAAAATCTTGATATATTATTGTGAGAGGATTCAATCATCAAGGGGATATTAAAATATCTAAAAAATTTGAAGAAAACAATACCATATGGAACAATGTTTCTCTTGTAACCCTTGTTGATTGCAACAATCATGTATTGGATTATCAAGTAAGGTAGGTTCAACTTCTTGCAATGAAAAAGATGATAAATGATTAGTGCGTCATTATTATAAACAAATTTATGGCTGCCACAATAGGGAAGGATGTAATGCTGACTAATATTGTTCAAAAAAAATTGCAAGGGGTTTTAGTTCTACTGAGAAAAAAATTGTAGACCCATCAATGAACAAGTGTTTAAGGCTAAGTACTAGTTTTTTCCATAAACTATTAGTTGTTCAAATGGCAATTGAAGAATATTAGCAATAATGAAGGGATCAAAACGAATTTCAATACCCTTTAGGTTTGACACAATGAGGGATTTATCTGCAAAAGCTTCAGCTTTGCAGTAAAACACTCAGATGACATCAGGATAATAGTAGTCATATATTCTAAAAAAAATTAGTTCATCCAATGGACTCAGGGTGATGTTGAATGGAGATTCCTTCAACTTGTAGGTTTTCAAAGGTAAAAACCGACCAATGACAAAAAAAGTCTCTAAACCCATTTTTTCAGTATAGAGTTTTTGAAGTTTTGAAGGAATCAAGGGATGAATGAGGATTTTGGAAGAAGAAGGTTTGGTTGAGGGTTTTGTGGTTGCTAGTTTGGAAGTTTTTGTTGGTTCTGGGTTTTAAGTTTTGAATGGAGAAGTTTCTTGGGCTAAGGGTTTGAACGAAGAATGTATTGGGTTTGAAGTTTCCTTTGTTTATTTTTTAGGTTTTTTTAATTTCTTAGAGGCTTGAAACTAAGAAAGTGTTGAAGACCACATGGACTTAGGAATCGTTGTTTTAATTTTAGAGTGAGTGATTTTGGATGAACTCGTTGTGGAAGGAGATTTTTGAAGTTTTGGGGATTTTGAGGGTTCGAAGGGTTGTAATGAAGGAACAGATTTTGGTTTAGGAATCTGTGGTGGTGGGGAAGGTTCATACTCATAATCAGAAATGATATAAATCATTATATCTATGTTTTTGGTTTTGGAGGTGCCAAGACTCACATTGATCTTTTCTTGGAAGATGAAGTGCTTGAACTAGTGTTAAGGGTTTTATGAAGATGGGGTGGAGCTTATTGATTGAAGGTGTAGGACATTGATACATTAGAGGAAGAATAATGGCAAGTGGCGCTAGTGTGATCGGTTGAGGGCTTGACTCTGGGGAAGAAGACATGTAGTTAGAGAATGTTCTCTCTAAAGATGAATGTGGAGGTGTTGATCTCAGTGGAGGTAATGGCGAACGCGTTGGAGATGGTGAAGGAGATGACGATGGTGTTGGTGAGATAGGTGTTGCTTTGGTACGAGCTATTTTTGAGAAAAAAAAATGAAAAATGAGGATAAGGGGACAATGAGATTAACTCTTTTCACAAAAAGTATGAAGTTGTTGTTTAGTGGAGAAAGATGAACGATTTTGAGTTTTTTGCAGTTGGTATGTGAGTGGAGAGAGTGCCACGTGTGTGAGTTGATTGGTTGGAAAGTCGTTTATTGGGAAAGAGGAAAGTGAAGATGATGTGGTAGGACTAGCATGAGTAGTCATTACCTTTTGTAAAGTTGCAGACGGTACAACTTCAAAAGCTGATTTTGAATATTTTTCTTCATGAGGAAAAGGAAGAATGTTCTTGAGATGTTTGTTGCAAATATGCTCAAAATGGAGAACATTCTCCATTATGACCAGAATGTTTTGGTTTCATTTATAACGATTCTGAGTGAGATTTCTTATAATTTTTAATCGTTCTTGATAGAATTAAAGCTTTCTTCAAAAGTAGGCTTTATAAATATGTCAACTAACTGATTCATTGTATCAACAAAAATTAATTCAATTTCCTTTTTATTCACATGATCCATGATAAAATGATGTTTTATTTCAATATGTTTAGACCTTGAATGTTGAATAGGGTTTTTAGACAAATTAATGGCACTAGTATTATCACAACAAATTAGAATATGAGAATATCTTATTTAAAAGTATTCAAGTTGAATTTTTATCCAAAAAACTTGGGAGCAACAATTTGCTACTGAGACATATTTATCTTCAGTGGTTGATAAAGGAATTATGTTTTGCTTTCTACACGATCAGTTTATCAATGCTTCTCATAGGAACTGACTTGAACTACTTGTGCTCTTTCTTTTGATCATATCACCGGCATAATCCACATTGCAATAGTATACAAAATCAAAATGAGAATCTTTGTTATACCAAAGGCCACGATCAGTAGTACCAATAAGATATCGAAAAATTGTTTTTATAGCAGTTAAATGAGATTCTTTTGGTGAGGATTGAAACCTAGCACATAATTCTACTATGAAAACAATGTCAAACCTACTTTCAGTTAAATATAGTAATGAACCAATCATACCCCTATATTCGTTTTCAAAAATTGATTGTCCATTTTCATTTTTGTCTAATGAAGAGAATGGATGCATGGGAGTAGTTATAATTTGGCTTCACACATTTTATATTTTGTTAAAAGATCCTTTATATATTTTTCTTGACATATGGAATTCAATTTTTATGTTACTTTATTTGTAAACCAAGAAAATATTTCAATTCTTCCATCATGTTAATTTCAAATTCACTTTGAATAAGATTTGAAAAGTCCTCACACATTTTTTTATTTGTTGGCCACGAATAATATCATCAACATACACTTGCACAACGAATAGATCATTTTTATTTGTTTTCTTAAAAAGTGTTGCGTCAATATTTCCTCGAGAAAATCCATTTTTGATCAAAAAGTAACTTAATATTTCATATCAAGCTCTAGGAGCTTGTTTTAAACCATATAAAGCTTTAGTGAATTTAAAAACATGATTTGGTTTCTTTTGATCTTCAAAACTTGGAGGTGGACGAACATAAATTTGTTTATTTAAAAAGCCATTTAAAAATGCACTTTTAACATCCATTTGAAAAAGTTTGATATGTTTACAAGAAACATATGCAAGAAGAATTAATATGGCTTTTTACCTTGCAGCTAAAGTAAAGGTTTCATATTAATCTATTCCTTCTTATTGATTATAACCTTGAGCAACTAACATTGCTTTGTTTCTCACAACATTACCTTCTTCATCTAGCTTGTTTGTGAAGACCCATTGTATTCCAATGATTGTTTGATCTAGTGGATCTGGAACAAGAGTCCAGACTTCATTATTCTCAAATTGAAAAAGTTCTTCTTTCATTGCATCAATCCAGGATTGATCAACTATAGCCTCTTTGATGGATTTTGGTTCCATTTGGGATATCATTGTCATGTTGATGTTTTTTATCATCTTTAGATGACATTCTTGTTCTAATGTCATCAATTGTATCGCCAATGATTTGATTATGAGGATGATCACCTATTAGTTTCCAACTTCTAGGAGGAGTTTGAAATAGAAAATGTTTATCAATCTCATTTTCTTGAGGAACAATGTGTTGTAACTATCCAGATTGTTCTTCCTCCTCATCATCTTTCTTTTTTAAATCAAGATCATCAATTAATATATGCATAGTTATTTCAACAATTTTGATTTTCAAATTAAAGATGCAATATCCTTTAGATTCTGTTGAATATCCTAAAAATATAGCTTTGTCCGATTCATTTTGTTAAGGAGTTCTTGCATAAGATAGATTATGAGAGATATCGAGTTCATCAAAAAATGTTTAAAAGATGCATTTGTGAATTCACCTCCATGATCACTTCTTACAATGATTGTATTGGATTCCTTTTCATGTTGAACTTTTTTACAGAAAGTTTTGAAAGCATCAAATGCATCAATCTTTTGTTTTAAAAATAGTACCCATGTGTATCTAGAAAAATCATCAACAATGACAATCCATATTTCATACCTCCTAGACTAGTGGTTTTGATGGGACCAAAAAGATCAATGTGACGTAGTTCAAGAGATTTTCTAGTTGATATAAATTCTTTTGAGTGAAAATTACTCTTAACTTGTTTTCCCTTTGCACATGCTTCACATATTTTATCTTATCTAAGTTTATTTTAGGATGTCCTCTAACAAAATCTAATTTTGATAAATTTGAAATTTTTCTCATATTCACATGTTCAATTCTCTTATGTCATATTCATTTGTCTTTATTAGTGGACATGAGGCAAGATTCAATTGGTAATTCTTCAATGTGTAAAACATAAAGGTTTTTCTTCCTAGTAGAAAATAAAATCTCACCAGAATTTGCCATTCTCACTTCACATATGTTTGGTTTGAAAATAACTTCAAAGCCATTATCACAGACTTGACTAATGCTTAGAATGTTATATTTCAATCCTTCGACATATTGAACATCAATGATTTTGGCATAATATAGTTTACCTTTGGTACATTTGCCTTTGATTTTTGCTTGATCCTTGTTCCCAAATGTTAAAGACCCTCCATCCTTTTTGATAAAGGACATGTAGCAATCCGTATCACCTTTCATATGTCTAGAACAGCCACTGTCCAAGAACCATTGCTTTTTCTTGACACCTTGAAATCCATCATGCATGATTTGTTACATTAGCTTTAGGTACCCACTTGGTCTTGGGTCCTTGAGATTTAGTTTTAAATTTTGATTCCTTTTTAATATGGCATGTTGATTTCGAGTGGCCAATCTTGGAACATGAGGAATATCTAGTGGTTTGTCTTGGAAAATATTTAGAAAATTGAGTTGTAACTAGTTTCGGTAAAATTTCATAACATTCTCCTTTTGTTACATTTGTTGGAGAACATTCACCTTTATTCAGATTTTGAAAAACTATGTTTTTGCTCTAGAATGTTCTTCTTCTCTAAAGATCATTATGTTCTTAATTTTTTTTTATCTCTTTTCTTAAAGTAGCATAAAAATTCCAAATGTCTAATCTTATTGCAATATGAACATTTGATTTTCATTTACCTTCTTTTCTTTCAAGAAAAAATAAATTTTCGTACATTTTGGTTTTTTGAATTTTATCAAAACCAAGATCAGCTTTATTGAATATTCCTACTTGAGATCCCATGATTTTTTTTAAAAGGTTTCAGTAGCTCTAATGAAATTTGACAAGTCATTTTTAAGAAGTTGAACTTTAGTTTTTAGGAAAACATTCTCCTTTTGAAATGCAGAACATTCTTGACATTCTTGACTTTAAGTTTTAAAATCTTTGAGTTGAGATTCTTTCAGATTTTAAATTATCTCTTTAAGTTTATCATTCATAGCCTGAGTTTTCTCTTTCTCTTTTATTTTCTATGTGAAATTTTTCGTAAAAAGAACTACACTTTTGAACAAGAAAGTTTCAATCATTTAGCAAGTTATCAAATTCTTTTTCCATTTGTTCACACAAAAAACAAGGTTCAGAATTTGTTACCTCTATATCTTCAGAGTTTGCCATCATAGATAGACTGCCTTCTTCAGGTTCATCTGTTTATGATCCATTATAATCACTCAGGTCACCATCATTGATTTCTTCTTGAAAGAAAATTTCTTTGGTGCTCCTTTGTTTAAGGGACATTCACTTTTATAACGTCCTTATTTCTTGCATCTGAAATAAGTGATTTTATTTTTATCTACTTCAGTTTGGAAGTCCTTTTTATCTAGAGATCCCTTTTTTATTTGATATCTTCTTCTTATCATTCTCTGTATCTTTCTTGTGAAGAGAATAATCTCTTCATTAACATCTTCTTGGCTAACTTTTGAATCACTTTTCTCATTTGATTGTTGCATGCTTGGTGAATTTTGAGATGCCTTTAAAGCTATTATTTTAACTTTCTTTATTGGTTTATCTTCCTATAACAACACTTCATGTGCCCTTAGAGTTCCAATAAGTTCTTCCAAACCTAGTACCTCAAGATTCTTGGCTCGAATTATATCTGTTATCATTGGTCTCCACATGATTGTAAGACATCTCATTATCTTCCTTACCTTCTCTTGTACTGAATAAGCTTTTCCAAGAGAATGCATTTCGCTCACTATGGTAGTGAATCATAAGTACATTTCATCGATTGTCATTCATTTCAAATAATTTAAACTTTCGTATGTCAATATCTATTCTTGTTTCCTTAACATGGCTTGTTCCTTCATAGTGAGTTTGCAATGTGTCACATACTTTCTTTACCATATCACATTCATATACTCTTTCACTTTCTTCCATGCTTAAAGTACATGATAAAAATAATTCAGCTTTTCAGTTTAGAAATACCTTAGATTTTTTATCTGCTGACCAACCTGCTTCATTCTTTTCATCGAATGTTGTATCAGTTTGATCTACTCTCGGTATGAAATCTCCATTTATGATTATACGCCATATATCAATGTTTTGTGACTTTAGAAAAAACTGCATTTTATGTTTCCAGAAATAATAATCTAAGCCATCAAAGTAAGGTGGTTTGTTTGATGACCCTCATTCAACAATTTTGACATTATCTTCCTGAATCTTTTACTCTAACACTTTTTGTATGTTAATCCTTAGAGATTGGCTCTGATACCAATTGAAGTAACAATGTCAATTATAAAGAAGGGGGTTTGAATTATGATTTCCCTTTTTTGAAATTGTTGTTAAAAAAACTAAAATGTTTAACTCAAGATTGATTTTGATCACAAATGAAGAACGTTCTTAGTTAGTGGAAAGAAAACAACAATATTAACTTATCAATATAAAAACTGATTATATGATAAAAAGTAAATAGAGATAAGGGAAGAGATATCACACAAGGATATACTCTGGTTCACCCACCACAGGCTACGTGCAGTCCTCACAATTGTGAGAATTTCCACTAAGTGCTCAAAGTAAGATCGTTCTTGGTTTTCATACAACTTTTACATATCAATCTTGATCTATTACCAAGTATTTTGACAAACAACTCAAGCTATGTCATAAAAGGATTTTTACAAACAACTCAATCTTGGTTCAGGTTTTATAGATCAATCTTGGTTTACATAAAAGGATTTTTACAAACAACTCAAGATGTGTCAATAATATAGCCTTGAGTTACAAAGTAACGGTTTTTGAGATTGTTAGAACCTGAGTATGTTCAACTCATGTTTGAGAATAGATTTTAGATTTAAGAACTCAGTGAGTATTGATTCTAATATCACACTAAGAATATAACTGAAAATTAGAAATGATTGAGAAGCTCAAGAGGATTTGAATATGATTGAATAAGTGATGTTTTACTTGGCACTTTGAGCTATGACTTGTTCTTCATCATGAGGCTTTATTTATAGGCTTCAAGAGATCTTATGAAAGCCCATTTGGCCGTCGGAAATAGTCCAGTTGTCATGAGCAAGTGAATGGATAATATCAGCAATAAAGCAAGAATGATCTTGCTAAAAACAGGAATGTTCTTGTTATCGAAGAACAATCTTCGAATTTGCCTTAAGATGAGTTGACTTTTATTTTGATCTTGACAGTTTTCTGAAATGATTCATGCCTTTAAAGTATAACAGTAGTGTACTTTCTAACCCATTAGTTTTGTACTTGTACTCGCCTAACTTGGAGAACGATCTTGCTTTATGTATTTTATGAAGCAAAGTGTTTTGCTTTCGAATACTGGAGTGACTCTTGCTTGTATTAATCCTTGTATATTTTTGGGGAAGTTATGGAATGGATTATCATTTATGGATCCAATCTTTTATATAGGAATCTGATCATTCTATGATAATCTGCATATGTGGATAACGTTCTTCGTTTTCCAGAAATATTTCAAGAACGTTTTTTGGTTCATTAATTTAACTTTCTTTATTTTTATATGATCTGCTTTAAAATGTTTGATACCTATCTTATTTAACACACTCAAATACACATGTTAAATATCAAATTATTATTAATTATTAATTAATTATTAATTAACTTTTTATTTAATTATTATCAAAATATTAATTTGGGATTATTTTCTCAACAAAATGAACTTCACCCATAGTTTGATTATAAGATTCTAGTGTAAATAAAAAAAAAATCAAAATTATACAAATATTCTACATAGCTATACGTATGATGAAGATATTCGTAGAATACCAAATGGACTCTCCAACACATTATCCATTATTGCACGTATACCTATGCAAATCAGAGAGATGTGTTGTATATCTTTTATTAAAAATGTTCATCACATTAAACTCATGTTCTACCTTCCACCTACACAAATCCTACAGAAAAATTATATTTCATTAAAACAATATTTAAAAGATACAATTTAAGGAAAATTAAAAGATTAATTATTTCATTAAGTATATTACTTACTTTAAAAGTTTCAAGAAAATTTATGTCAGACAGTCTCTTTACTCTTTCTAACTTCTCCCCACGTTTTAAAAGATTTTTTATACCTTTGTTTCAGTTCAGTGGTGATAGTCATGACAGAATCAGTAGAATGAATAAACCTGTAAAATATCGTAGTAATAATAATAAATTAATTAAATCACATAACAAATTATGGGGGGAAAATCATAAGAATGAACAAAAGTAATTACTTAAATACTTACATATTACCAATAGATGTGACGACAATCCAACCTTTGTGATCAACATATACCACATCAGGATCAGTAAGATATATCGTATCAACCTATCCATATATATTTAGAGGACCTATCATGTCAGTTTCAAATATGAACGTCTTAGACTGTGGTGGAGAAACCAAAATAAGATCCTTGAGAAGAATACAAATAGTCTCCATATGATGGCGCATAACGTGTTTCCCTCTATCGGCTTCACCACTAGTTGGCACTAGTTATATATATATATATATATATATATATATATATATATATATATATATATATATATATATATATATATATATATATTATAGAAATTAATATAATTATGAAATAAATTGTCCTTCAATAAAAGAAATTACTATTACATCGACGATTATTAATTGGAAAACAAAACTACATACATATTATAAAATTAGATACATTAAAAGTTATTATCATTAATTAATATCAATTAATACTCATATGAATCTTCATCAAAATCAACATGATTTGAAATATCATTTTTGATGTCTTCTTCATCATTACCTATATAAACTTTTTCACCGCATTTTGGTAAATTGTTACATAATTGAATTAGTGGCTCAACTTCTATCATGGCAGGTACATTATTAGACATTTCATCTACTTAGTATGCCTCATCTTCTAATTAAGGATCAACTAATTCAATTTAACTTGTTCGTTTTGTCATTATTGTGGCACACCAACCCCATTTGTCTAGTCGGGTTGACGAATATGAGACATAATATACTTGTTTAACACTTTGTGCCATCAAAAAAGGATAAAACATTTGATATGTTTTGTTCATTTGTATATCCACAAGTTAGTTTTAGAGATAACATTTGTACCTATATTCGACGAATCAGACCATTTACAAAAAAATAAGACTATTTTTTTAGGATAATCTAAACTAGGGTAACACATTTCGAAAATGTGTCGAATGACGCTATAGAAGTCGCTTTCACCATTTTCATCGACATCGGGCAATCAAATTTCATTGTATATTGTTTCTTGCCCTTCAGTCCAAGATTGAGTATGAAATTTATACCCATTGACATAATAAGTATGTCATGATTTTAATGATAAAGTAGGGTGATTAGATAGGTTCATCTCATGTACGTTGAAAGGAGTTGGAGACATGAGAGAAGCTCGTTGTTTAAACTATTGTGAACAATTAAAATATATTTAGGCAAAATCATATTGTTCACTTATTTGTTCAGATGCCAAAAATTCTCTGATAAAATAGACAAGTGTAATTTATTAATTAATAAATAATATATATATATATATATATATATATATATATATAATATAAAAATAGTTCTACATATTAAACCTAATCTAAGTAAGGTTTAACTTGAATGTAATGGATCAACATGTGAACATGTGTTGAATTGAATTATTTCTCATTTGGACTATGAGTGGACTTTTTTTCATCATGACGATTATGTAGACCAAATATTGATAAGGCTAATAAGTGTCTTGTAGATGCTAAATCAACTTCTTTTCTACTATTACTTGGTGACATGGTGTCACTAAAATAATATGAACAAAAATCAGTTGTTTAATGGTGTAAGTAAGGTTGAAAATGTGGTTAGATAGCAAGGGCTTAGACTCTCGAATAGTTAAAAGCACAATACTAAAGGTTTTAGTCATAGGTAATATAAAGATTTGAAAAATTATTTTTACGATCCCTATTTTGGTCGAAGGCTTTAACCCTAACAAACATATTTAGGTGAATGAAATTCATAAAAATTCACAATGATACACAATGCATCCGACAAGTTATTAACATCCTTAGACATCAAATGAAGTTTTTGAACTGTGATTTGTTCTGCATCTGTAAGATATAAATGTTATGTTACCGAAACAAAAAATATATCAACAAAGAAACAACATAACACTAAATCAACTAATTTCAATTATATTATACCAAATGAATCTACATACAATAATGGTAAGATACTGGACCAACTCTACGTTGAGGATGAGCAGCTCTTTGTTGTGTAGGTTGTGAAGAGGACAGGTTTGCTAATTGAGATGATTCATTAGCACTCCATTGAGAATCTCCAGTCCCTTGATGTGAAGATTGTGAAGAGACTTGGTTTGGTAATTGAGATAATCTATTAGCTATGCATTCAGAACTTTCAGCCCCTTGATGTGCATTTTGAGGAGAGGTTTGAATTGGATCATCTGTTGTAGGATTAGGAGACATTACATTTGGTGAACCAAGTGGAGTGTGAATTGGATCATTGGAGAAAGATGCAACATGTGTAGATATCTCATTAGATCGTTTCTTGCTTTGGCATTGCTGCGTGTATTAATTAAATCAATCAATTAAAAAGAAATTGACTACAAAAGAAATCAAAACATTGTATCATAAAAGGAGACTACATATTAAATACAAGCACGAAAAAGAAAAAAGTGCAACAAGATCTACTCAAAATCAAATACAATATAATTACAACCTCTTTTCCCATAAGTTAAGTCTAAAATAGTTTATTATCAACCAAAAAATTATGAAATTGTGAAAAAACTTAAATGATTACAATCAGTCATGTTAATCTTCTGGATAAAAAGAAGAAATATAGAAACAAGGCCCAAATTCAATTGTAGTGGTGCTAGAAAAATAAGACCAAAAATTAAAATGGATTAAAGAAAAAAAATAGTTAAATTACTACAATCAATGCAAGGAAGCAATCAGGAACTTGTTATAGAAATATGGATTATTCATCAAAAATGAAAATAAAACAATTGAATGGATAAATCCAAATATATTATGAAAGAAAATCCATAGTCATCCACAACAACATAAACTCATAAATCATAAGAGAGAAAAAGAGTAAAAAACTTGTTGCAAATGTATCAATCACAGAACCAAATGTATCAATTACAACAGCAAAATAAACTCAAAATCTGAAATAGAAGCAATCATAAGAATCAAACTTATTTCTCTTTTTCTCAAAAGACAAAAAGACTTACAAATTTAGCTTCGCAAAAGAAAGAAAATACCGATGTCTCTTTTTTTCAAACTGAAAATTCGTTCTCAAACTAAAAGAAAATACTGATTCTCTTTTTTCACAAATCGAATTAAACCAAAAAGAGGAGATATTTAAAAATAGAAAGAAAAAGGAAACCATAATAAATAAATAAAAAACGAACACGACGCTGACATTTTTTATAGCGTTGACTTTTTTTAGAATGTTGACTTTTCAATGTGTTGATTTTATTAAAGGATTCATAAAAGTTCATAGTCTGATGATTAAATGCTTTATGTGATTAGTAAAGGTAGAAGTAGTAACTTGCTTGTCACGCTTATCGGAGCAGAGACAAATCATTGCCTTGTCACACTTGTTAGACATATGCTTGTTTTTGATATTATTGACAAACATACATCATCAGATAAATCTGACATTGTAAACTGAGAAAAATTTCAGGAACAACAACTCAACCCTACAAACTTGAGACAATTGCTTGGAACTTAAGAAATCAACAAAAGCTTGAAGATTCACAAGCAAATCGATTAGTAAAGTCGATTCTGTAATAGAGTTAAATGAAATTATGCAGTCTGGGATTAAGCAATCGATTGGCAACATCGATTTGCACATTCTCTGAAAGTCAAGTATGATATCAATCGATTAGACAAATCGATTGGTACATTTATTAGAAAATGAATTGTGCAAGTCAGAGAGCTAGTTAGCCTTAAATCGATTAGGCAAATCGATTGGTTAATTCACTAGGACTGAACTGATTGCTTACATCGATTAGACAAATTGATTGGTACATTTACTGAAATTAAAATGGGCAAGTCAGTAGCCTGCCTTGCAATCCAATCGATTTGGCAAATCGATTGAGCCAATCACATCTGTATTTTAAATTGTCTATATCGATTAGCATAATCGATTTCGAATGTCACAGAGCCAAACCAATAATGAGTAAATCGATTGGACAAATCGATTTGCCCAAATTAACTTCAAAATGAATTTGGTCTGGGACATACGCAATCGATTAGCACAATCCACTAACATACTTCTGTTGAAATCAGTTTGGCATCAATCGACTTGGTAAATCGATTGAATGAACCAAACAATGTAATGTGCTTCAGACTTAAATTCATAGTCGATTAGACACATCGATTATGTAGTTTTAAATCAACTCTGTAACTTGTCAAATCGATTGGACAAATCGATTTATGAAAATTACTCTGTCTCTGGAACCAGTGAAATCGATTGACCAAATCGATTGGTACAAAAGTTTTTAGAAACAGAGATGGATTAAGGACTATGTACATGTTTGAATCGATTGATCACATCGATTGTTTTGATCTCGTTGTTGGAACAAAACACCACAAATCGATTATGCACATCGATTCAAATATGAACATCCATCCAAGTCTGAAGAACTCAGGTAAACTAATCGATTAGGTAAATCGATTAGTATATGCAGTTTCAAGATTCGCGAAATCGAATGAACCAATCGATTAGTGTGCTTTATAACTTTAAGGAATCGATTGGCCAAATCGATTCATATGTTGTTTTTCCTGAAACTATATAAACTGCATTCACTCTATTATTCTCATAACTTGTGAATAATACTTTTGATAATACACCTTCACAACATACACAATATACTACTAATCCTTTCTCAACTGATATTACTTTGAATATCTTTTTCAGCCTTGAACAATCTACATTGGTGATCAAAAAGGATTGAAAAAGATAAAATTGAGAAAGATAGCTTTGAGAAGAATGAAGATCAAGAACTTTGTATATTTGATCTATTTCAATTTCTGTAATTCAAATTCTATAACCAAATTACTTTGAGAAAATCCAGTTACAACTGGTGGTGATCTTCGAGGTTGAGGGCTATCAACAAGAAGACACTTGACTGTATTCTTGGTAGAGTTTATGGGATTTAAACTCGGGAATTCAGGGAAGGAAAGATAGAACAGGGAGAATAGTTTAAGATTGAGGCGAGGTGCTGTGTAAAATCTGTAAACTGATTCTAAGAAGTTCTATTGGAAAGGCTAAGATCGGGTTTGCTCTTAGGACTGAATGTAAGCCGTCACAAGGCGGCTGAACCAATATAAATATCTGCGTACACTTTTCTTTCCCTTATCTCGTTTAAATTTATGCAATTATCGTGTTCTTGATATTGATTGAATGCATGATAAAGATTATGTGATAAATATTTTTGCATGACTAATTGTCTTGACATGGTTGTATGAAAATCAATATCTTGAATACTAATTGTTTTTGATGCATTTATCCATATAATCAATAACTGATATTGTTTGACATTCATTAGAATTGATTATTAGGGACCTTCTGTAATCTTGTGTTTTGTAAATTTACAATTTATGAAACTGCTGCGCATATTGTTAGAATAGAAATCTTTTTACCTAACATTTGATTTTGAACCTATGCACTTAATCACAACTTTAGAGCATGAAATTAGTTTCATACTAGATTTTGTTATCGTCAAAACAAGTGACAAATATATTTCTTCAAATCAACTTGGTTCCAACACATTCTTCTGAAGATCATGAATGAAAAAGAATTTTAGAGAAATATGTTTTGTTTTATCTCCTTTAAATGTATCCATATTTCAACTGAGTAATGCATTTAATATTATCTTCATAAAGGCTTTTTACATTCATTCTTCTAGAATACAAACCACAAGTTTCTTATGTGTTGAATTATAGGTCTCAACCAAACATATTCTCAACTTGCGTCATGTAGCACTTAAAATTCAACATGATTTAATGATGATGTTGTTATGGTCTATTTCACATATTTTCATGAAATAGTCGTACCACCACATGTAAATAAGGAACCTATTTGTGATCTACTATTATGAGGATATGATAAATATTATGCATTTGCATTACCAATTAATTATAGTTTTGGTACTTCGGAATAAAACAAAATTATATCCATTGTACCTCCAAGATACCGAAATATGTGCATAACTCCTTTCTAATGTCTCAATGTAGGTGAAGAACTATATTTTGCTAATAGATTGTCAAAAAAAAAAAAATGATATATCAATACATGTGTAAATAACTAGGTACATTAGTGATCCAATGACACTAAGATTTGGTTTTACTTCGTAACCAAGTAGTTCTCCATCCTCTTCTATAAGTGAGAATGGATCTTTATCTACATCTAGTGATCTCACAACTATTGGAGTACACATGGGATGAGATTTGTCCTTGAATGTTCTCTTCTTCAATTTAATGTATTTTGTTTGATTTTATAAATATAATTTATATTTTTTTTATTATAATTATTTTATTTTTATTAATTTTTATTTATTAAATTCATAGAAAAAAAATATGAGGAAGTTATTAATAAAATAAGATTAAGTATCTGCAAAATAGGATTAAGTTGTTAAAATAAATTAATATATATTTATCTGTAAAATAGGAGAGGTTATTAAAATATAACAAGTTATTTGTTTTGATACATCTATTCAACGATATATTTTTTTTTTAATTTAATGTATTTTATTTAATTTTATTAATATAATTTTTTTTAAATATTTTTATTATTTATTATTTATTAAATTAACAATTATTCAATTGTTAAAATAAAAAATAAAAAAATTAAAGTCTGTACATGATCGCATCCTTTTAATGTGTCAAAAAAATTTATCTTTCAGGTAGTCGCAAGGCGGGAATGCGACCTCTTAAGTAAAAAAATTGGACATTTTAGTATATATTTTTTAAAATGGAGTATTTTGTTGACTTTTTTTTTAAATTACATATATATATATATATATATATATATATATATATACCTCAAAACTCTTCAATGAAAACTGTGAATTATCCGCACACAAAATTCGAAAAATGATTCAATAAAGGGAGAAGAATTAGAAGACTAAAAATAAAAGTCAGCTAATTATGAAAAGAAGCTTTAGATTACAACATAAAAGTTGTTGCAACTCATGAAATATGAAGAATACAACATTTTTTAAAACATATAGAGAGAAGTTTTACAAACTTCGATTATTTGCATTGTCTTGTTGTATCTTACTTTTATCTTATCTTATATTTTGTGTAGATTGTAGGATACAAAATAGTTTAGTTATTTTCTTTAAATGTGCATCAGATGTGTCATAGTTACATTTTTACTTGTTCAAAGTTTATCTACTTTACGTGTTTTAGTAACCTGTGTATATATTTTGTATAACTTTTCTTGATTTTTACATTCTTGATTTTCTTTTTCTATGTAATGTATGTCTTTTTGGAATGTTTTTCATCCCTTCAAACCTTTTCAAACTATTATTTACACACACAAACTCATTCTTTACCTCCAAACATTTTCAATCCAACACTACCTAGGAAAATCGGTTCTAAATTCTCTCATCTTTTATCGAGTTTTCATCTTTTTAACTAATCATCTTCTTATACCGCACTCTTAAAAAAGTGTAAGATCTTTTTATATAACATAAAGTACTTAACAAATATGTTGAAATGTTCAAGAATTTTAAAATCATTACCTATGGGAACTATGGCCAACAACATTGGTTCAAATACAAATATCACCCATTGATTGATATTTTGATGATAATAAATTAAGAGAACAATTGTCTGATAATTGACTCCTTTAATTGTATAGAGTATAGAAAGCTAAATCAGAGTCTATTATTACTATCTACTATAGTAACATAAATACTTGTGACTTAGTAATAATTATCCATGTGTTATTCATTAAAAGAAATATAGTGAAGATTATTAACTAAAGATTAATTATTTATTGTTTCTAATGATAGAGTAAGTTATAACTTATAAAAAACAGTATATCTAATCAAAGGAAATATAATTTTGATCTTAGCCATACATTGGTCCCACTAAATAAGTATTATAGAGACAAGGAAACATTCAGTTGCTTAACTACGCAGTTCCCCGAGATTGTTGAGAAGACTAGCATGTCTCTAAGGGTAGCCTATAGAGGCAGAGTAAAGAATGTTTAACTCAAGAGTTGAGTAAAATCAATATTCTTGAGGAGTTGAAGTATGTACTTCTAGTGATAAGAGGCTCCCAAAAATACTTAGCCTAAAGAAGCAACATAAAAAGATATTCAACTCAAGAGGCGAGTGAAGCCAATATTAGAATCTAGAGACGGTACTTCTGGTTGCCTACCGAGACCTCATAATACAAAGGGATTAAGTCCTTTCCGTATGAAAGCTAAATTTCTCTATAAAGAATGACTAAATATAGCAACAATGATTGTGAACTAGTAAAAACGCTCTTGTGTGCTCTTCACTTTTCTTTTCTCTTTATTTTCTATCTTAATTCTTTATGTCTTATACTCAATTTCACTTTCAACTAGCGGATATTAAAATAAAGATAAGTTTTTAATAAACAATTAATTATTAAAAACTTTTTAATGATCAACACAATTCAAATTTTAAAGTAGAAGGTCCTTATTCAAACCGGAAAAACTCCCATTGAGTTTTGGTCGTGTGTACTGTTTTGAAAATCTCCTAAATTAAGAACTATTTTAGATATCGCATTTTGAGAAACAACAACCATTTCATTAATCAGTTTGTTTTCTTCCATTGTGTTTGTCATATGATTTGCAGCGAAATATCATCATCAATTGTTTAATATAAGTCATATCCTCTGATAAATTTTGAAGAATATATGTATGTATAATTGGTTGTTTAATCACTTTGAACATGATGAAAACATGAAACTTTAGAGATTGTCATCCATTTTTTTCACTTATTTTTACATTTTAAGTCATTTTATTCTTTTCTAATTCATTAGTGAAGAATAATAAACACTAGATTATGGCATGAGCGTTACGCGGATATTAATTAAATAATTTTAAAGTTTTATAAGTAATATTTTATATATTACGAATATAGTTATTTTAAAATATTATTCTATTGATTTGTAATAATTAAATATGATTAAGAAAATTAAAATGAGGGAAAATCATATTTATCACAATCATCTAATTTAATTTTTAAAATAATTTGTAAAATTTGTATGATAACTTATTATATATGATAATTGATTGACTCTTTGTACTTTGATTGTCAATTTATTTTTCAACATATAATAGTACTTGTATTTATTTGATGAAATAAAATGTAAAATACAAATCCAAAAATAAGATGTAAAAATTTAAAAATATGATTGACTATTTAATATTTTTTATTTTAAAAAGATGTTAATGTTGAATTATATTGTAGCGTAGTCTAAATTTATTTGTTTTGTTAGTATAATGTTTTAATTGCGAGCATGAGACGTTGTTGTAAAAACAAAATTTTATTAAATACATTTCATCAAGAGTTTGAAATTTACTTTATTAAAGATTTACATATACTTTAAATATAATTTTAGGTATTTAAAATTTTTAACTAATTGTTTGTGCAATTGAATTATAGTTATGTTGATATGTACCAAAAATAAATTCTATTGAAAAATAATCTAATTTTATGCAATACTTAATTTTTCATTTATTTTTTAACATTCAAATTATCATTATAATAAGAAAAATAAAATAAAAAATAGCATTCAATTATAAATATATAATTTAATTAATGAAAGTTTAGTGTTATATATTATATTTTAGTATAAAAATAGCATTCAACTATAAATATAT
>JBBPBS010001102.1:10575441-10594840 GCA_037974835.1 Cicer judaicum | reverse complement strand
TTCGTATTTTATAAATATTTTTAATAAACTTGTGTATTTTCTGTCAAATAGAATATATATTTTTATTTTATAAAATGATAATATTAATAATATTATATAATTATTTAATTTATTTATTCTCAAAATTCATTTGTTGTTTTTATTAAAAATATTAAAAATAAAAAAATTATTTGTAAAATTATACGAGTATGAAATGTTATGATTTGATTGGTTTATTAAAAGATGTTATTATGAGTTTGGTGTCATATAGAAGTATATATGAATATGAATCCATGTTATATAGATTTTTATTATATATGTATTAATTTAGTTTTGATGTATTTAAATGTATTGAGAAATAAATTGAAAGTAATTGATTGACATAAATTGAAATTAAATGAATTGATAACGTAAAATATTATAAATGCATTATAATGTTACTCATATAATTGATTGATATAAATTGAAAGTAATTATAAATGCATTATAATGTTATAAAAAAAAAATCTAAAAAATGCATAATAAGGTGACAACAAAATAGATTTGTAGGTTTGTTTTATGTATTAAATTTTTATAATAATGTATTTCACGATTTCGAAGAGTTACTGTGAAAGGACGAGAAGGACATTGTCACTTTCTTTGGAGAGATGGCTGATTTATACTAATTTACATACATCAGACTGCGAGGGGAGGATTGGGAGCAGAAGTAAAAGATGATTAAAAAAATTAGAATATAGAAGAAGAAAAAGAATTGTGGAAGGAATACAAAAAAAAATTTATGGATTAAAGAGATTAAAGAAATTGTCAAAGGAAGAGGAGAAGTAGAAACATGGATTAAAGAGACTAAATATATTGTCGAAGGAAGAAGAGAAGCTGAATATATGATTTTAAAAAATTAAAATGGAGAAAAAATTGAGAAAATGAAATTATCGAAGGAAGACAAAATAAAATTAGGAATTTAAAAATTGAGTAGAGCAAACTCTCAAAACATACATATCAGCTTTTTAGTTGATGTCGAAAATATTTGCATATGTGGAAGAAATATGATACGTGGAGGAAATATGATAAGGTGGCAGCGGAGTCTGTCTTAAATATATATAATAGATTCTTTTGTATAGTGGGGGCGAATCGAACCTAAAGGTTAGTGTAACAACACGCTTTGGAATTTGCTACATATAATTTTCATCAATAACTTCACTATTAAAGTCTTGCAGCAATTGTCACCAACACAGATCGAACAATCTTTAGGTTCGATTTTATTTTCAATCAATGACTGCATCACTTAAACAAATGACTTCTAATCTTTTGAAGTTGGATAAATTCGATGGAGGAAACTTTATCCGTTGGCAGAAAAAGATGAAATTCCTTCTAACAACTTCGAAGGTGGTGTATGTTCTGAATACCACAAGACATATAGAGAAGGAAGTGGAACCATTAACAAAAACAAGAGAAAGACAACAGTGGGACAATGATGACTATATATGCATGTGTCATATTCTCAACGGAATGTCTGACGTCTTGTTCGATATATTTCAAAGTAGCATCTATGCAAAGGAACTATGGGAGAGTCAAGATACATGCAAGAAGACGCTACAAGTAAGAAATTTCTTGTTTCTCAATTTAATAATTATAAAATAGTTGATAATAAATCTATAATGTAACAAATGCATGAGATTGAAAGTATTCTTAATAACAAAAAAAAAAACATTAGATGCACATGAATGAAACCATTATTGTATCCTCCATAATAGTCAAACTTCCACCTTCGTGGAAAGATTTCAAAAAATCCATGAAACAAAAGAAAAATGACATATCTCTTGAGCAATTGGGTAATCACCTTCGTTTAGAAGAAGAGTACCGTAAACAAAAGGATACTAAAAACCAATTTTCTCATGAAAAAATCCATGTAATAGAGGAAGGAAATTCAAGCAAATCTTTTAAGAAAAGAAATCGATATTTTGATAAATCTCATGAAAAAACAATGGTGATGAACAACGAAAGAAAAGAAAAGGAAGTTGTTATCATTGTTGAAAACCATAACACTTTTAAAAATGAGTGCATGTTCTTGAAAAGGAAGAACAAAGAGAAAAATTCAAGTCAAAGGAAAAGGAATAATCTTGTTGTTGTCATTTCTGAACTCAACGTGATTGAAGATGTTGAATCTTGGTGGATAGACTTTGGTGCTACCCGCCATGTGTGAAAAAACAAAGAACTATTTAAGATCATTGATGAAGAAGATGGAACTATTTTGTACATGGGAAATGTCTCAACTGTTCAAGTCAAAGGAAAAGGAACACTAGAGATTGAACTCACTTATGGAAAAACACATACTCTAAAAGATGTATTTTATGTTCCTGATGTTAGATAGAACTTGATTTTTGTACCTTTACTTGATAAGTTTGGTTTCAATATGTATTCGAGGGAGATAAATTTTATTCTCTCTAAATGTGGTATGTTTGTAGGGAAATATTACATTTGTGAGAATATGTTCAAATGTAATGTTGTTAGTAACTATAATAATAATAATAATATGATTTCTGCTTATATTCAGTAGTCGTTCCATAATCGATAGTCATTCAATTAGGCAATCACTCAGTAGTCGTTTCATATTTGTTTGAGAGGTAATAATGGATGTGTTCGTTTCAGGAAAAAAAAATATATTCTTTGAAACTAAAAATCATTTTTTAGGGTTTAAAATGTGTTTGTTTCATATTTTTAAAATCATTTTTAATTTAATATATATAGATATGTATATTGGTATTGGTATGTGGAGAGCATCATGTAAATTGGTATAGATAGAGCATGTAGCTTTATATGTATATAGGGACTAACTATGTATTCATTTTGTTGTTGTTTTTTTTTTTCTTAGAAAGTTGTTGCAATGCAGACTTCTTAGTTATTATTTTATTAGATTTGATTATAATTTTATTAGTTTCCCTTTTATATAAAGGCATAATTTAGTCTATTTAAAAAAAATGTAAAATATAACATTTAAATATTTTAATATGAATAAGGCTTTTAAATAGGCTTTTAGGTCAGACCAGTCTTTTAAAAATGTTAGATCAGGCCGGAAAAAAAAGTCTATGATAGGTAGTAGATCAGGTTTAGGCCTAAAAAATTAATCATATGTCAGAATCAAGTATTTCAAAGTTTGATCTAGCCTAACCTATTCTCACCCCTACGTTCCAACACCTACCAGAGTAACTCCAATAGTCGTAGAATCTCTTAGTCCGCCAAGTGGATTCACGTTAAATCCAGTTTTTGTCACGTTCACTGTTGGAGTTGGATCATGCTCGAATAATGATTACTTCATGAAGAAATGTCACTTCACAATTTAATAATAACTAAGTTTATTTACAAGTTGATGACTGTTAGATTTCTTTTTTCAATTAATTTTATATAAAATCCATTCTCTTATTAATTGGAACAATTTTATTTTCTTACTCTTATTTTTTTTTCAAAATTTTTTCACTCTACGCTTCTATTAACAATATTTTTTATTTATTTTGTCATCCTATTATTTAAAAAAAAAATTGTTTGTGTCAAATGGATCTAAATCAATATAATCTTCAACAACCTTACATTTTATGCAAAATTATCAACATCCTAATTTTTAAAATTCTCAATTATCATCACCACCAACCAATCTCAATATGTTTAATAGACCTCAATTGAATACCGAAGAGTTTACTAAAGGTGATCATCAACAACTAGAAGCAAAATTAATAGAGCACATTTGTAAGAGATTTGAACATGAGAATAACGAAATTTAAATTTATTATTTAATTTTATCATTTTTGATTATTTATGTCATATATTTAACATTTAATTTTTATTATTGATATAAAAATTTAATTTCAATTTTATTTTAAATTTAAATTTAGATAATATATAATAATATTATTTAAATTAACATTTTAAGTTGTAACAAAATTAAATATAAATAAAATATTAATATATGAATTAAATTTGTGGGACCTAATATAGTTCATAAGAGTTAAACTATTGAAATAAAAAAATTATTGAGTTGTTTCAAGATGATGTAGCACAATGAACCCCATTTAAAAAATGTGTGTTGAGTTCATCATTGGAGGTGGTCTAAGAATGTGATGTCCCAACACAATATTTTGTAGATTTATTTTTATATTATATTAGATGGGATAGAAAGATTAGATAAATTATCTTGGAAAACGTTTTTAAAATGGTAACATATGAATTAAAGTTGTGGGACCTAATATGGTTCTTAAGAGTTAAACTATTGAAATAAAAAATGAGTGAGTTGTTTCAAGATGATGTAGCACAATGAATCTCATTTAAAAAATATGTGTTGAGTTTACTATTGGAGGTGGTCTAAGAATGTGATGTCTCAACAAAATATTTTGTAGATTTATTTTAATATATTATATTAGTTATTAGATGGGATTGAAAGATTAGATAAATTATTTTGGGAAACGTTTTTTAAAATGGCTAATAAATAAAGAGAATTCTATCGTGCACACCCTTTCGAAACTTAAATTTTTAGAAATTTTAGACAATTCCGAAACTTTTGATAAATGTGAAAGTTTCAAAATGTAACTTTTCATGATTTTATGAAAGTTTCAAAATATTTGATAAATTTGAAAGTTTCAAAATGTGTTTTTTCAAAATTCATCAAAACTTTCGAAAGTTTTGATGAATTTGAAATCTTCAAAACACAAACTTCAAATCTTTGAAGCTTTCAAATTTTTGAAATAATACAATTTTGAAAATTTCAAAAAATTTAAAACTATCGAAAGTTTTAATTTATGAGAAATTTTTGAAATGTACATAATAATTTTAATAATAATTAAAATTTAATTTTAAAAACTAGATTTATAATATTATTATTAATTAAATTTATTACTTTTTTGAAATTAGTTACGAGTAAATTTGAGGTTCCTGCTTCAAGAACGAAAATAGATTCTACAGAAAAATTCACCACCGATCATATATTATTACTGATAATCCACCACCAATCAAATTTTTATTATAGATATATATTTGATGTTTTATTTGAAACATATTTTGTAGGTATTTTTCTCTCGAGAAGTTGTATTCGAATGGGCAAAAAACATTGGAAGGAAAAATGGAATTTTAATTGTTACCATTTGATCAGATAAAGCAACCGGAAAGAGGGGAAAAAGACAAATTAATTTTGGGATCCGAAAGAGGTGAAAGATATAAATCAAAATCAACAGTAACTTGTTCTCGCAAGGAAAACTATACGTTTACCCTCAGATGTATATGGTTAAGTATCGGTGAATAATGGAAAATTAGTGGTCATTGTGAAACACACAATCATTATTTACTTGATAATGTAACTGGTCATTCATATTTGGGGAATTTAAACTAATAAGAGATGAAACTTTTCAATGACACGACAAATTATAAGCTTGTACCAAGATTCATTTTGAAAGCTTTGAAAGAGAGAAATAAAGTTAATCTCACAATTTCCAGTCAAATATATAAAGCAAGAAGTACTTATTGATCATCGTTGAGAGGTTCGTACACATAAATGCAGCATCTGTTGAAATTAATACAACAATAAAATTATGTGCATTGGACAAGAAGACGGGAGAACTCATATGTCTTGAGAGAGATATTTTGGACGCATCATGATTGTATAAAGTTGTTAAACACATTTCATTTTATTTGCATATGTGATAGCACATACAAAACAAATAGATATCGATTACCATTACTTGAAATTGTTAGTGTCACGTCTACTAGTTTGACATTTTCGGTTGGGTTTGCTTACTTGGAACAAGAGTGACAAGATAACTTCATCTGCGCATTTGAAAAGGTAAGACAGTTGTTCGTCTCTGAAACTTTAATTTCTAAAGTTATTGTGACTGATAAAGATCTTGCCATGATGAAAGATATTAGTGTTGTGTTTCATACTTCAATTCATTTGCTATGTCGTTTTCATATTAAAAAAAATATTGGGGCAAGATGCAAACAATATATGAAAAAGGATAGACAAGATGAAGTAATGGATGTATGGAAGAAAAAAAATTGTATATTCGACTAGTGTGGAGGAGTATGATCATCCCTTGCAATATTTTGAGCTAGTGTATGCCGATATTATTCTTTTTATTGATTATGTGAAAGATTTATGGTTGACACCTTACAAAGAAGTATTTGTCAAGGTTTGGACCAATAGAGTGATGCATTTGGGGAACACAACATCTAATAGGTATTTTTAAATTATGATTTGTTTTGTTTTAGAAAATATGATTTACTAATTTATGTGATTTGTTTTAATTTGTTTTATTTAATTTATTGGTAGAGTTGAGTCTGCTTATTGAAGATTTAAAAACATGTTGCAAACTAGTTTCGGTGATTTGTGTAAAAGTTTGGATGGTGTGAATATGATGTTGAAGAACCAAATATGTATCATTAAATCGTTTTTTCATAAAATCATCCTCAATGTTGAGCACGGGTATAATTCATCATTTTTTTCAAAGTCTACATCACTGTGTATCAAGGAAATGTTTTAAAAAAATTGACAAACAGTTACATTGGGGGAAGATTGTAGGTACTGACAAAACAAAATGTGGTTGTTCAATCATAACAACTCATAGATTACCGTGTGCTTGTGAGTTGGCAAAGTTGCAGATATCTGGTAATGTTATCCCTTTAGATAACATTCATATTTTTTGGAGAAATTTAAGCATTGAGCATAAATTGAAGGATGAAAAATCTTTATCATAATATGACTTTTCAGAAGAGGTGGAAGCAATGAAGTACATGAAGAAACAAGATATTGTTGGTCAAATGATATTCAGGGCAAAGGTGCGTGAACTTATATTTCCACATACAACATCGATACTTGCATCACCTAAGAAGGTGAGAACCAAGGGAGCTAGTAAAAGGAAAAAAGAATTTGATACTTCATGTGATTCTTCATATTGGAAGTATGTTGATGCCTCTCAAGAATCTGCAAAGCAACCATCTCAACATTCTGCAAATCAATCAGCACAATGTTCTGCAAGGCAATCATCTCAACATTTTGCAAATCAATCAGCACAGTATTCTGCAAGACAACCATATAGATGTTGTGCCTGATGGAAATCAATCAATCAGCACAGTATTCTGCAAGGCAATCACATTAGTATATTGAGGAGATAATAGATGTTGTGCCTGATGGAAATTGTGAGTTTCGCGCAATTGCAGCATTGTTAGGTTGGACTAAAGAATCTTGGCCTTTAGTTCAAAAACAATTGGATAAAGAGAATCATCTACATCAAGACCTTTATTCCAATGTTTTCGATGACAGTGTTGAATCAATGCAGAACTCGTTGAAAATTTCAAGATTGGGTGCTCAAAGAAAAGATAAGTGGATGACTATACCAAATTTGAGTTACGTGATAGCAACACTATATAATGTCATAATGGTGTCGTTGTATCGTAATCTGAATATGACATTATTTTCGCTAAACAAAGCACCACCAAAAGAATCTTCTTTTATCTCTTTACTATCAATTGGATTAGTCAAGGAAAATCATTATGTACAAGTTAATTTTATAATTGGTAGTATTGTTTAATAAATTAATGTTCAATATTTTCTTGTTCGGATAAATTAATGTTTAATATTTTTTTGTTCATATCAAATTAAATTTTGATTGTCCTTTGCCACATACATCACAAAAATGGAGAGACTTTTGTAGTGTGTGCAAAGACATGAGAAATAGCTTATGCATGACGTATGAAGCATTGGGAACACATTGATCCCTCATTTACCAAATCATGTTGTATTTCATTAAATGAAGATTATAATATATGTTTGAACATTTTATCATTTATCATTTACGTTTTTGGTAACGAGATAAACTTGAACATGCAGACTTACTCAAAATTAATGTGGATTAACTAAATAAAAATTCATAAATAACACAAAATATTAAAATATAAATTCATGTTCAATATTTATCATATATAACACAATCACACAACACAATCACTAATCGTTGTAGAAGCGGTTTAACTCACTTAATATGTTATGAACTTCACTAAATTGAACTGTCAGATCTATGGTCATACGTACAAGCTCAGCTCCTCTATAGTTATGTGTCGATGGATCGACCAGCATGTACAAAAAATGATGCACCATGTGCAGCAGTAGTAGTAGGTGGACTCAAAGGTGCGGTAGTTGGTGGAGGAAGATTAGAGAATGTGAAACATTTATGTACAATGTATAGTAGTTTGAAGTGATCTCTCCATAAAAAGTCGCTACAGGATATAGACTTTGAAAGGCCACTATAAATGATCTCAGAGTAGTTTTTCACTCTCAATCTATATTGTTCGGCACTAGAGAAACGTCAAACGGAATGCACTGAATATGACCAAATTGTCGAAGACATCGCTCTGGTAGATATGGGACTGAGACTCCACCACATCGAAGGTATCTAGAGAACATAGAAATCGATACAAACGAATGATTAGCTCGATCATCATCATATGGTGTAAACACTACATCTTTGAGCAACAAAGCATCAAGTCTCCGATGATATGTCATCAATTCGCCTTCAACAGCATATTTTGCAGTCCACCTACATGCTCTTGGAAGATGTGCAGGAATCGCTCCTCTATCATCCCGCTTACAGATGCTAGGGAAGTGCTCGTAAATCCAACATTGCACCATAAATAACACTATATATAACATAACTTTCTAAATAAATAAATAAATTATACAACTTAATATAATTATATAAATTAAATAACACTATATATAACATAACTTTATACTTATTCTTATTTAAATAAATAATTAATTAAATATAATTAAAATATATATCTCCTTCCCATAGTCTTTGAGCCACGTGGTGTTCATATTGTGTCAACACATGTGTCACCACCGATCCTCCGTGGAATCCGACCTGTTGAGTTTGCTTAGCAATATCATCAACATCATCATGTGCAGGCTCAACATACTGCTCCTCAGCTTGCTCCATATGTGGAGGCTCAGGGACATCCTCCTTCATTTGTGCAGGCTCAATAGGCTCAGTGACATCATCATGGACATCCTGTCTACGACGATGTTGCCTAATTGGACGATTTTCTTTGTTCCTTCTTTTGTTAGATGTTGTTGGTGGAATTATCTCTGCTCCACCACCACTATCACCTCTCACGTTGTGAATAATTTAATCAAATGCATCTCTCATTTTAGGCAATGCAATATATCAATAAAAAAATTGAGAAAAAAAACTATTAAAAAAATGCATTTCGGAACTTTCGCCTTGTTCTCAAACTTTTGAAACTGATTTTGGAAGTTTCATTGAAGGTGAAACTTTCCATGAATTCTAAAGTTTGGAAACCGAATACTTCATGTTTCTCAAATTAAGATTTTAAAACTTTTAGATTGTTAGAAAGTTTCGAAGGTTTCTGCATTTCAAATATTTCATGTTGATGGAAATCTTCGAAAGTTTCAAAAATTTAGGAAAAAATGAATTTCGAATCAAACATTTTGAAAAATATTGTTTCAAAAGTTTCAAAGTTTCGAATGGGTCTTACTTTTGTGTTTCAAAGATTTCAAATGTTCGAATATTTGAAAATTTGTGATTCAGACAATTGAAAGTTTCAAATGAAATGGGTGAGAAAAAAGTAAGGGAAATTTTTTGATAATTTTTATAGATAACAATAGGAACAAAATAGTATATTTAATAGGGACGGGGTTGGGAGGTATAGGCAGGGGATGCACGGTACAATTCTCATAAATAAATTAATAAAATCATAGTACAAGGTGAACTCGGAATTAAAAATAAATAAAAATAAATAAATAAATAAGAGACTAATAAAGATAAAAAAGAAAACATAAATAAAAGCCCATGACCTAAACATATATAAAGATTTGAGCATCAAGAATTTCGTTATACTTGGCACGAAGCATAATTCAAATTCAAAAGAATAATAATTTACCAAACTTATAATTAAGATTCATAAATCTTCACAAAGTTCTCGTTCAAATTATTTTCAAAAATAAAAAGGTTATCGTTCAAATTTTTATCAAAAATAAAGTTCTCATTCAATTGGTTTTCAATTTCACCAAGTAACCACCAAAGTATACAAAAACAAAAAGAAAGGGAAAGAAATCATTTACATATACTAAAAATAAGAAATTTATAAAAGGGAAAGAATAAATGAGATCATATATGTTTTTCCTTGAAAAATCACTTATATATGGATTTGGTAGGGATTTCATGTGGTTGGAAAATCTTGAATTTGTTTAAAAGTTATTTGATTAAGATTGAAAAGTTAATTTTTAATAAAAGAAAATTAAATTTAAAATTACGTATTTGAAATGTGAACCGCTCTACTTAATAAGGTAGATCGAGTATAAAGTGCATGACTATAGCACATTAACTTATATAAAAGGGTAAAAAGGGAAGAAAAAAATGCACGGAAATCATATACTTTCTGATCCTACTAGTAATTTGGACTAAGTGCAAAGCACTAAGTAGGTTATGCACATGCATGAATGGAAATGAAATCGTTTGTCTCTTAAAAAAATACCCCTTTTATTCTAAAATAATATAAATATCCTTTAGGCCTAATGAAAAGGCAAATGAGTTGGAAGGAAGATCATATAGTTCATCTATTAACAAAAGGGTCACCTCAAATAAAATAAGTGATCAACTGACAAATGTCAATATTAACCTGTTAGGTTGGACATTATATTTAAATTTAAATTTAAAATTTCGCGGTTGTATGCGAATTTTTGTGTAATTATACTATCTATTTATAGAAAAAAAAATTGAATACAATAAAATAATAACTAACATGATCTAATTTAAAATATTGTTAAAAGAACACCACCTTCTTTGCTTCTTCTTGAATTCAAAAATCAACTTTTGAGATCCTTCAGATTCTGGATGAAATCTGTAGGATACTGCTTTCCAAACTGTCAAATATCCTATTACGATTATGTATCTTTTTGACCATGATAGCCTCACATTTAAAATGTCACATTTTGATTTTGATTCATTACAATTATATTCCCCCCTCACACATTCTCTCTTCTATTATATTTCATATACATTTTTCAATCTCACAAAAATATTATCTTTCAAGTAATGGGTATGGCTGCAGAGACTCAATTCCATGTTTTGGCTGTTGATGATAGTATTATTGATAGAATGTTGATTGAAAGGCTCCTCAAAACTTCTTCTTTTCATGGTACTTTTCTTCTCCATTGTTTTTTTTAATATAGATTTTTTTTTTTTACTTCAACATTTCCAATACACAAATGTTTATAAATTTTTGAATTATATCAATTTTTAAGGTTTGAACTCTAGACCTTCTAACTGTATTTCTTTTACAAAGAAAAAAAATATTAGCTAGTCAATATATATAATATATTTATTTTTTGTTGAAAATGTGATTTTGGTTACTAAATTTGATGTAAGATAATGATATATATCTGATTGTTGTGGTTTATTTGGATTGAAATAACAGTTACTGCAGTGGAATCTGCTAGTAAGGCTTTAAAATTTCTTGGTTTGGTTGAGGATGAACTTAGGACTTTTGATACTCCTGTTGCTTCAGAAATTCATCAGGTTCAATTCACTAAAACAAATTCTTAATATTATGAATAAGATTATTTTATTGGGATAAGTTTGTAATAATATTTGATTCAATTATTGATGCAGGATGTAGATGTGAATCTGATCATAACAGATTATTGTATGCCAGGGATGACTGGCTATGATCTGCTGAGAAAAATCAAGGTACAATTTTGGGATGCTTAATAAGACTTTTTCAAATTGCTTTTTTCTTTCACTTATTTGAATTGATTAGTCTAGATTCAATTTGCATTAAATTTTGCCATTTTTTTTGCTCATTTGCATAATTTAAATTTATTGGATTAGTCTAGTAATTTGCTTTTCTATTTAGGAAACAATTTGAAATTATAGGATCTTTTTTCTGAATTACAAGTGATTTGAATTTTCAAAAACAAAAAATCACTTCTGACATTTGATTTTGGATGTTTGCCAAATTCTTTTTATAATTGATATTTCCAAAATTTACAATATAATAAATCTCAAACCAAAATTGTTGATGGCATAATAATATTCAACTATTTTCCCTGACTTAATGTTGAAACCTAATAAAAATTCATTGATTTGCAGGAATCCAAATCTTTTAAAGATATACCAGTTGTGATAATGTCCTCTGAGAATGTACCATCAAGAATAAACAGGTGAGAAATTATATACAATAACACAATCATATCAAATTGTTTCTGCAGTTGCGCGCAGATAATATTTGAAAAAACTATAAAAATATAATATCAAATTAATTATTTTGAAAATTCAAAGTCTTAGATGTTATGGACTATATTTTATTTAAATTTGACTAATCCTAACTATTGTTTGTAATTTTATATCAGATGTTTGGAAGAGGGAGCTGAAGAATTCTTCTTGAAACCAGTTCAACAGTCAGATGTAAACAAGCTGAAACCTCATTTGATGAAATCAAGAGTTAAGGAAGAGGAAGAACAATCCATCAACAACAAAAGGAAGAGCATGGAAGAAAATCATTCACCAGATAAAAGTAGGACAAAATTTAGCATTTAAAAATGGGTTTCAAATTAAATTTGATGATAATACATAGGTAGTGAGAAAAGTAGATGCCAATTCAATCATGCAAAAGAGATAAACTTTACAAGTTTTTTATGTAAATAGCTGAGAAAGAATTTCATTCAATTTTGTTTAGTTTTTAACAATTTATTTTTGACAATGTTTTGCTTCCATCATGTCTCTTATGGTTAACCAGGGAAACTTTTTCTTTTATAATCATGTCCCCCTTTAAAAAAAAATGTTATTGTTGATAAATTATTGGTTTTTGAAGTTTTTTAGACTTTTATGTTGTAGCAAATTAAATTCCAACTTGCTAAATATGCAGCTGGTCACTTTCAATAATTTTTCAATTATTAAACCTTTGTATATTACAGAGGAAAAAATAAAGTTACCAAGTACAAAAGGTTCTAGTAAAGGATCAGAATTTCACAGAGAAACATTTAGAAATCACCTCATGGTTGTCAATTTTACAAGAAATCAAATTTAAAATTTAAGAATAGTAATCACATAAATAACCTATGGAATTGATGACATTACTTGCTATTTCTAGATCAGTGTATTCCAGATAAAAACAATACTCAAAGTCTTCTTGGAAACTTAGCAGCACATTGTTTATAATTATAATACATAAAACAAAATGAAGTTATGCATTAATGTTTGCACACATAGAATCAAATTTATCCTTCTTCATGGCTAAGTAGCTACTCTACATCTCATGGTAAATGTGCATTCAAGAACTTTCAAAGACTAATCACACTCATTCCTCTCTATTCTTCCATGGCCAAACCATTTGAGCTTCACCACCGCCCTTCAAGAACTTTCATATACCAAAATTTTGTTGTATGATCCCTGCGACCACTGCACATGAAAACATGAAAGTCAATTAGTTTAAGGTTAGCCATAACTTCAGATATTCATAAATCACTTAAATGAGTTAAACAAGTTACCAATAAAGACTTCAAATAATTTTATATAACACATGTTATTATTAGATTTGAGAATTAAGATGGTTTAACAGCATTGGTCAATCTAGACGTGTAATAGAAGATACGTAGTTGGAATTTTATCATAACTATATGGAAAAACGATATCATGATTACTAATAAAAGTTATATATTATAGAGATTTTGATGATGCAAGAAACAGCATTCCACCTATCCCAACACATAGCATGTTGCTTAAAAGTTGAATACAAGATTAAAATCAAAATTTAATGACATTAAACTTGTGTATTGTAAGAAGAAGCAAATCACAATTATCCCTGTTGAAATAAATTCCCCAAATCATTAAAAAATGTACTTGAAACAAGCACCCAAGGACACAATTAATTCCTTGTTAAGCATAACAAGCCAACTGTGAAATATCTCTCCTAAGAATAACACTCACTGGAGATTCAACATTAGCTGAAAACATGGGAGATGTGATTTTATCAAATAATATCATTATAATAGGAAAGTATCTCCACTAAAGAAGGAATTTGCTATGTTTGCTTCTACTCTTTTATATAGTATGGGAAAGATATAAATAACCATCAATCTTTACTATACATGCTACATTCCATCACATTTCAATCTTCCAACCATTAGTTCCAATTTACCCAACAATCAAATGGAAGAACTTTTGTGCTTCACCATTTTCCGAGTGTTCTTCTGCTCACCAAACATGAATACTAAATATAAGCAACATATTTGGTTGAAATTCAACTTAAGTAGTGGCATAATGACAACAAAATTTTTGCATTCAAAACTGTGATAAATATTAATCAATTTAGGTGTAACTTGTGTTGCTGCTGCTTCTGTTTGCTAACTAGAGAGAGGAATACTTCATGAAAAAAATATTTCTAATGTTATTACAGACACTAATATGTTTTACAGACTACTTTACACCTAATCGGCCTGATTAATGGACCGAAACACAATTATTACACATAGTTTTTAAATTCAATTTAAAAAATATATATATGCAGATATGTGTGAGCCAGAGTAGGTACCTAATCAAAATGGTAGAGCATAAGAGAATTGGTGAATGCCTCAGAGAATTTGATGTTCATGTTATAATGTCACTGTCAATTATTATACATGGAATGTGACGAATCTTCTCCCAATCTTCACCATTTGATTTCCGAAAACGGGGCTTGAGCAACAAACAATCACCCCAAATTTGTAGAGTTGAAATGGATTTAGGCAGACCCTCCTCAGGTAAGCATTGGAGTAAGGGGCAACTTGAAAGATACAAAGTTGTAAGAGATGTGAGATGACAGAGACCATTGTAATTCAGTTTTTTAAGATTTGGACACCAAGTGATGTGTAGAACAGTAAGAGAATGTGGAAGCAAGCCTTGATCAGGAAAACACTCCACGTCGACTTCTCCAATATACAAACGAAATAGAGAGGTAGTGGTTGCCAAAACACGTTTCATTGATGCCAAAAGTTTTGAACAATTGCGAAGATGCAGCTGTTTTAAGTTTGATGGCAAACCTCCACCAGATAACAACTCCAGTTTTGGACAATGCATTACAAATAGATGACACATAGATGGAAGGAGAATTTGCATGCATTCAGGTAATGATTTCAAATTCTCTAATTTATAAAGTTGACAAACTCCTAGCTCAGGTGCATTGAGTCCTCCTATTGGAAATGATACAAATTTAGAGCATCTGGATATTTGCAAAAGTTTGAGATTGTGAGTTTGAGATTGTGAAATCATCTCAAGATTAATACAGTCTCTAAACTGGAGCTCCTTGAGTTTTGGGAAAAAATCAAGAGGAAATGTGGTTAGAGAGTTACAGCTACCCCAAATGTACAATCCTACAAGGAAATTGTAGCAACAATGTAATGGAATATTCATATTAGGACAGTCAGTAATTTTCATTCTTTCAAGGGAGATATTGGATATGATTGGCTCAATCCTCTCAAGCAATGATGGTTCCATGCAGTATCCACCAATTTTGATAATTTTCAAAGTAGCTGGATGATAATCAAATTTCAGCTTTCCACAATCATTTAGATCTAATTCATGGATGAATAGAGTCCTAGGAATAGAAGCTACAAGTTGTTCGCAATGAGAAATTTCTAGCATTGTTAAAAAAGGAAGTTTCTCTGGCAAAAAGTATCTTAGATTTGGACAATTTTTTATAGAAAGCTTTTGAAGAAATGGAAATGCATTTGTCGCTGTTTTGCATTCCCATTCTTCCCATTCCACCATATCCTCAAATTGTAAGGTTTCCAAGGATGAAAATGGAACATTTGAAGAGCTACTGCCATAAAACTCTGAGCCAATAACCACTACACCAGAGAGTCCTATAATGCACAGTTTCTTGAGAGATGGTAAAGTTCCAAGTGGAGGCAACAAGAGAAATTTTTCACAGTTACTCAACTTCAAGGAGACTAAATTAGATAGTGAACTATCTCCAAACCAATCTGGAAATCTTGTTCCGCCATAGCTTATAACTGATAGCTCCTTCAAGTGTTTTGAAGGTTGTAGCTTCTCAAGCACTTCCCTATCTTGTTGTGAGTTTTCATTATTTGCATTCCATTCTAACTCTAGCTTCACAAGGTGTATTTTATTTTTCAAATTTGCTGTTAATGCATCAAAGGGATTCACAATATTCTGCAACTCGGAAATTGATAGTGTTCCATGAAGATTGAGTTCACCTAACTGTTGAATATTAGACTCATTGCCTTTTCCTACACAGAATGACTTCAGCACTTGAAGATTCTTCAATTTTCCAAAACGAATTGGCATATTTCTCACCTTGGTTCCACTAAAATCAAGATAACGCATATTAGTAAGTTGATGAAAATTCAAAGGTAGCTCATCCAAAAATCGGCAATTCTTCAACGTCAATATTTGCAAGTTAAAAAGAAAACATATTGAATCAGGTAGCTTTTTTATGTTGGTATCGGAAAGGTCAAGATAACGGAGATGTTTAAGATTACCTATAGTGTCAGGAACTTCAATCATATTGCAATAACCAGACAAAGATAAAACACGTAAGAGCTTAAACTTGGGGAGCAAGTCATTCACTAAAGGACCAGACATCCAAAATTCATTAAGAAAAGATGATCGATTGCACTTCCTGCTATATGGTAGAAATGAACGCAATCTTTCAGCCTTGCACAAGGCCTCAAACCTTTTAGAAGAATCATATCTATTTCTCAAAAAAGAAAAATGACGTGTAACTTTTGATATGTTTTGTGCTTCTTCAACTTCCAACCTAAAACAAAAATCACCACAAATATATTTTGCTAAATCACTAAGAAGGTCATGCATTACAAAACACGTTGTGTCTTCCCTTGATTGTTGAAAAAATGACCTCGACAACAAATCATCAAAGTATTGTTCGCCAACTTCTTCCATACTCTTATTCTGTTGAGGACATTGTAGAAAATTTTCAGCCATCCATAATAAAGTTAAATGCTTCTTTTCAAACACAAAACCTTTTGGGAATAAAGAACAATAAGCAAAACATCTCTTCAAATGAGAAGGAAGGTGGTGATAGCTAAGTCTTAAAGCAGGGATGACATTGCTAACATCTTCAGGTAAGTCCCATATATCGCTTGCCAATATTCTTTCCCATTCCACCAAAGATGATTTGGTGTATAAGAGACTTCCAATTGTTTTCAAAGCTAGAGGTAATCCTTTGCATTTTCCAGTTATCTTTTTACCAATCTCCTTCAACTCAGGATTCAATTGAGGATTTTCATCTTGGAATGCATGTTTAGCAAATAATAACCAGCTATGTTCTTCTTTTAATTGCTCTAGCTGATGTATATTAGTGGATCGAATAGTTGAAGCAACTTTCATACTGCGTGTAGTAACGATTACTTTGCTTTCGTGAGCTCCATATTTAAAAGGAGTTTGTAAAGTTTCCCATTGGTCATGTTTTTCGTTCCAAACATCATCCAAAACAAGAAGAAATCTCTTTCCTGTCAATTTTTCCTTCAACCTTTCTTGAACCATGTTTAGGTCTCTACTATCATCAGTTGACCCATTGACACCCTCAAGAATAGCTCTTGTAACCATGAAAACATCAAAAACGTCGGAAATACAGACCCAAGCTTTGATATCAAATTCATCTTCCATCTTTGAGTCATTGTATAAGTGTTGAGCAAGTAAGGTCTTACCCATACCACCCATACCAACTATAGAAACTATTGAAAAATGATTTTCATTATCAGTATCAGATATCAACCAATCAAATATAATTTCTCTGTCAATATCTCTGCCATATAAAACAGTTTCACCAAGCAAAGATGTTGATGGCAATTTTTGTGATCCAACACCAAAACCACTACTAGATTCTTTCAAACCTAATAAATCCTTTTTGCTAGCAAGATATTCTAGATTATCAAGTACTTCTTGCATCTTTGATTCAATTTCTTTGTCAAATGAACTGAAAGAAACATTGAAGAAATTCCATACCTTGCTAGGACTAGACTGAGACTCAACTTCCCGCTTGCATCTGGAAACTTCAATGTCAATTTCATCTAACAAATCCTCTGCATCAAACACAGCATCTTTAACAGCACCAAGCCATGCTTTCACGTGACGATTTATGATCTGCTTTTGCTCTGCATCATCAACCACAACATTGATGGATAGTAGCATGATGTTGAGCCTATTCAGAAGCTTCTCATTGAATTTTCTTCGTTGAAAGTATTCCACAACTTCAGCTGAAGCCAACCTGTCAAATGCAACCTGAAGGGAAGCAGAAAGAAGAGCACTGCCAACAAATTCAACCGCCATGGCACAAAAGAGAGGAGCCTAATGAAAAAGAATTAGGAACTATTGCAAATATGAGTTGCAGCTTATGCTAGTTTCTAAGAAAGTCATGAGTGGCAATCAATGATGTGGGATTAGAAATTTCATGGTGGGTTGTTGGGACATTTTCTAGCTTCAAATTGCATTAAATCTGCCACTATTTTCTGCTATTTTCTAAAATTTCAACAATTACAATGTTTTATTTTATTTTTTTCTTTCTCAAATTATTTGTCATTTTATAATATTAACATAATATTAATTACTTTTTTTACTAATATATTTTTATTTATTGTACTTCAATTCATTAAATTTATGGAATAACTATGATTGATAAGGAAATTTGAGTAAGTGAAATTTATTTCATCATTGAAATCAACACAATTAATATTTTTTTAAGAAATGTGTGCAATTCAAATGAGACATTTAAAGTTAGATTTATAGAGATTTGATTTTGCTTTTTGTATTATGGAAACAAATTTTTAGTTTAAACTTTAAAGTAATTCGGTGGAAAGAGAGGATTCAATAAGTTACCATTGATTCCAAGCGAAGTTTCCTTCCCCTTTTATCTTCTCAATTCATTGACCTTTGTACTAAAGGTTTCTACTGCAACATGCACCAATAGCTACTAAAATTATGAGAAACTTCCACAACAACTTCCCATTTTCTCTTCTTGCTAATAATCTTACAATTTTAGAAACTAACCACTAAATTTATTAGAATTTTATGAAATATATTTCCTATAATTTCCTAATTCATGAAAAAGTTTTTTAAGATGATAAAATTAGAAGGTTATTATTTTTTTTAGTTAAAATTAAAAATGCATGTCTAGAGGATAGAGGTGTGTAAAATATATAGCAAATTTAATTATATTGTTAATTGAATTGCATTTTACAAACAAACAAAAAAAATAGTTCATGAATTGAACTAAATATTTAAAATAATTCACATAGACAAATTTAATTCAAAAATCAGTTTAATAATTTTAAAATCTTTAATTAAGATTTTTTCTCTTAAAAAATAATTGAAATTTGTTTTTCTAAAAAAATATATTGAAACTTTTT
>JBBPBS010001102.1:10547481-10573647 GCA_037974835.1 Cicer judaicum | reverse complement strand
TAATGGAATGTATTTAAAAAGTTAACCACATTTTGGTTTATAAGTGGTTAGCTACTAATAAAATAAAGCAAGTTATTGTAAAAAAAAATAGGTAAGTTATCTGGCACAATTTAAATTTTAAGAAAATTTGATTGTTATGAATGAAAAATAAACAAAATACAAGAATGGCACTTTAATTAATTTGTATTTATCTTTTCAACTTTCTACTCATTTCTATATTATTATATTGTCTATGTTAGTTAGTTTAAAAGACCTTCGTCAAAATTCGTATTTCTAATGGTAATTTAAGATTAAAAAAAATATAAGGTGTTAACCTTTTAATATTTAATTAAAATACCAACTTAAGATAAAAAATAAATTTGAATCTACTTCAAATTAAATTCAACATATCAAATTAAAGTAATTTTTTTATTTTATTTTTCTTTAAACTTTAGTGTTATTTCATCTAGAGAAATCATAAGTTTAAAATAGAAACCATTTTGATTCCATAATTGTTTATGATTATGAAGGTATGACTTTCGACTTCTCTGTCATTTATTTTCAGTAGCTGTATTTTTTCTCCATTCTCACATTTTTTTTCTTCGCACTCATGTTTTGAGGTGCAATTTTATGTACTGTTCATGAAGGATGCAGTTGTGGTATAATTTAGATATTATTGACGTTGTTTTTTAATTATATTATAATTTAGTGAATTTTTTGTTGCAAAAATTAAATTGTTTATTTTACTATTGTCAGTGACTTAATTGTTTATTTTTTATTATTATCAAAGATCGAATTGTCCTTTTTTTTATAGAAATTACATGTGGGGAATGAAATAGACGAGTTATCAGACAAATTAACAAAAAAAATCCAATTTTTTAAATGTGGTTTACATAAAAACTATTTTTGGCTCGGTTTATTTTTCTTATTAACTAAAAAGTACTTTTATTTTTCTTAAAGATTAAAATGAGTTATTTTTGTTAGTGATTTATTTTTTTATTAAGGCAGTTATATTTCTCTATACCAAAAAAAAAAAGTACTTATATTTTTTTTCATTAGAAAAAATGTAGTTATATTTTTTTTTGTGGTTATTTATTTATTTATTTTCTTAAATTTACTTGTTTACCTTCAAATAATAATACGATAAAAAATTAAATGGAAATAAATATAAATTTTAATAATTTTTTTATATTGATAAATTGAAGATCTAACGGACAACACGATGGTGCATAAAATGCATAAAAGACAAAAATTAATTGAATCTACTGCAGTTCAATGCAATCCAATTTTAAATAAAGTGCTACCAATTGAGAGGTTTTTCTTCTTCGTCAATAGCAGTGGCAAGAGGAAAAGAATGACTTTTTCGGTTCAATTAGAAATAAATTTTTAATTTATAAAAGGATAATAAATTTTTTTTTTTTCAAAGAAATGGTTCATCACTAGTGTCAGCAATTTTAATTTGATTGGCATCAGCCCTAACAATTCTCTACACACTAAATATTATTAAAAATTAAAGATAAAATACAAAAGAAGATGGTTCAATCATCAAACTCCATCACATTAAGAGAATCTAAAACTAAGAAGTTTCATCATATTTTTAAAAAAACTCATCCGAAATAAAATAAGAAATAATTTTGCATCAAACAAATTATCTAGTTGAAAATACCAAAATTAACAAATAAATTGCAAGTGTTCCCTCCTAATCATATGAGAACATTACAATTTGTTTAGGTGATAAGAGAAATAATATTGTATCAAACAAATCTCTAATTGAAAATACCAAAATTAACAAATAAATTGCAAAAGTGTTCGTTCCTAAACATATGAGAACATTACAATTTGTTTAGGAGATACGATAATACAATTAATTTATTAAAAGTAGTTTAGTGCAAAAAACTCTATTAAAAGGGTAGAATTGAACCAGAACTGAGACTTTGAAAAGGGTGAAAACATTTTTAGAGGACGACATTGTTTTCTCAAAAAACAAAATACTTTTGTAACAAAATATTTTAAATGGAAATAAGCGTCAATAGAAATCCATCATTGAATTGAATCTCCATATAAACTAAAGTTGTATATGAGTCAGTTTATACTAAATTTAGTCAAAACTAAAACTCAAAGCGCATAATAAATATTGGATTGCGTCTGGGAAAAAAAAATCTTATTATCACAATAATGGATTAGATTGAATCAAACAGCTCATATTATTTCTTAAAAAATAATACAACGTTAACTTTTCCAATACCCAATTTTATTGAACAGATTGCTATTTTAATCCAGAATCGCTCATTAAAACATGTTTACCTAACCAAAACTATTTTTTTGGATTGATCCAAATTGAGTTAACCATGTGTTGTTGGCTCAATCCATATACAGCTCTAAAAAAAAAAACACTAGTGAATATAGACTTAGACTTTTAAACTATCATCCAACAGCACCCCTCCAAATTAAGAGTATATTGAGAAAAATACTGACTTTCAAGTGATCAATTATGAATTGGTTGGTCCTTCAATTTTAACGAGTGAATATTATAATTATAATATACTTCAAATTACATACATAACTAAAATAGACATTTACTTTTCTTATTTTAAAAACCAGTTTTTCATTGAATACGGACTTCAATGGAATTTATTCTTGTTCACCTGATTTAGCAGAAACGGAAACTTGTTTTTACAAAAGCAGATACAGAATCAAGCAATCGAATTAAAACAATTGAAGTATAAATTCCGTCTTGATCACTATGAACCTGAACTAAATTACAAAACCTCTTCCATCCAAGGGGAAATAATTGACATAATTGGCATCACAAGAAGAAAATTTTCTATGACAAATTTCCGCAGCAGATTAAAAGTTGAAAAATATATAAAAAGAGAGGGAAATTACACGAGCTTAAATGGCAAATACAAACAAAGAAAACAAATTTTTTCTTTATTGAGGCATTTGAGAGTGTGACCCCCCTGGTTGGGCGTTTGGAGGCATCCCAGGTTGATTTCCAGACTGCAGTAAGTAAAACGGAATTAGTTCCCTTCAAAATTGAACCTTCAACTTCCAACAATATATCAAATAATCTTGAATTGGGAAATATGATCATGCAATAGAGTTGACATAACACGTCTCACAAATTGATCTATTTATGTATTACTCAGCAGTCAGCAGTACATTACCAATTAGGATAACATAGTAATACAGTCCTATTCGATATTAAGCAATGATACTTAGGAAACCATATGAAAGTAAACTTAGACCTCGTAATCAGTCAACCAACTGTAAGTAGGTATGTCAATTTGCATCCATAAGTAGGGATCCTCAAGGGTACTCGCCCATTTGGGGCCCACGGGGTCAGGCATGGGGAGGAATTCCTCTCCGGATAGTTCGGGGACGAATATCATATACAAATAGTTTGTTATATTTAGTTGTCTTTTCATATAATGTGTATAAATATCTTTACTCATTTGATTAAAAATAATAGAAATTTAGTTACTTTTTATGCCGATGGGGTCCCTGCGCAGACTGTGGGATCTACAGAAACAGGGACAAGGGAAAAAAACTCCTCGAGGCATGAAACAGGGATGACAGTGGGGATCATTTTGGGTGGTGGAAACAAGGAGTGGGGGAGTCCTCACTGCCCCATCGACATTAACAGTGAGAAAATGATAAAAGTTGTCCAGATTAGAAAAATGTATTTCAGAGATGTTTGCCCTATGTTTGCACCCTATTTTTTGGAGCTTTGTTCCAGGTTTTAGAAGTGGAGATAGTGTTGTTTGAAGACCTTGACTGTTGGTTTCAGAGATTCTATAAAGGTAATAAAATATTGCAAGTTCAAAATTGATAGATAAAGTTGATATGCAGTAACGAAGTGGTGAACAATGAAATAGAGCAACAAGAGGATTAAAACCAAAATAAGTTCTATTAACTTTGAAACAACTAAACTTAATTACAAGCATGATGTGAAAATAAGCTGTTTAGGAAGCGACCTATTATCTTATACCTGGTAAGGATTATACCCTTGCATCATGGGCATTGGTCCACCTTGTGGTCTGTTAAATGAAGCACCTTGAGGATAACTGGTATTTGGTGGCCCTTGCATATTGTTTGGGAAACCTCCCAGAGGTGGTCCTCCACTTGTAGGCAAGGGTCCTGAATGCATTTGATTCATGCCCACATAATGACCTTGTGGCATTGGAGGACCCATCTGATTCATTGGACCTTGCATCCCCTGAAGGAAAAACATTAAATTGGTTCTATTAAATGTGCATTTGTTAATTAGAGATACCTTATAAACCACTATCTATTAAGTTAAAGAGAGCACATTTATTTAAGTCGTTTGCTTTCTTATTGTACTCTCCCTCAAAGAACATTTGTCGGGTTTAGCGTTTTTCAGCTAAGAATGACATGCATCATTCTTGTTTTAATTTTAAAAATAATGAGTTCAGATTTGGTTTCAACTAAATATGCTTCTATATTTAGTTAAAAAGTAGTAAATTTAAAAGAACCTATGCAATGCATGGCCTACTCTCTCATTACTAAAAACGTACATCACAATTATTTTAGCCATGCATGACAAGTGCTTGCAGCACATATACAAAAAACATGAGACAACAATTACAGAAACAGATGGCTGTCATTTTTAAATTGTGTGAAGAACTTTAAGAGCATGCATCTGTTCAATATGTAAGATATATAATTCCACTTAAATTTGAAACAAAGTCCGAAAATAAATAGTTTGATAAGAGCCTAAGAAAGGCGAAAAACATAAAAGAGTTGCCAAAAAAAATAAGGAGCAATTAAAGCATCTTAATTGTTAACAATGGCCTAGGACGTGGATATTCTCCAACTTCCTTCCATAAGATTTCCAGTTACATCTATCAGATACTATTATAAAATGCTAATCCGGCAAGTATAGATCGAGTTTGGATATCACCTCAAGTACTTGAGGGTCCATTTATGAGAGAGAAAGAACGAAATGATTTAGTAATTAAAATAATAATGCACTTTTTTCGTTTGTCTCTCTCATAAATGAACCCTTAAGTACTTGAGGGGATCCCAACTCATATACATCCAACCAAAACACCCAACATCTAAACCCCAGTAACCCCCACCAATACAAGACACAAACAAACACTTGAGGTACGAACTACCTCTCGGTAATTTTACTATGTTAAATATAAAAATCAGACTAAGAGAAATGATCTTTTACCATAGGTCCTGGGATTGACATTGGATGAGATGTAGGCACTGGCATAGATCCTGGCATTCCAAGTGGCATTTGGGGGGGAGGGCGGGGCAAATGTTGGTGAGGGACCATAGGAGAATGGGAAGGGTGCTGTAGCTGTGGCATATTTGGAGGCATAGGCAAAGGACCCATCTGTTGTGGTAGTGCCTGGTGCTGATGTTGTGGAATTTGTTGTGGATTTTGTTGGAATGGTTGTTGTTGTTGGTTGGCAGTAAGAAGAGAAGGATGTGGACCTGGGGGAAGAGGAGGAGCACCCATTGAACCAGGATGGGGCTGCTTTTGCTCCCCTTGGGGCCCATCAAGAGAAGGAATAGACAAGGGCATTGCAACTCCAACACCTGGAATGGTACCCTCATTTCGATTCAGCCCAGGAGCAAATGGTCCTGGAGTTGTTGGTCCTTCAGGTATTGCAAAATTACCACCCACACGACCAGCAACAGGATTTTGCTCAGCATATCCTGACAGAAGAACATATTCAAACTAAAGTCAAATAATCTATTAATTGCTTTCATTGTAGGCAATGTTTCTAACTAAAGAATTACCATCCGCAACCTGTGCAGCCTACAAAAAGAAACTTCAAATATTACAAATTCTAGCTCAAGTTTAAGAATAATTTAATATTGAAAGAGTGCACTTATATGGATGTGCATTATCCATAATGAAGTATAGTATCGAGTAGCATAGATACTACTACATACAAAAACAGAATGAACGGTTGGGAGTTAGCTTAACTGTTACATAATGTAAAGTGAATGTGCAGCTGGTAATTATCTTAACTTTTGGGAAGTTTTATAGCTATAGTATCATATCTGCAGGTTCTGTTCACCCAGGACTCACCTATATATATTAGGTGTTGTATTCTTCTTAAATTTAGATAATCATAATCATACATTAAGATTCAGTTCAATATATATATATATATATATATATATATATATATATATATCTCATTCTCTATTACCATATAAGGCTAATAATCTGGAAATGTTAACAAGATTAGCAACCTTAGCACACTGACTATAGAGTCCAATAATTAGATGACAAATATTGAAAGCATTCGATTTAGATTTTAAACTGATGACAGGAGGAGGAGGGAGTATACTGCATATTCTTTTATGAGAATAAAACAGACCTTGCATGCCAGTGTTATATCTATCACGAGCACTGTCTCCCGGCCTGTTTCTGCACCAAAACTTTGTTGTATGATCACTGCTACCACTGCATGAGAAAATATTAATGTCATGACATGTAACTTGAAGTTGGTTATCACTTTTTTCATATATCTACAGCTAAATTAGCTTGGTTACCAAGGTTATCAAATCATAAATTGCCAAGATGACTTTTAATTACAAATCATCAAATTGGAAGAATCAAACACACAATTAAAGTTAGTTTGAAAAGTACCATTAGAAATATATAGTTTACAATGTAATAGTTTTGAACTAGAAATTGACAACTTAAATTGGTAAACTGTGTATCCTACATCAAGTTATTCGTGAAAATATGAGGTCGTGTTTTAATCTCCATCATGCATCTTATGTCTTAAATGAGAGAGAAAATAGATTTAAAAATAAAATAGAGAAATGGATGGTGCAGATTAAAACATGACCCCCTCATGAAGGAATCCATTCCGGTGTTAAGTGGGGTAAGTCTCCAAGTTTGGTTGATCCATGTCTATGTCATGTTTCATAGAGAATAAATAAACATATAATATAGAAAATACCGTGTATGCAAGTGACTAGGTGAAGCCATTATTTAAATAATTAAAACATAGAAATGGAACAACCAAATAGGATGCATAAAGTGATTGTATCCTACCATTTCTTTTCATTTAAGATTATTTCACTGCCAATTTCTTCTATAACAATTGGTAAAAAAAGTAAAGAGAGATAAACTACACAGTATACACTTGACAGAAAGGCTGATATGCGAAACAGTAACCCCAGAACATTGAGCAAGCAAAGGTAAGAAGAGACTCAGAAAATAAACAAGCATAGGACTATGCATTGAGCAGCAAAATTTTGTTCACCTGCACAGAAGGTATCCAATAGGATGCCATGCAAGATCCCACACATTATTATCATGAGCATTGCAGATTTCAATTTGTGGAGTATCATGCCTGAAAAATACACAAAAATGTAACGATCACAAAATGCAACAGGTACCAAATAAGATAACTAAATGTCAGGAAAAATCATTTAATCAAGTACCTACAAAGTATAATTACAACTACAAGTAATCAAATTTATAAATATAGCTCAAATCCAATGAAAAAATTCAGAATATTTGTCTAATTTAATATCTAGACGATAAACCTGAGTGAAAAGGGGATGAGCTTCCTTTTAAGCCTACACTACCTATGGAAGCATTCTCTTATCATACATACAGGCAAAAAGATAATAAAAATTAAAAATAACCATATATTTTGGAAAATCTTCTAATTAAGAAAATTGAACTCTGGTGCTAAAATTAAATATCTTTTAGGAAATTAAAAAAGGCTGAAACTTTTTATATCATCCCAATTAGCTCAAATTCAGCAGAGATTTTTAAAGGAGTGGAAAGGAACATTGTTTAATTCTTTGGAAGAGTCACAGATAGTTTATCCAATTTGTTTATGGAGAAAATGTAATTAATTTCAAAATTTGTAATAATGTGTTCATTCTCAATGTATTTCTGGATTAAGACTGATTTGACTAACTCCATAATTTAAGACAACGGCTTATTGGTATCTAAAAACTTTTTTTTTAATTTTAATTACAAAAAATGTCACTTTGTTTTCATTTTGTTTCTTGTTTTCAAAGTTATACAAGAAATAGCAAAAACAATCTCACTGAGTTTTTTCAAGAAAATAGTGAAACTACTTTTTATCATTTTCAATGTTTCCTGCACAACTTTGAAAACAAAAAACAAAGTGAAATGTAATGCCCCGTTTACTTTGTGAAAACATAGTGTTTTCATATTTCTAAAATTTGTGTTAATTTTACTTACCGACAAAAAAAAAAATTATTTTTGTTTTGTTTTAGATAGAAATAATTAAAACATCACCTTATTTTTAATTCTTGTTATCAAATATTTGTATTGGAAATGGTGAAAATACGGTGGCATTTTAATGATTATTGATAACCGAAAAGAAAATCTCAAATGAAACATCTCTAAATAAAACAAGCATTTTTTCAAAAAATAAAATACAAGCATGATCAGAAAAGGACATTCAAATAACATAATGTAAGAAATAAGAACTATGAAGAGAAAAAGGAAGATTGCCATGCAATGCAAGTGGGGAAACAAATTTACCCAACAAGCCAATGGAAGATGGAACCATCATAACTCCCACTGACAAAGTACTCTTCATGGAATGGATGCCAAGCCAAAGCTAACAAGAGAGTCAAAGTAAGTCATAAAATTCATTATTCACTCATACGTGCAGAAGGATTAAAGAAAATGGCAATTTGCCCTACAAATACTAGTTCTAGCAATGTTACACCCAATAGTCCAACAAAACATAGTCCCTGAAATTGTAGTGTCATTAGCAATTTAGTTCCTAAAATTAATGAAACATCAAAATGATCCTTGAATTTGAAAATCATCATTCTTCAATCATATCCGTCCAATTGGATTGGTAAATATAACCTTTGAAATTGCCTATGGACTAATATGGGTGAAAATTTCGAAATTCAAGGATCGTTTTGAAATTCCATTGATTTCAAGGACTAAGTTGACAGCGCCCTACAATTTCAGAGACTAAATTAGTGATTCACTCATTAACTATGTTACGGAGTTTTTTGCATGCATGCAGAATATGGCCTTGTGCTAGTGCCACGGAGAAAATTACACGAACTACCATAACAAACTTCACCATTTGCCTACTTACAAATAGTGTCATCAATACACATCACTCTGCCAAACAGCCTATACTTTAAAAGCTAAAAAAAAGATGAGAAGTTTATTACAGTATAATTAATATGTAATCAAAATACAGAGAAGTGTGTTTTCCAAATTGTAAGGGACTGCAAAACAATATACAGTAGCAACATCACAACTTCACAAGTACTCAAATAATGGATTACAACATGAACAGGACTCAATTGTGACACCACGTAACAATTTTAACTTTTTTAGATCAAGTACTAACAAAGTGGCTTTTTATAGTAATTTAATACTGGTGGTAATAATCTCAAACAATGTTAGGCCTTGTCAAGCAAAGATGCAATTATGCAAAGGATAATAGCTGATGAAACACCTATTGAGTTCTAGAGAATCGTGACAAAATAGATGGAACTTGGAAGTTATAACTTCCTAAGAAATTAAGTACAAAAAAAAAAAGGTGATACAATTAAGATGAATCTAACGTTGAATTGAAATCACACTGTCGGGAACACCAATTCATCGCACTGCAGGTTGAATTGAAGTTTCTTCCAGCAAATAAAAGCTTTCAAACTAGTCAACTCCTTTAAATTATAACTTAACCAAGCTTCGAGTGAATTGTACGTCAGAACATCATACGACAGAATTTCAGTTTTACTAGAACATGCTCATAGCATTCAATCACCAAGTAATATAGCAAAAATCCAGATTTACAACCTATTTCAAAACTTCAGGAATAAGCTTTCTTGTTACAACGAAATTTTTCTTATCCAGGTAAAAATACATCAAAGGAGGGGTGCAGAGTCATTGTCGGATTATTTTTTTGAGTTTATATATCTTATCAATATATAATATTTATTGCAGAATATATTAATATCAAGGAACTGTCCTATTCAAAGAAAAATACATTTCACTTACTAGTAACATCCTTCCGGTGTCCTCGGAATGATTCAAGCTCCTTCATTGCCCTTATGTCATAAAGCTGCAAATCCACATTACCTTTTACAATTAGTAACTCTGGGAGAGAGAAATGCATAATAAATCCAAATAAAAGTAACAAGATTAAGTCAAAGAACAAAATGGAGGAGAGGAGTATAGACCAAGAAAAACTGAAATAAACAAGGCAGTAATAAAATCAAAGGACAGCAATACAGAAAAATGACAGAGAAATTAATTGGGAGATAAAATTCAACTCAAATCACTAAAATGTTAGATAGTCATCCAAAATAAAAAAGGCAGACACAAATGTCAAAGACCAACGCAGGGAGTGAGAATGATGAGCAAAAAACTGAAGGTGGCAAAGCAGGAAGAAACCAAAGAACAGAGCAATATGGAGCCATGACACAGTACGATTAATTGGTAGATAAAAGTGAACTCAAATCTTTAAAAAGTTAGATAATCATCCAAACTATAAAAGACAGGTGCAAATGCCTATTAAGGATCTGATTAGTACCATGATGAGATAGTTACCAACCTTTATTATTTGATCTTTTGAAGCTGTTAACACCCAGTTTCCATTTTGATTCCATTTCACACAAAGCACAGTGTTTTTGTGGCCATGACTGCATGACACAAATATGAATAAATAACCACAGACAAGTTACACAGTAGACACAAGCGCTTAAGTTAACACTTACAACGAGCAAAGCTCTTTCCCCGTTTTAGCATCCCAAAGTTTCACAAGATTATCTTTCCCGCCTGTATCGCAAAAATCTCATTGGATAATTATCCTACATTATTGAATTTCACAACCACAAGAAATTTCATAAAAAAATATTTAAAACACCTGATACTAATAGAGATTTGGTTGGGTGCCAGTCAACACTCTTCACATCCCAACCATGGCCTGGCTGAGTTCAAATGCCACAACAATAACATTAAGGTTAGTTCAAAAAAGGGAAAAATCAAATAAAATCTAAACACAATATATAAATACTGGGACTTCAAAAAATTAAGTTTGAGAACTAATCTTACAAGAAATTGGCATAGTCACATCAAATTGATTGGCTTTAAAATAAAAGTAAAGGTATAAAATTCAAGAGGAATCATGAATGATTTAGGAAATAGAAAGATGCAAAACTTTTGCACAAGACTCTAGCTCTTTACAAGAAACAAGTAATTATAATTTGAACATATAAGAGACAGGAAATCCATCCTCCCATCTGGTCTGTCCAGATTAGAGAGAGAAAACACTTCTCATATTTGGTCCATCCAAAGCACATTACCGGTTAATGAACACTCTTCTTGACAGCGTGCAAAATCCCAAACTTTAACTGTGGTATCATCAGAACACGAACAGAACTTCAGATCTGTCCTACAGAAACTGTTTATAAAAGGGTTACAGCACCTTGCCTCCACCATGCTATAAATTTTATTTTTACAAATAATATTTTATACAAAATCTACCTTAAGTCACGGACTGATTCTTTATGAGCGGATTTGTTGGCTTTAACATTGTTCATGTTGTTCTGCCAATACCTAGAAAGTTGAGCCACAGATATAAATACTTCTAACAAGATACATGCCTTTAAAGTTTAAACACAAAAATCTACTTAAATATATGCAATATGAAGCTTATAAGAAACCACACAACATATTAAAAAACTAAATATTTACTTTATTGCGCCCCCATCATCACCAGAGACCATCCAGTTGTCATTGTGACTCCAGACCATGGATCTGATTGCTTGATCATGAGCCTGCATATGTTTCGAATTCTAACGTTTACTTCTTATCTTCTTAAGCTACTGATGATTACAGTAGTAACATCAAGAAAAAATTAAAGTTATGTACCTGAAGTATCATTTCAAAATTAAAAGACTGTCCATTCCAAAGAGTAAATTCCCCGGTCTGTGAGCCAGTAATAAGACGCCGACCTGTAGGAGTCCACTTTTTTGAAATATAAACAGTGGGATAGAATCACAAAGTCAGTCAAATGCAATTATGTGGCACATTGAATAAATTAACAATACATAACTGCTGTCTTCCTAAACTAACACTCTAACAGGAAGACATTATAGAAGCACATGGTCCTGAAACTCTATAATATAGCATATAGGATTTTGTACAGAGATCTTATAATAAGAAGATCCAATAAAACAGCACAACCATTTTGATTTCTATAATCTATAGTATAAAGCTATCAAATAATTCGCTAAACGAAGCATTGCATGATAGGTTTTTGGGTCGGTTAGATATAAGGTGCCTGACAAGGCCCTAGTGATCAACATATGTGGGCAGATTCCCAGATATGGTGGAAAGATTAGCTTTTAAACAGAAGGTGGTTAGGAAAGTTGATTAGAGAGGAGAGAGAGAGAGAGAACAAATCTGTTATACAGGTTCAGAGGGAAAGAAGGAGCGTAATGTATGTTTCAATTTAATTGGCTTATAGCTTTGGGCCAAAGATATTAGCTTAACTGGTATCATTTGCTCTTTCTGTTATTTCCTTTAAGCTTATCATCATTAAGACAGATTCCCGTAGTTAGATAGGAGTTGTTTCTATCATTGCAACTTGTAATAATAGCCTAAAGCCCCATACCATCCAATTTTAAGGGTAAACAGTTGTTATACAACAAGTGTACAAGACAGTCCAAGAACTGAACTGAATGGCAAAATGTCAGGGGTAATTATTTGAATAGAACATAGAACATGACCCACATTTAACACATAATTGACATTTGTTAAGAGACATTAACCAAACAAAACTTACAAGAACACGATTAATAGGACAACGATTTTTATTTAGAGATGTATGAACAAATTTAGCAGCAAAGCTTGTGGATGGATTGTCTGAATAGCCAGCTGCTGGCAACATCTGCATGAAAAATTGCATAAGATTATAATATATAAAGAAATAGGTTGATCATTACAACAAAAAGTTCACAAAAAACTACCAAGTTGTGTTTCTGGAATAAAGGAAAATAGCATTTTCAAATTTAACCTTAAAGATACAATGTAAAAAATCATTCATGTATCAGTTATCTATATGCTTGAACTTTTGGGACACTTAGTTATTAACATGGTACGAGAGCCTCATTGACTACCGGTCTACTGTTCAACCCTTGCCACCCCATTCTTTTAAAAAGTAAAATATCAGTGCTTTATTGTGTTAAAGGCATAATATAAAAATCATTCATGTGTACTCATGTTGAAGTTTAAGGTTTTGGGATAGTTGTTTCATGACACTTAATAAATAGAAAGCACAACGTAAAAAAGAAGCTCACTCACATCAATTGCTGCTGCCGCCGTAGGTTGCAGTACTGTCCTGTCTCTTGAATCATGCTGCCACGTACGAATCTGAAGGAAGGTTCAGATTACCCATGAAGCCAAGAAGATTTCCAACTTAACTGTGATTCTATTCTATGATTAATAAAGCAGTAATCATTACCTGCATATAGCGCACAACTGTACTCGTATAATCAACTGCCTTCCTTTGAGTGAGCTTTCTCATTCGTTTTGCACCATGGTTGTCATTGTGAACTGTAAAACTATTCATTGTTGAATTAGAAGTCACAATATCACAAACCATAAAATTCAACAAATTTAGCTAAGCTTATTGGCAATGAAGAAGATATATAAATATTAATGCCTTGAACTAAATGTGAGGCTAGAGAAATTTTTCTAAGATACCAAGATCTAATAGAGTAACTATTCTTTAGTTCTAAAATGTTATTATTGTACACTTTAGATATACTCTCTGTAACTAACCCTGCTAGCGAGGCAGATTCAGTTATGCTGAGCTGGAAGCACTGTAACTGAACAGCGTCCCGATAAATAAGGGGATGCTGCATTGTAATCATTTGAACCGAAAATCAATAACAGAATTTGCATTTCAGTTTTAGTTTCTCTCAAATTCAGTGATAAACACTGAAACTCAATAAGATCAATCTCATACATGGAGTAGAAGATAATTTCGTTCTGAATAAATAAAATAACAATTAATGAATGGGAAAGAGTAGCAAAATCAAATTATGGCCTATCCTCCCAAAGAGAGGAAACAAAATATGTATTCAAAAGAAAGAATTCAACAAATGAGTCTGTCATGTCCATTCCACTCAATGCCTAATGAAAATATCCTCATAACCATATATGCAGAGGACTATACAAATATAGTACTATTTTGTCTAAAGAAGAGCATGATTCTTGCTAACCACCCATATTAAATTATGGCAACCATTCGACACACTGCATGTTCAGCAGGTTCAAATGAGATATAAAAGTTGAAACCTCTCACTCTTAGCGGCCATCTTCTCTGACAAAAACCATATAAGGGGTTGGTTCAGCAACGTGAAAACGAAACTGTTTCCGTTCTTCCTCTGTTACGTTCTTGCTCTGTTGTTTTTGTTATGATCTTGTTCCATTATTGCATCGTTGTATTTTTGCTCTGTTGTTTTCGTTCTTTCTGTAACTTTGTTTTGTCTGCTCTGTTTCTCTTACTATGGTAAAACTTGATTTTGATTACTATTAGAACTTGACTTTGATGTTGGATTTTGGTTATTAAGTATGATTACCCCGTTAATTTTGTGAATTTTGCTATTTTTAGTATTTTTGTACACTGTTCGTAATTTATGTTTAGTTTATATACTATTTTTTGGCCTTCGCAATTGCGGTCATCCCACAATCAGCAATTCCGCTAACCCATTTTTAGGCATTGGCGCTCTGCGCCACTACTCTTATTGTCTCCCTAACACCTGACTGTTCCTTATCTTATATTTCCCTACAAGCATCCACCTCATCATTCCCATCACTGCAATACGACTTTTGCTGTTGCAATATTCTGTCCCAGTATAATCCATTGCCCTTTGTTCAGCTATGCAACTTGTTACCACAAATTGCACAAAGCATTTCTCTAGTTCATTCACCCAAACTGTATCATAAGCATAAATAACAGCCCTTTAATTGCCCCCATAATTTTGTTAGTTAAATCCATCATACCCTACACCTCCAACTTGTGGGATAGTGTGATTGTGATACCATTATCCAAAGCAAATCTCGTCTCTAATATATTGCTCCACCAAATCTAACTAAACTCATCTCATATCCATCTTACTAACCAAATTAACAGGAAACTATTTAACCGCAAACTTTCTGTCCACAAATCAAGTTCATATTAATTTCACTACTTCACTCCACTCATCAACAAGGACAATGTCATCCAAAAATTACAAACAAAAATCGAGACACTGCTTGTGGATGCATCAAGTATGTTCATTAGACCAATCAAACATTTATTTTAATAAATAATAAAAATAGTAAACCAGACACATATACACAAGAGAGCACCGCATAAGCAATCTCAATAACCTAACGTACCAACTAAAAATCAATAGGGAAAAAATGTATGTGCTCCCAATCAATTCAATTTCGTTGGTTTGTTAATAATAAAAAAATAAGAAGAAGAAGAAGAAGAAGAGGAAAATCAGACCATCGTAATGAGGAGGGGGGCCACCAGGTCCGCCGGGATGGTGAAACTCGGGGGCGAGGTTCGTGGACGAAGCGGAAGGTTGCCGCATCATAGGAGGAGGAGGCTGAGGCAACGGCGGCGGAGGTCCACGGTGGAATTCCGGACCTGGTTGCGGGTGGTGAAAATGCTGCTGCTGCTGCTGTTGTTGTTGTTGTTGCTGTTGTTGCTGCTGATACTGGTGCTGGTGCTGGTGTTGGTGCTGATGCTGAGAGTTATGAGGGTCATTGTACATCACTGCGAGTAGGGTGTGGAGATAGAATGAGAAGTGTGGGAGTAAGGGAAGAATGAAGATTTGGAATTGCAGAGAGGAGGGAGAAAAACCCTAAACCCCAAATTTTGGTTGGGACTGAGTCGGAACGAGGAATGCGGAGCGGGAAGTAGAGAGAGAAACTGAACAGCAAACGACAACGTTTTAACCTGAAATGAAATGAAAAAAAAAAGTCAAAAAAATATGAATATGATTAATTAACCCAATAGTGTGCTCGGTTGAGAATTGAGATACATGAGTTCATTTCAATTTACCCAGATTTGGTACTGAACTCAATTTTTAAAAGTCGTTAATTGCAGTACTATTCGATTTGAATTATTAATTTCTACAATTACGTGTGAAAAAATTACAACAAAATAAGATCATAATTAATTTATTGAATAATTTTATTTTAATAAAAAATAATAAATTAGTTTCACTTTGATATTCTATAAAATTAAGTATTTATATTTTTATTAGTGATTCTTTAATGAATCTAAATATAAAATTAATATGCACTAACAATATGACTCATTAAACTAAACAAATAACTTGTAACTAAAAAAATGTAAACAAAAAAAAAAAGTGAATTTTATACATATGTTCAATCACATTTCACAAATTACATATTTTAAAAACTAACAAAACAAAAGTAGTATCATGATATACTTTGATTGAAAGCATAAATATTTTATTGCATTAACGCGTAACAATTAATCTTACACTATTGTCTCTTTATCCATTTGTCCTCTTTTTTTATTACGTTAGTATGTATGTATATTTGACTATGTTTTTGTGTGTAATTTCAATATAATTTATAATTTATTTTTGTTGTATATTTTGTGTAGACGAATAGAATTGTTAACATGTTATACGCATCTGAAAATTTGAAAAAATGAGCTAGAATGTCAATTGTATTATGCTGTTGTTATAACTTATAATCATTTTAAAACGTTAAATTAAGTGCAAGGAATAAAAAAACTACAAAGAAAAAGTAGTTTTGTCCATAACAAAAGTCACACAAATGGATGCTCGTTTATATAGACTTATAGAAATGTCGCTCTTACCATGTTTAAGCGAGTGGGAGAACATCGTTTATCCAAAAAAAACATTTTATATATAAATATTATAAAAATACGTGTAAAGTTAATTTGAAATAAAACATTGTCAAATACATAAATATCACAATTTAAAATATGAGAAAATTAAATTAAAAAACAAAAAAATAAATTTAATCCTAAAATTGTCATACTAAACATAATTGATTATATATAAATCTTAAATTATTGATTGACTAATATGTCAACAACTAATAGAAATAAATAATTATTTAATGCATTGGTAGCATGTCGATTACTTTGTTTCTTCCTCGATTGCAATTGTTTCATTTGTTGCATCTCATCATCTACCCACACATGTAGTGTGCAAGTAGTCACATAGGAAACAAATGTATTGAGTCATCATTCTAAATACGCAATCAAGAGGAGGAAGGTAAACTAAATGCACATTTAACAACATAATATATAACACATAATAATATCAACAAAAAATAAATAAAATTTGAAGACAATCTAAAATGAGACTTGATTCATATTTATGATTGAAGAAAATCTTTGACCAAGTTGAAAAATAAGAAATTGTCAAATTTTGAAGAATATATAATCAACATCTTTTCTGACAGTGCAAACACGAAAAGCGAATTGAATTGTGTTTGACTAAGTTGACAATTTTTTCATTGTTTGATTAAACTAGTTCATACTTGATGATTTACTTGAAACAGAAGGAATAATAAAACTAAGGAGTGTTGGAATAAAGTGGCACAAGTAATTAATAATGGTTCACCACTAACTTGATTACATCAAATCCTTTCACTCAACAGGATTTAATTCACTAATTTAACAATTTGAATTACAAAACATCAGATCTTTCAAGCCATTATTCTCAAAGAGCTTGACACCCCCAAACTTTTGAGGAACACACACACATTGACTCTATCAGCCAAGTCTTCTCCACACAATCTGAAAATCCAAGATTTTTGAAGACACGCTAACTGGTTTGAATAAAAAGATTTACAACAAGTTGATTATAACAATGATTATAGTGGTATCTTTTAGCGATGATCTGGTCCTCAAATGATCATTTGCACATCCAATTATTAGAATTTCAAGATGAGATGACATCTACTTTCATCCAGATCTTCCTTCTGACTATTTATAACTTGATTAGATTCATCCTCTAAAGATTTGTCATCTTCTTATTTGCTTGTATTCTCTGATTTTTAAGTTCTTCTGATTTGTCTACATATGCTTCATTTAGTTCCAATAAACATGCACTATCATCATCTTGTTTTGACTTTTCAAGGTCAAGTTGTTTGTCATCAAATTTAACTTGTATGGATTCTTCCACGATCTGAGTTTCCTAATTACACACTCTATAAGTCTTAGATCTTTTAGAGTATCCAATGAAGATGCCCTTTTGAGATCTAAAATCAAATTTATCAAGGTTATTTTAGTGTTTAACATATAACAAGTAAGAGATGTTATGCTTTTTACCTTTCCATAATTCACATGGTATTTTAGTCAATATAGACATAATCAATACTCTATTTTGAATATAACATGCAATATTAATTGCTTCAGCCCAAAAGTGTTTTGCAACATTCGTCTCATTTAAAATATAACAAAGACAACCAAAACTGACGAAAATAAGAAATGTTGGATTTTTTTAGCTTTCCACAATTCATAAGAAGTCTTATAAAGAATATGTCTAATATAGACTTTGTTCTGAATATAACATTCATTATTTAATGCATTTGTCAAAAGTGCTTAACAAAATTAGTTTCATGCACCATGGTGCAAGCCATTTCTTGAATAGTACGATTTTTTTTTCAATAATATTATTCTGTTAAGGTGTTCTAGAGGAGGATAAATTATATAAAATATTATTCTCTTCACAAAAAGTTAATATTGAAAACAAAATTTCATTTTGCACTTGTTAGCAAAAGGTAGTAATTACTTATGTGACTCATCTTTGTATTTAAGGAACTTAACTCATGTCCAACGAAAATAATCATGGACAATGATACTCCATAGCCAATGATAAGTTCAAGAGGTCTGTTTGTGGAAACAACATTTTTAGGATAAAATTATTTTTTGTTTGTCTTCTTTTAAGACAAGCCTCACAAATAACTTATTATTTGTAATTAAGATTTGGCAAACCTTTAACATATTATAATTTGTTTAATTTTAAGATTAACCTCAGATTGACATGGTTCAATCTTTGTGTCAAATCAACTGTTCATCGGTCATATACATGAAACATTTAACATCTTGTTATTCTAAGTTGGAAAGGTTTATTTTATAAATGTTACCTTGCCTTTGGCCAGTAAACAATACATACCCATTAGACCCAATTATTGCCCTACAAGACTTTTGATTAAAGACCACATCATAACCATTGTCATTTAATTGATTTATGCTCTGTAAGTTATGTTTTAGTCCCTTAACTAGCAAAACATTATAAATAGAAGTAAGGGAGTTGTTAGCAATTGTGTTGTGTCCAATGATTTGGAATTTATGCTTTACTCCAAAAGTCATTGAGCCTCTATTGGTCAAAGTTAGGTCTTGGAATATACACCTTTCTCCCGTCATATGTTGCGAACATCTATTGTCTAGGTATCATAATTGACATTTCAAGTTGGTTGTTAAGAACATTTGCAACATAGAAAACTTTATCTTGAGGTACCGAATTTTAGTTGGGTCTTGGTCTGTTAGTCTTGAAAGGTTTCTTGTTTTTCCATGTTGTTAGCATATGACATGATATTTTATTGTGACCTTTCTTGGAGCAAATCGTACACATCTCATCAAAAGGAGTAAATTTAGATTTAACCATTGTTTCTTTAAATCCTATTCCTATCTTATTATTTATACTAACACCATAAACTATAGATGCAAGTTTCGTTTGTCTATGTTATTTACAAGGAAGTCCTGAAATGCTACTTCATATTTAACTGAATTGCAAATGGTTTCCTCTAAAGGTTTCGAAATAATTTTATTATTACGAGTTAGATTTTCTCTCTTAAGTTCTTCAAAATCATTTTTGAGAGAATTGTATTGTTCAATCAGATTCAAATCAACTTTTTCGAGAGTTTTCAATTTTAAAGAAATATAGTGATGTTTATTTAAAAAGTCATTGATAATAGTAATTAATTCAGAACATGATAAATCAGAGAGTACCTCAATTTCTTCATCCATATACTCATTGTCAAATTCAAAGCTATAGGGAACGTCAACATCAACCATTAGAGGCATACTAGCTTGCTTTCCATCTTCAGAGAATTCGTCATAATCATCCCATGTAGCCATCAAAACTGTAAGAACAAAGGAGCACCTAAGAGGGGGTGAATTATGTGTTTAGAAATTTTTCTGATTTTTAGAGATTTAGTGATTGATTTTTCTGATTTAAGATAGTATATGACAAAGATAAATGACAAAAATAATAAACACAATGACTTAACAATCATATTCAAATACACAATGACTTAACAATCATATTCAAATACACAATGACTTAACAATTTTAGTTATTGACTTAACTGTCATATTCAAATACACTATCTCGTAGTCAAATTCATATGTTCAGTTTTAGCTATTGACTTAACAATCATATTCAAATACACTATCTCGTAGTCGAATTCATATGTTCAGTTTTAACTAGTGACTTGAGTCTGTATTCGGCTACAACATGTTGTATTCGAATACAATATTAATTTTTTGTCAAAAACTTGATTTTTAAACATTTTTCATGCACTTTGACACTTTGAAAATGCTTTTGATGCATATGTTAAAATAGTTCTCATGTGCATTTGAAAAATAAGAATATTAGATTGCATCATGTACCTTTACATTATATATTTTCTAATATATGTGAACATAATTAGCTTTGATTATTTAACTTCTTTTTGAGTTTTATAGCTTTGATCATATTTCTTTGTCTTCATCAAAAACATGTGTTTTACATTAGAATTGTATTGTTCAAACATATTCAAATCAACTTTTTCGAGAGTTTTCAATTTTAAAGAAATATAGTGATGTTTATTTAAAAAATCATTGATAATAGTAATTAATTCAGAACATGATAAATCATAGAGTACCTCAATTTCTTCATCCACATACTTATTTCCAAAGTCAAAGCTATAACGAAAGTTAACATCAACCATTAGAGGCATATTAGCTTGCTCTTGATCTTTAGAGAATTCATCATAATTCTTCCATGTAGCCATCAAAACCTGCTTCTTAGACTTTGAATATTTCCTCTGGAACTTATCTTTCTCCATATTTAGACACTTTGACTTGACATGACCAAGTTTATTGCACCCATACCAAATTATACTTTTTCTTGCCAGATTTGTCATTATTTCCTATCTTGGATTGTCTGTAATCTTTATGAAGGAAATACTTTTTGTTGTCCCACATCCTCTAAATCTTTTGAAGTAATAATCTTAATAACAAGGAAAGGGGTTTGAATTATAATTGTCCCTTTTAAAAAATTAATGTTCAAACTCAAAGTATCTAACTCAAGATTGATCTTGGTTATAAGCGCAAAACGTTATTGGTTAATGAAAATACACAATTTTAACTTATATACATAATATATGATTAGAAGATAAAAAGTAAATAGAGATAAGGGAAGATATATCACACAAAGATATATCTTGGTTCACCCAAAACGAGTTACGTGCAGTTCTCACAATTGTGAGATTTTTCACTAAGTGTTTAAAGCAAGACCGTTATTGGTTTTAACACAGTTTTTCCAGATCAATCTTGATATGTTACAATGTATTACCTTTCAACCTAGAAAGGATTTCCACAAGTCACCTTTCAATCTTTAGACATAATTTTTACACATTACCTTTAATCATAAATTGATTTTGATAATTTACTCATACTATTTCAACATTATAGTCTTGAGTTACCAAGTGGTGATTTAAAGAAGTTGGTAGAATCTGAGTATGCTCAACTCTTGTTTGAGTTTAGATTCTTGGATTAGAACTCAATAAAAATGATTATGATGTCTAGTTAATAATAGAACTGAATCTTTTTGATTGAGAAACTTTAAGAGATTTCGAATATGATTGTATGAGTGATGTATTGCTTTGCACTTGAAGCTTTGATATATCCTTCATCTTGATACTTTTTTTATAGGCTTCAAGAAAGTTTATGACAACTCACTTGACTATTGAAGACGGTCCAAGTGTCATGTGTTAGTTAATGGATAAGATATGCCTTAAACAAAGAACAATCTTCGTTTATGTTTTGAAGAGTGTTGAGGTTTAGGTTTCTTTGCCAGCTTTCTTGAAGTGATTCCCTGCTTTTTATCACGAGTTTAGGCTGCTCAAAAGTACAATTGAGGTATCCAATCCAACTTGTCAAATTCGTACTTGATGTTTGCTTAAACTTGGAGAATGATCTTGCTTGATCAAAGTTGTAGAATGACCTTGCTTGATAGATTATGAAGCATAGCCTTTGCCTTTGATATTTGGAGTGATTCTTTTACTGATATGATCCATGTATATTTATGGTGAAATTCTATAAACATATTGTAAATAATAGAACCAGTATTTTCTTCAAGAACATGAAAATTCTTGTTATCTTAGAATTGTGAAGAATGTTCTTCATTTTACATAATTATGTCAACAAATATGCTTCGTTTGTCTGAATGAACTTGCTTCTATTTAATATGATCTTACTTTAATATGATCTTACTTTAAATGCTTAGTACCTATCTTTGATTAACATACTAAAACAACAAAACCCTTATAATCATAATTAGACTTCTTAATTAACTTTTGTTTGATTATCTTCAAAACATTAATTTAGGATTTTGTCTCAACATATTTCTGGATATGAGAGCAAGGTCTTCATCCTATAAGTCTCCATTCTAACTTTGGAATCACTATCATGTGATTCTGTCGCTTCTTGAAGAACTTTCTTATTGTTGGATCTGAGAGCCATAATCTTTTGCTTCTTCTTGGACCGATCCTCTGCAAACTCAATCTTGCAATATCTGAGAGAGCTGATTAACTCTTCAAAATGAAGATTGTTCATGTCATTTGCTTCTTGAATAGTTGTGATATTGGGTCTCCACTTGCAGGGTAGACTCTGGTGAATCTTCAAGAGATGATATGCGGTTGTGTAGCTATTTTAAAGCACTTTAAACCTTGATACGAGAGTTTGGAAAACATAATCTTAATTCTCTTAAAATGACCTACAGTTGTGTAGCACTTTTGCTTCTTGGACCTGCTTATTTCCTTCATAGGTAAGAACTAGATCATCGTAGATACTCTTAGTCGTCTCCTTGTTAGTACACTTGTCAAACTCCTTGCATGTGATCACATTCATCATAAAAGTTTTGTCCTTGTGATGGACCTTATATTGCTTCTTTCATTCAACATTAATCTCCTTTTTGTAAACATCAATACCATCCTCATTGGTAAGAGTAGTGTACCCATCTTCAACCAAATCCCAAAGCTCAAGATCTGGTGAAATAACGAAACTTTTGAGTGTGTCTTTCCATTACTCAAAGCGCTCTCCATCAAACTGATAGGGTCTGTTGATGTTTCCTCCGGAGGCAACATCACCAAAACCAAACATTTTGATAAATGGATATTTTCTCAAATATTATAAAATGCTCAACCTTGAGATCGAGCTTTGATACCAATTGAAGGTGAAAAAACACGAGAAAACGAGGGTTAAACTGTATTTTTCCTTATTAAAAACTTCTTTAAAAAATACAATTTCGGGATACTAGAACAAATATAATATAACAGAGACAACACCAAAATAAAGTATTGGGGCAAAGGGAAAAACACTAGGATTTATATTGGTTCACTACCAACGTGACAATTATGATACAATGAACATCACACATAATGATTTATCCACTAATTTTAGAGACTTACTTCAGTCTTCAGAGGCAATAAATTGTTCTTACATAGTACCTTTGTTATCATCAACACACGATGAAGGAATTGTTCTTAGAACTAACCAAGTTCCAACACTGATAAGTGAAAATCTTGTTAAAGTCCTGACAACACAAGAACAATTCATAAATTGAACATTTACGATTATGCAATTACAAAATGAACCTTGAATTTGGAGGTTTTTTTTTAACACACTACAAATATACACAAACAAACTTCATGGTACTCATTGTTGGCTAGCAAACTCTAACAAGAAGAAGCTAAAAACACAATAATATAAATTCAAACAATATAGAAGTAAACAACAAATAAACACACAAAAAGAGATAAAAATTGATTTAAACATATATATATATATACTGTTGAAAAATTAAGATGATTAAAATAAAAGAAATAGAAAACCTATATTATAATCGAACATGATTTCTCCATGATAATTTTCCATGTATGAATGGAAAAAGAAAAAAAACCTTACGCACAGAGAAGACGACAAAGAAAAGATGATACTAAGAAAAGAAGTTACAGATGAGCCACCCAGAAAATATGAAAACACATGAAGAGAAAAATGATTGAAATGAAAATTGAAGGATCAAATCCTAGAATAACAATTTTAGATTTTTAAAATAAATTAAGTGCAATTACATGAATTTTTCTCACAAATAAGTTAATCTTCATCTTTTTCATTTTTTATTTTTATTTTTTTTTTATAATTTTAACTATTTTTTCTCTCATATATCGCATAAAGTTTTTTAAACAATCAATAACTCTGAATTAAATTTTGATTGTAATTAATAATTCATCATAGACCATGTATAAACGTGGGACATTGATAGAATCTATTTATATATTTTTAAATATTAATATTTGAATTTAATAATCTTGGTCATGACAAAACAATAGTTATTGACTGAAAAATACTTAAAGTTGACCGTAAAAAAACTTCAAGTTTGAGCAAAAAAAATGCGGATCCGCGGATGTCCTACAAAGCAAAATCCCACCGTTAAATATTCATTTATCAACAGTCCCTAATATCTCATTTAGCTAACCACGGATCGCAAATCTAAACCGTCGATTACTCCGAGTTAAACGACCGAGATCAAATCAAATTCTCACAAGCCTCTTCTTCCTCCCGCTCCAATAGATTCATAAATAAATATCGCGACATCACAATCATAATTTCCATCTCAAATCTCAAATTCAAATAAAAAACCTAAATCCCCAAATTCCCATTTCCCCCCCAAATTTCCACCAAAAAAATGTCTGGTCGTGGCAAGGGAGGTAAGGGACTTGGAAAGGGAGGTGCAAAGAGACACAGGAAGGTTCTCCGTGACAACATCCAAGGTATCACGAAGCCAGCGATTCGGAGATTAGCGAGAAGAGGAGGAGTGAAGAGAATCAGCGGTTTGATCTATGAAGAAACACGTGGAGTCTTGAAGATCTTCTTGGAGAACGTGATTCGTGATGCAGTTACTTACACGGAGCACGCAAGGAGAAAGACGGTTACTGCTATGGATGTTGTTTATGCTCTCAAGAGACAGGGAAGAACCTTGTATGGATTTGGAGGGTGAAGAAGAAGCGCTCTTATGCTTTTTCTTATAAACTATGTGTAATTTGAATGTTTGAATTCCTTAGATGTTTGTGATATGGTTAGGTTTATTTTATAAGCTGTAAATTGGATATGAGATTGTAACATGTTCAATTTTTATCAAACTTTGAATTGAAATCAAATGAAGAAGTTCTGTTTGATGGTGAATTAGAGTTCTGATTTAATTTTGCTAATCACGTTAGAGCTTTTAGTATTTGTTTGGATGTACCTTTGCTTTGTTTTCAACGTGAAAGCAAACGGATGTTTAAACACATGATGGAAGATGTACAATGTTCAGCAACACATTGAAATCTACGGGTTAGGAGCATGGATTCCTAGGAGAAGTGTACTGTATAACACGCTCTATTTTTTTAATTATTTGATTTTATTTATTTTAATGTATCAATTTAGCGTGGCTATAATAGTTTGATAGTTTCTTTATTGATTTATTTTGTTCAATCATTTAATAATTTATTTTTACTCATAATGATTTATTTACATTTATTTTTGGATGAAGCTTTTCTAAATATATTATGATCTTTGTGGGAGTGTTTAAAATATGATTTTTATTTATCGAAACTAATAAAAAATCGTATTCTACACGGGTGTTGGGTCGTTGGTATATTTTTCTTGCAGATAATAGTTAAAAGATAATAAAACAGACATTCTTTTATTTATAGTGCGATAGAGAAAAACTCTTGTAATTTATTATAATCAATAATGACTAAATTACATTGAAATCACTAATGAGTGAAATCAATAAGATATTTGATAACGATTCAATTATATCTATATATATATATATATATAT
>JBBPBS010001102.1:10501361-10547069 GCA_037974835.1 Cicer judaicum | reverse complement strand
GTTGCATTTTTTTTAGTCTTTGATATTCTATTTTCTTTTATTATTTAAAGATTAAAAATGTTTTCAATGTAAATTTTCTATATTGACAACAGATCGTCGATTTATTAATAAAAATTTGAAAATAAAATTATGCAAATAGTTGATGTAAACGACGTGTTTACAATGATTGGTTATTAATATATAATAACTTTAAAATTTGATTATGTATATATTTTAATCTTTTATTATTATATTTATTATTAATATTATTTACAATGTTTTATAACCTTTTATTATTATTATTATTATTATTATTATTATTATTATTATTATTACTTAACCTTCTCTTTAACGAAAAGTAAAACAAATATATTCATAAAAAGAAGGGCTTCTCTCTCCTTTCATCTCTGATGACATCTGTAAAAAATAAAATTTAATTAGTTGCACAAGAGATAGAAAATGGGAGAAGGCTTTGGAAAAATATTGTAGTAGATAAGAGAGAAAGTGAAAAGAGTTTTGAAAAAAAATCATCTTTTTGTAGTTGAGACAAATCTAACTATTGCAAAAATTTCAAAATCTTAATAACAAACTCCATCTATTATTAACAATTGTGTTTTTCTTTTGTCAACAACTAATTGTGATTTTATATTAAAGAGAATGAGAATTTTACGACAATCTATTTTGTTATTAACAATTTTTTTGTGTATAATAATTTATTTTATGTATAGTAATTTAATATCTTAAGTTACAAATTATTTTATATAAGATAGTCATTCTAAAATTTCTATAAACAAAAAATTGTCTCATATTTAATAAATAGTGGTGTATATATGATATCGGGTGTTATTTATTTTTAAAAATGATTATTCTTTTGTCGTACATATGAAATAAAAATAAAACTTTAAAAACAACAATAACTAGATGTTATAAATTTTATTAAGAAATGAATTTGGATGTTGATATTTTAATTGGGATAGACTTAAACATAAAATAAAATATATAAAATAAATTTGAGTAGCTATGAACAAAGGTCTATGAAGCAACATATAAGAAGAACAAATGGAGAAATATGAATAGAGAGAAGATAAAATGGAGAAAATAGAATAGAAGGAAGACAAAATTTGAACTATTGTCGTTGTTTTTTAATTTAATGCCGTAAATATTATTATAAAAAAGACATATTTTTATGGAAGATATAATTAACTTGATAGCGTAAACACAAATTTATTTGAATAAGATGAAGAGGAAAGGGATGAGAAACACTAGGGATGGGGTTCAATGAACTCTTGTGAGTCCAAGGAAGAGGAAAGGCAAGCAACCGGTACAAGTCAGACTAGACGGTGACAAATGGTACAATGGCAGCCGATTCAATGCATTCTACATGTATTGAGTTGAAGATGGTTTTCATAGGAGTGAAGACAATGGAAACATCAAGGGAGAGAAAAAATCAATATTAGTTTATGTTACTAATTTTCCCGCATAAGCTATTTTGAAGGATCTGAAGGAAGGGATAAAACCGTGTGGTATGTTGGTCGATTTTTTTCTTTCAAATCAATTAAACTTTAAGAGACAAAGATTCGGATTTGCTAGGTTTGTGAAGGTGAAGGACGTCGAAAAATTTGTCAAAGCTATTCGAAATGTATGGTTCGATTCTTTTAAATTGTGGGCGAATTAAACACCTTTTGATAAGGAGCGGGAGGATAGAAGGACTGGCGGAGGCACGAGCGTGCTTCAAATTATTGCTGCAACATTCAGATACGGTAAAGACCAGAAATACCAAAGAGCGGGGGAAACGGTGAGTGGTAGAACTACAAACGTCTCATATGTAGATACGATGCGTAAAAAAAAAAAGAGCTGATTGACGTCTCAAGGAATCTATAAGTACACATAATTATAACAAAGATTGATGTGGTATCAATCTCGAGACCAAAAGACAGGATTTGGAGTGGGAGAAAAAGGGGGCATGTGGGAATTCTCCATGATATGGAAATGGTCTCAGTTGCTCAAAATTTGGTAAATGATGCAGGATTCACTTCATTGCGAGTCATACCAATGGGGGTCGCAAAGTATTTATTTACAGTGATGTAAATGTGGATGTGAAGGGGATGATGAAAGAGGGAGCTGAATTTTTTAGTGCATTATTTGAATCTATTGAGGAATGAACTCTAAAAGCGACATCTTTAAGGATCGATCTCTTTAAGGAATTGTCATGCACATTGGATAAATTTGTGAAATTGAATGAGTGCATCGAGAAAAAAATCGCTTAGATTTTGCACGAGTGCTTATCGAGACAACACATTTTGAGACAATTAATTGTTTTATTCAAATTAAAATTGATGATAATTTGTTTAAAAGAATTGTGGAAGAACCATTCTTTGATCCATTATTTGATTTTGAGGGGGAAGTTGTCGCATGGATGGTCGATGATTTAGATTCATATACGAGTTTAGGTTCGGATTCGTTACAGTCACTAATCATGGGGGATGAGTTGGACCCCAAAAATTTGGAAAATTTTATGACTGAAGTTAATGGTGGCTTGAATTTATTAAAGAGAGAAACTAAATTGAACGGTGATGGGATGCATAATAAGGATGGTGTGATCAATAATAATTTGGAGTTAATTCTTAATATAGCGGGGAGGAAAAATTTGGGTAGTAACAATTGTCCAAATAATTGTTATTTATTGGATAAAGAAAACCAGAAGTTAGGAGTGGAGGATGAGGTTATGAATTTAATGGGAGATATGCTTGTTCGTTGATTCAAATTGAGAGTGGTATGGAAGGACCCATTGGACTTGGTCAACATGAAACAATTCCATTTCATGTGGAGAGATAATTTAATGATTTTCAAATTCATGAAGCAACACATGAAGGTAGTTTGAAGAAGCAGACTTGTGATATTGGATCGCGACTAGGTGGTAATAGCGTAAGCCGTATTCATGGTGGGGTGGGATTAGCAACATGTTTAAACATAATAGGGTCTGAAGAGCATGTTGGAAAGCCATGTAGAATTATACAGAAGAAAGGTTCACCGAAAAATGACTATTCAAAAGAGAATTTTCTAAAAAGTCAATATAGAGAATTTTTATCTTTGAAACAAATAGCTAGACTACTAGAGCATCAACGAAAGGAGACTTTTGCTCGAGGCTCAACAGAAAAAGAATAGGAGACAAACAACTTTGTCCGCTTCATAAAATCAAGTAAGTGTTTCTTCTTCGACTAGTTTGATTGATTCTTTGACTCGAGCATATTGAAGACATTTGATTTTACTTAATAATGATGCAACAAAGGTGGGTAAAGAAGTATTAAATTTTGTAAAAGAGTTCGGGTTAATTCCACAAGAGGAGGAAAATATTATTGTTGAAAAATTAATGGAAATGGAAAAACAGACATAGTGAATATTGGAAAAAATGCATAAGAAGTTAGAAGTGGACGGGGTAGGAAGTTTTTGCTAATAGTAAGGTTGACAATGAATATGTTATGCTATAATACTAGAGGCATGAGAAGGGTTGCGAAGAAAAAAGAATTGCAAGGTTTAATAAAAAATAAAAAACCTGATATAGTGTGTGTTCAAGAAACAAAGTTAAAGGTTGTGGAGGAATAGAAGTGTGAAATTGTTTGGATTTTCGTTCGAACCCATAGTACGTAGATCCGGAGGTATACTAACTTTGTGGGATAGCTCGCGGGTTGATATGTGGAGTTCTTCTATATTAAATCATGCATTAGTTATGGTGGGAGAATGGAAGGATACTGGAGAAAAAATTTGAGTGGTAAATGTTTATGCACCTTGTGACAGGATTCAGAAGCGAGAACTATGGAATATGATAGGTGAGAAGGTTGAGAACAATGTAGATTGTTGTTGGTGTGTGTGTGTGGAGATTTTAATGCAATTAGGAAGGAAAGTGAAAGGAAAGGGAGGAGTGAGTATCTCCAAATGGAAGACATTTTGCGCTTTAATAATTTTATTGAGGAATAATAATTTATTGATTTCCCTTTAAATGGTAGAGCTTTTACTTGATGCCTTTTGGATGAATCGATCATCAACAAATTAGACTGATTTCTTTTATCAAAGAGGTGGGGTCGTCAATGGCCCAATTGCTCACAATGGACGTTGGATACATGCTTATTAGACCATTGTCCATTATTCTTGTGTGATGATTGGGATAATTGAGGACCAAGATCTTTTCGTATGTTGAAGTGTTGGGAGGAATTTGATGGTTATAAGGATTTTGTTAATGAGGCTTGAGATAATTGTACAGTATTGGGTTGGGGGGGCTTTGTACTAAAGCAAAAGTTGAAAAATATGAAAAATCGCTTTATGAGTTGTCATAAGGAACATTGCAACAACCTATTTGACAAGTTAAAGATGGCTAAAGAGGAGTTAAAAAGTTAGATATCAAAGCAGAATCATGTGTTCTATCAGACGTGGAGATTGAAGAGCGTAGACAATTATCCGCTAATATTTGTTCTTGGTCTCGATTGAATTGTAGTATTAAGTGGTGATAGCGTTTCAGCAAGTGTACTGAATTGTTGCAAGTAATAATAAAACGGTAGTACCGAGTGTCGAACTCAAGGATTGCGTTTTACTATTGAATTATATTTAATTACTAAAATTGAACAAAAAGGTTCCAGATTGATTGAAATAATATTTGAAATTCACAATAGTAATAAAATTGATCTTTTATAATGAGAAAGGGATGAGTTTCACTTCGAATCCAACCTTGGTGTCTAATTTGATCCTAGTTACTGAATTCCTTTATTGAATTATTACCGAATTATCTTTATTATTCTTGCCCTAATGTCTTAGTGACAGAACCTTTAATTCCAAAGTAACCCCTAATTCCTTAGTAGATTTAAGATTAGAATTAAGCATTATCGTATAGAAATTCTCTTGTAAATTATTGCTTTGCAATTAATTTAATTGGTTTCATGACCTGCATCTATCCCTAGACTACAAATTCATGAATTTCTCATCTCAAGCATTCGTAAAGTCCACTTCCGTTTCAAAATATAAATCGTAGAACATTTTAATGTTGATCAAGCAATAAAAAGCATTAAGCACAGAGATGAGAAAAACAATTCAATAAACTCATTCATATAACTAGAAATCAAATCAGAAAAATAAGGGTTTCATTTGGTTACACTCATCCCTAACAAATAGGGTTTAGTTACTCATGGCAGAGATACAAAAGATAAGGATTAAAGAAGAATTACAAGAATGATTCATGGATGATTCTTGATAAAACTGCTTCAATGGCGTTAGAAACGGCCGTCTTTGAGTTTCTATGCTAGGGCACAAGTCTCCCAAGTTCCCAAGAGTCAAAAAGATGCCTAAACAGTAAAAATTTGCGTTTTTATAAATGCTGATGCGCATCGTGTGCCCCAGGCGCAGGATTTGCGCTCCGGGCGCGCCTGGACAATGTTGAAAGGCTGGAAATGCGCTCCAGGCGCGCAGGACGCGCTCCAGGCGCACAACATCTGCTGTCTGATGTAGTTTGCATTTTTCTCATCTTTCGAGTCTGAATTTGGTTCCGGTATCTTCATGAAAGTTGTAGATATGGATCTTAGCTTTCATTAGAACTTGGTTTGACTCCAATTGGACAACTACAACTCCAAATATGGTTGAAATACTCCACATAGGTCATGTTGATTTCTCCCCAAAATTTAGCACTACACTAAAACAAAGTAACAACGCAAAACTACGAAAAATATCTACTTAATTAAGCAAATAAGAACAAAAACATTTCATTAAATCAAATAACTAAAATCAACAAAATATATCAAATAACTCACTAAATTAACTAATGATTAAAGATAAATAAGACTAAAATCAATAAAAATTATGCATATGATGAAGAGTCATCAAGTGGCAACAATCGCGAGTGCAATGGTTTAGAGAAGGAGATGCAAACACAAAGTTTTTCATGGTATAGTATCCAATAGAAGGCGTCGTAATTCAATTCTCTGTATTGAGGTTAGGGGTGACCGTGTCGAAGGGGTGAAGTCAATGAGAAGTGCAATGTTTAATCATTTTGAAGGTTATTTTAAATCCACCAGATCCATCCACTTAATTCTCACTCGCTAATGCAAGCTGAAAAACTATTATGTGGATTTAGCGAAGAGGAAGTCAAACAGACGGTGTGAGATTGTGACAACTACAAAAGTCCAGGTCCGAATAGGGTACATTTTGGGGTTGTGAAAGAGTTTTGGGAGAATAAAAAGGTGACTTTATGAGATTTCTATGTGATTTTCATGCGAATGGAAGGTTGGTAAAATGATCAAAATGCTCATTCATAGTTTTAATTCCCAAAAAAGACAATCCACAAACCTTATATGATTTTAGACCCATTTCATTTATGGATGTATGTATAAAGTTTTGTCAAAAGTCTTGGCGAATAGATTGAGACAGGTGATTGGTTTTGTAATAGCTGAATCTCAATCAACGTTTGATAAATGCATACAAATTTTGGACAAGATTTTAATTGCAATTGAAGTGGTCGATGAGGTAAAAAAGTAGAAAAAAATAGTTAATTTTGTTCAAAGTGGACTTCGAGAAGGCATATGACTTAGTTGAATGGGATTACCTAGAGCTTGTGATAACAAAGATGGGTTTTCTAGAGAAATGGGGTAAATGGATTTTGGAATGTGTTGGATCAGCGTCAATTTTTGTGCTAGTGAATGAGAGTCCTACAGAAGAGTTTGCTATGCAGAGGGGATTGAGACAAGGTGACCCCTTATCTCCGTTCTTGTTTCTAATACATGCTAAGGGTCTGAATGCTCTTTTTAGTGTTTATATGGAACCCAATCGATTCAAAGGTTTTAAGGTGAATTCAAATGAGTTTCGTCTCTCTCTCTCTCTCTCTATTACAATTTGCAGATGATACGCTGATAATGAGAGAGAAATGTTGGGATAATATTAGAGCAATCAAGGTTAATTTGTTGTGGTTTGAGCTTCAATCCGACCTAAAAGTTAATTTTCATAAAAGTATGTTGCCAGGTGTTAATGTTAACAGTTCATTGCTTCAAACTGCGGCATATATTCTTAATTGTTAGATGAGATGTGTCCCACTCAAAAAATTTGGGTTGCCTATTGGTGATTATCCCTGATGTAAGGTGTTTTGGTAACCAATTATTGAGAAGATCCAACATAGGTTGGCTGGTTTGAACTCTAGAATTTTGTCGATGGGTGGTCGTTTAGTACTCCTCAAAGCTGTCTTATCTGCATTGCCAGTTTATTTTCTTTCCTTTTTCAAGGCTTCTTCAAGTATCATTTATCAACTTGAATCCATTTTTAAATCATTTCTTTGGGATGGAAATGAGGAAGTGAGTAAGGTTCATTGGGTCAATTGGGAGAAGGTGCGTTTGCCTTTAGAGAAGGGTGGATTAGGAGTATGAGATTTGAATTTTTTGAATAAAGCTCTATTGGGTAAACGATGTTGGAGGTTAAAAACAGAGTCAAAGGGTCTTTGAGTTAAGGCGTTGTTCAATAAATATGGAGTGGAAGTTGGGGAATTTAGGGGGGAAATTCGAGGGGGCCTGTGTGGTGGAAGGATATTTTTGCCGGAAGAGTTGGTATTGAAGATGAATGATTTGATAAAAAATTGTTTAAAATTGTTGAAAATGGGAGTAATACTTTGTTTTGAAAGGATCAATGGTTGGTTGGTGGGGTCTTGCGTGAGAAATTTAGTAGGTTATTTCATTTGTCTTTGCAATAATAGGAAAATATAGAGGTTATGATAGAGATGTTGCGACGAGAGAGTATTCAAGGGTGGAGATGACAGAGGCAATTGTTTGCGTGGGAGGAGGAATTAGTGGAACAATGTAGAATTTTATTGGCTAACGTTCATTTGCAAGTTAATGTATCTGATAAGTGATCATGGAACAATACGCAAAGATGATCATATTAGGTAAATGAGATATATTCTGTACTATGGGAGGAGTTTTATAGTTGGTATAAACAATTTTAATTGATATCCAATATTTTTTTTTCTTAGTGTCGTCTTTAGTAAGTTGAACAATTTTTTTTTAATCAACTATATAAATACTCAGATTTCCTTTTTCTTTAGAAGAAAACATTTTTCCTTCAAAAATATACTTTCTCTAGTTATATTATAAAAAAAAAACTTTTGTGGTTATTAAAAAAATATATTTAAGTATAATTAATTTTTTAGATTTTATGTAAAACATAACTTAAACTTATTAAATTATTATTATTTTATATAAAACACTTAGCTATCAATATTAAATATTTTAAATAAAATGAATGGTGTATTGAAAATAATAACATTAAATGAAATAAAAATAGTTAATTTTATTGACTCAAATTTAAGATTCTTTTTTTGCATGTGTGCTTATAATAGTGATCAAATATAATATTTACATAAATATTTCTATAATACTTATAAAAAAAGTTTCATTAGTATAACTTTTTTAGTGTAAAGAAAGTTACACATGTATTGAATCTATTTACGCTACAAATTTGTATAAATAATTGTTGAAACATATACTATAAAAACTATTGTATCACATAACCTCACACTTAAATCATCTTTGGAACAATGCTATCACAATCTTTTATAATATATTAAAATAGATTCTCAAATCATCTATCAACACCTAATCACATTTTATTTCATATAATTCTATTTGTATCACCTTATTCAGATGTCATAAATAAAATCTCTTCTCTCTTTCCATTATTCATTTAATACACAATTTTACTTCATCAACAAAAAAAAGTTCAACATTAAACAAACATTAATAACAACTCACAATACAATATATATTTTTCTATTATTTATTTATCATTTATTAAGTGTAATTTTATTCTGTAACCATTATAAATGTAAGTCTAAATATCTATTTTTTTTATGCAAACATCCTTTCCAATTTGAGTATAACAAAATTTTTTTTGTAGTGTTTGATAGAATGCAACCAATGTTATATTCAATTGAGTAACTGACTGACTTGGATATAAATTTCTCATTGGTAATAATCTTCTTCTTCCACATGGAATTGCTAGTCACTATAAATGCGTGTTCCATTTTATGCTTAATATTTAATTACATGATTTTTATGTTATCTTTCATTTACAATATAATTGTTGAAGTTATGGGATTTTTGAGAAAAGGAGGAAAAAAAATAAATAAAAGTTTAAATATTATTGGTAATAACTTAATGCTGATTTAATTACGAAAGACTAAATATTAATCTTTATTTATAGAGAAACATAGACTCAATCCTAAACAAATTATAATAATAATGAGAGATATTTTAAGATATCTTTACATTTATAAATTGATCATATAACTTAACTCAAAATACTCTAATATAATATAAAATATATGATAAGATATTTTCTAATATTATAACACTCCATCTCAAGGTAAAATTTACAAAGCTTTAGCTTGTTACCTGAAAAAAATATTTTGCTTTGCAAAATAATAAAAAGGATGGAAAAACAATTTACATCCATTTGAAATAACGAGTTTTTGTCTTATGTAAGAATCGAACCCGATACATGGAGGATAAGTACCGCCGTCCATTTATTCTCACTACCAATTGAACTTTGAACAGAGAAACTCATGGAAAACAATTTAACAAAGCGAGGCCGTTCTTCTAAAACTGTATTTGGAAGCTTCAAACTAATAATACTAGAGACTCAAAATATTTTGACTTGAATCTACTTCAGGGAGAGAGAGACATGCTTCAAAGAGAGCAAGCAAAACCAGTACATCTGGGAAAAAGATGAGGCCAATGCATCTGTGCGAAATGTCAACCTAAAGTGAGTCATGAAAATAAAAGACAACATAAGAATAACCATCAACGAAAAAAAGAAGTTATCACTAATATGATTCATATATGAAAAAAGAAGCACACCACAATGATCTCGATGGAAATATAAGTCACTGTTATAATCCATTAGTAAGAACTAAATTGCATGACAAATATATAAGAATAAACAATGAGATTCTAACGAAATGAAGCCATGATCGATCAACACAGTGAGAAAATACGTTCAAAATAAGAGAAATAATGGCTGTTTGAACGAGAACTCATATTTTCATTGATATAAATTTGAAAGTAAAGACAAATATGAATCTGCTAGGACAGAGATAGACCAACCAAACATTAACAAGAGAAGCGTCGGGACACTCCATCATGTGTTGTGGAAACGTCAACGCGTGAGATCTAGTCACACGAGAGAGTGCATGTGACAACTTTTGGTGATAGATTCTCGGAAGTGGTTTGATCTAGATAGAACAAAGCTGATGGAGATATTGTTCTATCAGAAGCAAGGGTGACGACAATGGTAGCAACGAATCTAGACGAAAAATGTTTAAATGAGTGTCGAACGGTCGACAAAAACAAATTATTGTTGTTTAGGAGGCTTGCTCATGTAAATGAGCTGGAGAAATATGAAAGCTCACCAAGAGATTACATTGAAAAGAAGAAAACTATGATTACATTCACAAACTTTTGGCAACTTAGAGCGGAATAATGGTGAGACAACCGAAGGAGGATAAAAATTAGTTATAGATATCATGTTGAAGTTGCAGAATTTTAGAGAAAAGAATGAGAAAAAATAATAAGAGTTTGAATATTATTGATAATAGTTTAATGCTGACTTGATTACGAAAAACTTAATATTAATATCTATTTATAGAAAAACATAGACTCAATCTTAAATCATGAACAAATCATAATAACAATAAGAGATATTCTAAGATATCTATGTGATTAAAAATGGATCATAGAGCATAACTCAAGATACTCTAATATAATATAAAAGATATTATAAGATATTTTCTAATATTCGAATAATCAATTTATGTGGATGCCAATTATTATTGTTCCATTCAACAAACCATACGTTTTGACTTCTTTCAGTCACTTCTTATTATGTCATTTGTTCTTCTAATTTTCATCATTCAAGGTAGATCCATTGTTACAATGTATTTTTTTTACCGCAATAAATCAACTTGACAATGTTTGAAATTTACACAATTCTTGAAAAATTAAAGTCCTTATGGTAATTAAGGAACAATAATAACAATACATTTGTCTAGAAGATAATTTGAAACCTCTAATCTATGTTTTTAACTTTACGTCATCTAAATTAAATTTCAATATTTTCTTTTACGTTATAATTATGTTATGAGTGATATTACTTTTGTTGCTTTTGACTCATATAACTCAACAAAAAATACTAGACACAAGAGACATGTGAGGTGAACATGAATTAATGAAGGATATAAATAAGGTTTTAAACAAATATTTTAGATTTGTCACATAATTATAACCTTAATTACTTTTTTCCACTAATCTACTTTTATTTATCATATTTCAACTCATCAAATATTTTCACTAACTGCAATTTATAGAAATATTTGAATAATTGAAACATTTTATCATTGAAATCAAACCAATTAATCATTTTAAAAAAAATTGTACACAAATCAATTGAGATATTTAAAATGAGACAGAGAAAGTACTTATTTTAAAGAGTGATGTCACTTTTCACACTAATACAATGAACACAAAGTTTCTACTAGATTCCATAATTATTTTATTCTAAATGCACATATTCCACAATTGAATTTAATTAATGTCTTTTGTTAAGTTGCACTTATGTTATACATTTATTTTAGTTTAATTTTTCATATTTAAGATAACATATTGTTGTAGAAAGAAAAGTAATTGATACTATCAAGTCAAATCATTCAACCATTTTTTAATTTCTTTAGTTACCTTGTGAATTTTGTATATGCTAATGTCACTTTTAATATTTTTTAAAATTATTCTTTTTGGCATCTTAGTGTTCATTCCTTTCCTATATTTCATACATCTAATTAACTATTATTCTTTGAGGATTTTACTCTGCACCTCCACATCTAAACTGCCACCCCCTCAATCAACGTGAAAAAATAATTTTGTCTTTATAAAACATTCAATTTTTTTAACTTCTCATTTTTTCACCCCTCTTTCTAAAATATTTAAAAGTTTCTAAAGTTTCAAAATGACAATTTCTAGAATTTTTAAAACTTCAAAACAATTAAAAACTTTCTAAATAAGAAAATTTTGAAACTTTCCATATTTGAAAAATTTTAAATTTTTTCATATTTGAAAACTTTTGAAATTTGGAAAATTTCGAAATGTAATCCTTATTTCGAAAATTTCACGATTTTGAAACTTTCGAAACTTTCTAAATTTTCGAAATGTAATTTTTATTTTAAAAATTTGAAACTTCCTAAAATTTTAAAACTTTTGAGACTATCAATTTTAAAATTTATATTATAAATGGTTAAAAAGTAAAATTGAATTTTGATGTGTCTTGAGGGGTAGTCAATTTATGTGTGGGGTGTATGGTATAATCCCCTTATTATTTTGAGATGATATATTTTAATTTATATGTCTGTTTTATAATTCAAAGATAAACTTCACTAAATTTTATCAATTATAGCAATTTTATTGCATCATTATTAATTTTTTCTAATAATAATTGTATTAATTATGTTACCCTTATATTAATTAAAAAGTAAATAAGTGAAGAATAATAATAAAAATATTATTTAATTTTTAATCAATATTATTTTTGAATTTACTCCTTCAAAAGCATGCATATAAAAATTGATTGATATGTTTTGTAAAAAAAAAAAAATAGATTGATACAGGTAACTAAGAAGAAAAAAAAATTCTCAATACAAAATTATAAATTCTTGGCTACGTCTCTCTCTTTCTCTCACTCAGGCAGAGTCTGAACAAAATAAAAGCAACAAAACAGAACAGAAACCTCTCTCTTCCTTTCCTCCACAAACACGCTTCATTTTCCTCAACCCCAATAACATCTCTCTTTATCTCTCTCTATCTCTCTCTAACAACAACAAACCACAAAAACACTATCCTCAAAAAACGACAACACACCCCATACATAAAAAAACACCACCGCCCAAGTATCATCCATCATCCTCCGCCGCCCTACCCAATCCCTCTTTCTCAAGGTAACCAACACATATATATAAACCTAAATAATTATATTTATTTATAAACTCTTATTTATTATTATTATTATATACCGATTCAAATTTTGATAATTTTCATTGTAAACAACAGAGTCGATGGCAGAATTCAGAAACATGAACAACAACAATACGGCGCCGTCTAGGTTTTCATTCTTCAACCGTTCTTTAACAACGCTTAATAACACAAACAACGACGACAAACAACCGCCACCACAAAAACCCCAAAGCATCGATCGCACCGTTTCGCTTCGCGGCAGGGTCGTTAAAAAGCTATGTAGTTTATTCGAACCAACAAAACTACCTTCTCAAGAAGAATCAACACTTCTCATCACCAAATCAAAATCCCTAAAATCAACCGAATCAACGATAACAACATCAAAATCGCTCGATTCTTCTCCGATTATTCGATTACCTGGAACAGAAGACCGAATCGTGTTGTATTTCACGAGTTTGCGTGGAATTAGAAGAACATATGAGGATTGTTATTCGGTTAGGATGATATTGAGAGGATTTAGGGTTTGGGTTGATGAGAGAGATGTTTCAATGGATTGTTGTTACAGGAAGGAATTGATGAGTGTTTTGGGTGAGAAGAGTATGAAGAACGTTACACTTCCTCAAATATTTATTCGAGGGAATTACGTCGGTGGTGCTGAAGTGATTAAGCAACTTTGTGAGGTTGGTGAATTGGGGAAGATTTTGGAAGGTTTTCCTAAGACTAAACCTGGGTTTGTTTGTGAGAGTTGTGGTGATGTTAGGTTTATGCCTTGTGGGAATTGTAGTGGGAGTAGGAAGGTTTTTGATGAGGATGAAGGGTTGTTGAAGAGGTGTTTGGAGTGTAATGAAAATGGATTGGTTAGGTGTCCGAATTGTTGCACCACTTGAGATTATTAGTATTTGTTGGTATTTTTGCAATTGCAACTTGTTAATTGTTTGCATGATTGCGAGTTTTTAGGTGTTCATAAGTAATTTGATCAAAATTGAAGAATTTGTGTTGTTGTTATTGGTGGTGGTGGAGATGGTGGTGATATATGTCTTTGGTTAAGGTTATATTGAGGGTTTTAATTTTAAATAAAGGTCTGCAATTTGGAAAGTTGCGGCTGCACCGTGACTGCAATGGAGACTGCATTGCGGCTGCAACATGACTGCAATTGAGACTGCATCAGACACATGGTGATTCTTTGTATTATGAAGCAAGGATTGCGACGTGGCTGGAATTTGAAACCTTGGTTATATCATGATTCAAAGCTCTCTTTGAAATCTATGTGGTTGGTTTATTTATTTGTGGCAATAGTGTGATGAGCTGAAGCTGATGGTGTTTTCAGCTTCTTGAACAGGGTTTTGTTCAAGAGTGTGTTTTTATCACCTAAAGGAAAAAAAAAGTTGTTAAATGGGTTTTTGAGTATGTATGTATGTATGTTGTAGTTCATTCCTGGTGAGGAGGGTTTCTCATCAAGGGGATGTTATAATATATTTAGTGTTATGATTTGATTGATCCCTTCAAGGGATTTGCAAATATTAACCATTGAAATTTATGAGAGTTGTTTGTTGTTTTAGTGCCTTATTTTTATATTTGATTTCTTTTATGTCTTATGTCTTCTTGCATTTGATATCTTATAGCACACAGGGCCTGAATATTGTGGGTGACTTGTGGATCAATGATCTAAAAATCTTATTGGTACTTGGTCGGCATTAGGGCGTGACTACGTTGAACTTTGACATATGTTGGGTCACTTATTTTGGCTTTTCTTATGGGTCCTAGAAACTAGTTATTCTTGGATCAATTGTTCTACGAGTCACGATCCAATGACCCTGATTCGAAAGCACTTGCCCCTCAAGTTTGTCCCAATGCATTAATGGCATATGTGTGTAAGAAATGTATTCCTCATTATTCTGCTGTTACACACACAATTGGTGAAATTATTGAGTTTGTTTTCCATCTCTTTAATCCCTTAATTTAGAATCCTTACAAATTGCAGCTTAAAATTGAGTATTTTTGGCTTTCCACAACGGTCCATCATCTGCCATCGATGACAATGGTTGATAATGATACTTTATTAATTTAATGTTTATTTATGTTCACAGATGTCCCTTTATGCTCTCTTATGTTTCAATGTACTGGAATCTAATTTGTGCTGATGAACTAATATAAACTGTCCTTTATGATGGAGGGATTTTATCAGTGATTGTGCTGCCAACTGAACATCATATTCTGAATAATCACAATTTTGACTTGGTAAAAAAAAATCATCATATTCTGAATAATCACAATTTTGACTTGGTAAAAAAAAATCACAATTTTTACATAAGAGCTGTACGTTGAATCTTCCACAAAATCACAACGTCATCATAATTTTGCTAAATTAACTACAAATTCAAACACATGTTTAACCTTTCCAATCATATTGGATATTGAATTTCAACTCTAGTGATCTAGCCAAGAGAATCATTTTGAAAAGCTAGGGAGCAAACTCAAATTACTTTACTTTTTAAATTTTGGATTAGAATTGTTATTATCTTCAGCTTCAAATATTAAGTATGACGCACACTCTGCAATTCATGAGTCATTGCTGAATTTCTAGGATAAATAATTATCCAAAAGCATAATCAGTTAAAATTTCATAGTCAAATAGTGAAGTTAGGATCCTGATTGCTCAACCATTTTTATGGCTTTTTCGTACTAAGAGAAGTCCAATCATATCATGTTGAATCTAATTTTGTATCCTACCTTTCTATTTCAATTTTGTACCGCAGCTTTCAATTTCAGCAACTACTAGGAAACTGGGAAGGGGACATTTCTCTAGTATTATATTGATTAGAATTAGTGCACTTTTATTGGATGCAATCATTTTATTTGGGCCGTTTGTCCAAATTTAAAAGTTGATCATGATTTTTAAAATTAAAATTCTGATATTGAAATTTGAATTATTCAATTTTAATGGGACGATTGCAATAGTGTAATTGTATACAATCATAAGAGTTGTAATAGTAATAATTCGAATTTTATTTTCTAATATGACACAATTATATATTTTCTATTAATCCTAATATTTTGAAAGTTTATTTTAGGGGCACTAACACTTTGTAATCTTCTAAGAAAAGAAACACTTTGTAATACCCCTCAAATCTAAGATTCTTTAAGGCATTTGCTCATGAATTAAAAAAATGGTCTTTGAGCTTTTTGCTCATTTAGTTTTCAAATGGCTTATTGACAAAGCTCTTACTTCTCAATTAGCGCTCAAACTAGCTCAGAATTTTGAAATACTCAAATACAATACACGAGCCAAGACAAAATAGAATCATTTTGAAAAGCTAGTGATCAAACTCAAATTACTTTATTATTTCTTTGAAAGTTTATCACTAACATTGTATATATGCTAAAAATATCTTTCAAATTTGAAATGTAGCACAATAATGGATGTAACTTAATTTTTTTGATTGTATAAGTCAGATTTGAGAATGCTAAAGTACAATGAGGTTGACAGAAATATACTTTGGTAATGTGAATTAGTCCATTTAATGAACTAATATAAATATAAGTTGTGTTCATCTCTTTTGCATGAACTTTTAGAGGGTTATACTATGTATCTCCACGTCTAAACTTACCGCCCCTCAAGACACATGATAATATAATTTTATCATTTTAACTATTTGTAATAAGTTTCTAAATTGATAGTTTCGAAATTTTAAATTTTTTGAAACTTTCAAAAGTTTCAAATTTTCAAAAGTTTCCGAATCTGTAAATTTTCTAAATAACGATTATATTTTGAATATTTAAAAAGTTTTGAAAATTTTTAAATTTAGAAAGTTTCGAAAATTTTCAAATATGTAAATTTTCTAAATAATGATTACATTTCGAAAATTAAAAAATTTCAAAATATGGAAAGTTTCGAAAATTTTCAAATATAAAAAGTTTCGAAAGTTTCGATATATGTAAATTTTTTAGAATAAGGATTACATTTTAAAAATTTGGAAAATTTTGAAATTTTTCTATTTCAAAATTTTTGAATTGTTTGAAAGTTTGAAAAATTCTGAAATTTTCTATTTAAGAAGTTTCGAGTTGTTCGAAAGTTTTGAAAATTCTAAAAATTGTTATTTCAAAACTTTAAAAACTTTCAAATATTTTAGAAAAAGAGGTGAAAAATGAGAAATTAAAAAAAATTGAAGGTTTTATAAAAGACAAAATTATATTTTTGTGTTTTGAGGGGGTGATATATTTAAGTATGGCGGTGTATGGTGTAATCGTTAAACTTTTATTTTACAATAAATTTTGTCATATATTTTTCAAAAAAGGTTAATTACTTGTATTCATGTGGTGTTAGTAGCAAACAATTAACTTTATAACCTCAAAGAACATTGTTCAAAATCCACTTAAAAAATTGCTCATTAATCACTTCGTTTTTTAAAAAATGTATTGGTTTGAAAAAGTTCTTAAACTTTGATTTGCGAAAAGATTTTTTAAAATACAATCCAAACTTTTTTTTAAAAATGTTTTTCATTAGGTTGACTTTTAGGATCTTATAATAAAACAACATTAATCTGCTTGACAATGGATTCTCTAGATAACAATTAAAGCAAGAGCCACTACAAATACATCAAATTGGACTAATAATTTTTGTTAATTAATGTGTCTATCACAAGGTAATAAATTCTTTCATGTGTAATTTAAACATGATAGAATAAAGTGCGACCTTCACTATTAAAAAACATGAAAATATGATTATCTCCTATGGAAAAAATTTATAAAAAATAAGGCGTAAAGTGTGATCTTCACCGTTAAAAAATATGGTAATTATTTATTTATAGACTTTGCATTCAGCATTTATGATAATTTGATTTTTGAGGTGAGACGCAAAGTCTACAAAAAAAAGACTACAGGTTCAATATCTGCAAATTCCTTAACTTTTTTTTCTTCTACCTTCTTAATTAGGATTGATTGCAAGTCAAGGTTTGTCAATACATCTACAACACAAAATTCAAAACTAGAAAATTCAGTCACACTTATTAAGTGCTTTCTTATTATTAGTACTGCTTGCTTAACATACAAGACAACTAGACAAGCCAAGACCTTTGAATATATTCGGTTTCTTTTTTATTTATTTATTAAAAACGAATTATATTAACTAAAATGAAAATGTAGAATAATAACTTTCAGTATTATACATTAAAAATAATTCTAATAAAAAAACACTATATATACCATTTGAATAAAAAAGAAGCATCATGACTATGTTCGGCTAAAGAATTAATACATCTATTTACTTTTCATACAACTTCCGGTGTGAGAAAATTTAAACTAGGAGGTTTAGTAGTGTTGTTATTTGATAAGGTAGTAACAAGTTCAAGGTCACTAGAGTCAAAGTGTATAATAGGTATGGGTGTAATTAAAAAAACAAAATTGAACAAAATTGCAGAATTGAACTGTTTTTAAACTAAACTGATTTATAAAAATTAAAAATTGAACTGTTTTCGAATTGATTTTTTAAAACTGGAATCGAATCGAACTGAACCAGTTTTCAGTTTGAAAAATTAAACCAAACTGGTTTTTAGTTTGAAAACTGAATCGAACCGATTTTTATTTCAAAAAACTTGAACTGAATTTTTTTGTAGAAGTAATTAGGGGTAATTATGGAAAATTTGACCTATATAAACAAAAAAAACTAAGTTAAACTGCTTCGGTTCGGTTCAAAGTAATAAATCAGTGCACCAATTTATAAAACAGTTCTGTTTGATATTTTAAACTGAAAACCAGTTCGGTTCAGTGTTTTCAAATTGAAAATTAGTTCGGTTCAATTTTCAAACAATTCTAATTTAAAACTGAACTTTGTCCATCCCTAATAATAAGAATTGGTTGAGAGGAATGTGTGGTGTGAGTAGTGGATAAAGGAAAAGTAGTTTAAAAAACTATAGCACTTCTAGAGACTAAGAAAGCATGAGAAACCAAATCATGCAAGATAAAACCTTTACTAGCATCTCCGTAACCCAAAAATATATGCATTTCCTAGCATATGGGTCAAACTCAGTTCTATAAATATGAAAAGTTGATGCATAAGCCAACAACCAAATAATTTTAAATGAAGCACAATAGGAGATTTACATAAAGGAGAGAAAAATAAGAAGCATTATTAATAATATGAGAAGACAATCTATTTATCAAGTGCACAATTTGTTGTTTAGAAAAATGTCAAATCTTTTTTAGATAAATGAGCTCCAAAGATAACAGATCTTGCCACACTTAAAAATATCTTGATGCTGTCTCTCAACAATTCTATTTTATTGAAGACACTCAACACAAGATCTTTAGAATTGGATCCCTTTTCTTAAGTACAAATCATGCATAAAAAGTTCTTTATCATTATCACTCGGAAAACATTGAAGTTTAATAGAAGGGACAAACATAAGATGGATCGTGCCATTTTGAATTTTCTCACGAACTAGATGATAATCGAGTTCTATGTGTTTTGTGCGTTCATGAAAAATGGGATTTTGAGCAATTTGTATTGTAGAATTGCTGTCACAGAAAATTGAAACAAGGAGTTTAATAGGAATATGAAGGTCTTTAAGAATATATAGAAGTCATTGAATTTCAAAAGTGGTGTGTGCCAAAGCGCGATATTCCGATTCTGAAGAAGAACGAGAAATAACCGTTTGTTTGTTTGTTTTCCATGAAATAAGTGAAGACCCAAGAAAGACGAGCAAACTAGTGGTGGATTTTCTGGAATCGGGGTAGGCAGCTCAATCGCTGTCACTGAAAGCCAAAAACTGGAGAGGAGAAGAAGAAGAAAAATATAAGCCCTTTCTAGGGCAACCTTTAATGTAGTGCAGAATTCTGGTTGCAGCTAGATAATTAGTCTGCATTGGGTTGAAAACATATTGGTTGAGCTTGTGAACAGGGAAGGAAAAATCAGGCCTAATGTTGGTTAAGTTGAGCAAGTGGCCAATAAATCTTTGATAAAGTCTGTTGTTGGGGAAATGATTGCCATCATCCTTAGATAACTTCAGATTTGGCAGCATAGGGGTAGAAACTGATTTGTAGTTGAGAAGTCCCATATCATTCAAGAATTCCAAAGCATATTTGCGTTGATTAAGAGAAATGCCCTTTGATGATTGAGCAACCTCAAGCCCAAGGAAATATTTGAGAGAGCCCAAGTCTTTGATTCGAAATTGAGAATGGAGAAAAGACATAACATATTGTACTTTTTGTGAATCATTTCCAGTGAGAACAATATCATCTACATAACCCAACAAAAAAGTGAAATGAGCTCACGAGATTTAACAAACAATGAATAATTATAAACATATTGGGTATATCCCAAAGATAAGAGAGCATAAGTGAGTTTATGATTCCAATTTCGACTAGCTTGTTTTAAACCATAAATTGACTTGGTCAATTTACAAACTAAATTTGGTTTCGGAGGGGTAAAACCAGGAGGAAGTTTCATGTAGACATCCTCATGGAGATCCCCGTTAAAAAAACATTATTGACATCTAATTGATATAAATGACATTGGTTAATAGCAACAATGGCAAAAACAAGTCTAACAATAGTCATTTTAACTACAGGAGAAAATGTTTCTAAATAATCTACTCCTTCCAATTGGATATATCCTTTAGCAACAAGTCTAGTTTTGTGCCTTTCAATACTACCATCAAAATTGAGTTTGGTTTTAAAAACCCATTTACAATCAATAAGAGTTTTACCATCATGTAAATCAGTTAATTCCAAGTTTTATTAAGTTCAAGAGCCTGAATTTCTTGGTCCATCGCATGCTTCAATCAATCAAATTTAATTGCTTGTGTTTAAGAACGAGGTTCAAGAATAAAAGATAAAGCAAATAAATAAGATTTATAAGCAGTATAGACATTGTCATAATATAAAAAATGGTTTAAAGAATGAGGATTACCTGATATAGTATAGTTGGAAGATCTAGAGACATGAACAATATTACATTCAAAATCTTGTAAGTAACTGGTAGCATTTCTTACTCTAGTAGAAGTACAAACAACAAATTGAAGGGTAGGGGCAGTATAAAAAACATATTTATGCATAACATGGGGAATATCATTTAAAGTAGCTGCAGGAATATCAAAATTCATTTCAAAATTAGGAAAAACGTGTTATGATTGATAGACAAAGGAAGTTGAGAATTAAGAGTATGTAACTGAGTATAATGGTGTTCATGAAATGGAAAAACGTTTTCATAAAACACCACATTTCTTGAGAAAAAAAAATATTTAGTATGCAAGTCAAATAAAACACAGCCCTTTACTCCATTTATATGTCCTAGTACAATGCATTTTCTAGTACGAGGTTGAAATTTTGTTTTATTAGCATAAATAATGGAGGCAAAACACAAAGAACCAAAAACTCTTAAATGTTAAAGAATAGGTTCTTTATTATACAATAAAAAAATTAAGAGATACCCTATGTAATTTGATAGAGGAAAGTAAATTTAAAATGAGAACAACATGAGTAACAAAATAACACCAAAAAGAAAAAGGAAAATGAGATTAAAATAAAAGACTCCTAGCAATATTTAAAATATGTTGATGGTTTCTCTCAACCACCCCATTTTATTGAGGTGTCTCAACACAAGAAGTATGATGAATAGTGCCTTTACTATTGAAAAAAGAAACCATGGAAAATTCAGGGCCGTTATTCTAACGCATAATTTTGACTTTTTTTTTTACTATATTGAGTTTCAACATAATGAATGAAATTAATAAGACGAGTTCTGGTTTCATGTTTAGCATTCATGAATCTAATCCAAGTGAATCTAGATTTATCATCCACAATTGTTAAAAAATATTTATGACCATGTAAAGAAGCAGTAGAAGTAGGACCACATATATCAATATGCACAATATCAAATATAGAAAAAGAAACAAATGCATTATTAGAAAAGGTAATTTCTTTTGTTTTGAATAATGACAAACATCACAATATTTCATATCAATAGGATATTTAAAATATGTTGATGTTTTCTCTCAACCACCCCATTTTATTGAGGTGTCTCAACACAAGAAGTATGATGAATAATGCCTTTACTATTGAAAAAAGAAACCATGGAAAATTCAGGGCCGTTATTCGAACGCATAATTTTGACTTTTTTTTACTATATTGAGTTTCAACATAATGAATGAAATTAATAAGATGAGTTATGGTTTCATGTTTAGCATTCATCAATCTAATCCAAGTGAATCTAGATTTATCATCCACAATTGTTAAAAAATATTTATGACCATGTAAAGAAGCAGTAGAAGTAGGACCACATATATCGATATGCACAATATGAAATATAGAAGAAGAAACAAATGCACTATTAGAAAAGGTAATTTCTTTTGTTTTGAATAATGACAAACATCACAATATTTCATATCAATAGGAGATAGAAAAGAATGTTGTTTAGCTACATAATTATAACAAGTAGAAGAAGAATGACCAAACCTATAATGCCAAACATGGTCTAAAGGAAAAACTCTGGAAATAGTATCTACAACATTGATAAAAGGAATATGGTTGGCTACAACATTTGATGGATGAACAAATTCATAAAGTCCATTCCTAAGGATAACTCTACCAATCATCTTGAAAGTGTTCAAATCCTAAATCACACAAGAATTGTGAGAAAATGCTAAAGTACATGGAGTAAGCTTAATAAGTTTACTGGCAACATTAATATTGAAAGAAAACAAGGGAATATAAAGAACATTGTGTAAGATTAAGGATTCATTTAAAAGAACAATGCCACTGATTGAAGCTTGAGTAAAATGTCCATTAAGTAGTTTAATAGAAATTGGTGTTACATATTTGTAAGTTGAATAAAAAGATAAATAATTAGTAAAATGATCTGTTGCACTCGAATCCAAAAATCTACACAATAGAAAGCTTACCTTGCTGTTTACCTGTATCAGAAGATGCATAACGAACTTGATGTTTGCTAATCAAATTCGAAGCCTGACGAGTGCTTGTGGAAGTAGATGATGGTAGGAGAGCTAACAAGCCTTGAATTGGGTCCTTGGAGAAAAGGTGGATAGATTTAGTAGAGTCACGAGGAAAAGATTCAACGTTATGAACGGTTTTCTTGGTTTGATACCTAAGGGGAAAACCATGGAGAAAAAAGCATTTGTCAACAGTATTATTTGTTTTCTTGCAATTAGTACACAATCTTGGGTTTTGAGGTTTTCCATAATTTGGTTTGAAAGTGGATTTAGGTTTACCATTGGAAGGTTTATTAAAAGAATTTTGAGAATCAATAGCTAAAACCGTTGATTCGGGAAAAAGACCAATGTGTAATTGGCGTTCTTGTTGAAGAATCATCGAGTAAACTTTAGTAAGGGGAGGGAGAGGATCACGAAGAAGAATTTGGAAACGAACACTTGATTAATTGTCATTTAGACCTTGTAAAAAATAAAGAATCAAGTTATGATCCCGATACTGAGTTATCGTCTTGAATGTGTTGCAACAACCAATAGAAGAAGAAGTGCAAGAATGAATGGGTCTTAAATTGAAGAGTTCATCGGAGAGCTTCTTGAGAGTTGTAAAATAAGCCATGACCGTGGAATCCTCTTGTTTAATGGTGGACAAATATGAAGTTACTTGAGAAATTCAGACGAAATCACCTTGAGAAAACCAGTTCTTGAGTTCTTGCCAAACAACGGTTGCGTCATCAATCCAACGAACGCTACCAACAATAAATGGGGAAATGGAGTGATAGAGCCGCGAAAGAAGATGTGTAGTTCAACGTTTCCATGTCGAGAAAACTGAAGCAATATGATCTGGTTTCTTGATTGAACCATCAATAAAGCCATATTTGTTTTTCATTTCAAGAGAAATATACATTGCGCGAGCTCATGCATGATAGTTTGAAGCATCCAAAACGGGAGACACCAAGACATGAGACAAATTCTCATTCGAATGAATGTAAAAGGAACTGTTGTGTTCTCGATTTGGATGAGGAGGATTGGAAGGAGGAGGAGGCGGCGACGACGATAAAGGTATGTCGGCCATTGAAGAAGAAATAGAAAATGAGATACTTAAATGAACTAAGAAGAGAAATAAGGTAAAAAGAGAGCTAGTGTTAGTTTTTAACAACTGATACCATGTTATTGATTGAAATTACCTCATTATTTTTATTATTATTCTGATATATAAAAAAAAAAAACCAAATATATATACCTATTAACAAAACTTTCTGGTATATAGATAGTTAAGAGGCTAATCAATACAAAACAACTAAGCCCAAAAATTACAGCTAACTAATAACAATAAAAACTAACTTATAACAATAATCCAATAAAATATAAAATTATGTAATCTTATCGGTTATTAAGGAAATAGATGATTGAACCAAAATTAAATTGGAGACACCTTTTTATTTTATTTATTTTCTTTAGTCATTAAAATGGTTAACTATTAAAATATTTTTGCTTAGCTAGTAAAGTCTAGTAAAAGGCTATTATGATAACAACACCGCTTGAATTAGATTAGTGGACCGTTTTGTTGTTTCACTTAAACACTAAGAATTGCTTTGCTTATTAGTAGCTAAGTGTTTACAAGCCTATAAAAGGCCTTGCATCCATCCTCATTTGTATCATTTGTATAAAAATCAAATATGGTGTTAAAGAAAATTCTCTTACTCTAATCTTTATTTCCTTCTACGTTGAGTTTGTGTTTATTTATATGTCTTATTGACATCAGATGCCATAATCTTAGGTGCCATAAAGCAACATAATCAGAATTGTTAAAAGCAACGTTACAAGAACCACTAGTAGAAAAATTAATATATTTGTTTAATTAAATAAATTATTCTTTTAAAATTAGGTTATTTTTAAAAAGTTTTGAGTTAAAAATAAAAACTAAATTGAAGTCAAAACTAAAATTTTAAAAAAGTTGAGGGACCACTTTGCAAATTTTGAAATATATAAAGTCAACATTTTTAATTTGAAAAATTCATGATTTGAATATTATAAAATAAAGATGGAATTTGAAATTATCAAATTTTAAATGGTATTTGAAATTGTCATAAATTTAGTTTTTACAAAATAACTTATGAAATCCTTACATTTTGAAAATTCTCAAAACAAAGTAATTTGCATTGAAATATTTGAATTTCCTTAAAAAATTACATTCTCTTAAAAAATTTCTTCATCCAAACACACTCTTAGTATTTTAAAAAAATAAATATAAAGACTAAAAAATTTAAAATAAAGACTAAAATTACAAAAATTAATAAACATCATTACTTAAAGTGAAAATAAATCATATATATTTATATTTAAAAAATACGGATACTGTTTTGTTTGTATATAAAATCATATGGTTAAGATACTAATATCCAATAAATCTTTTAAATCTTCTAAAAAAATTGGACGTAGAACCAAACATACTATTAGTTGAGGAGCAATTCCCTCATGTCACATAATAAATAAAATACAAAGAGAGAAATAGACAGTAAAATAATAATAAACAAATTAATATTCATGAAATATTTATTATATGCTCAAAAATTGTGTTTCTATTGAGTAAGAGGAACACATTCAAGTTCAATCTCAAGAACACCTCTTTCAACATTTTGTAGCCTCACTGAGATTTGTTGTTTGATTCTCCCTTCATCAAGAGATATGATACCATCTCTAACAAGACTTCTGTCTTTGCTTGCTACAAATTTCTCAAGCTGCATGGACTCATTGACTGTTGATTTCTCATATGCAATTGCAGCTAAAACTAGTGGTTGAATGTCTATTTCAGCCTCACCCATAAAATCATCAGTTGAAAACGTATCCTTATCATACACTAGCTGCACACCAATAAATCTAATTAAGCATCATTTTCATTTTAAATGGTATCAATAAATTTTAATAATAAGATAAAATGGCATTTGTTACTATGCAAATGTAAATGCAATGATGATGACATCAACATAAGAACAATAATGAAAATTAGTTAGAACTTAGAAGAATGGGATCCAAATTCTCTATAATTAAGTTGCGCATTTGACACTGTAATAATCCGAATAGGACAATTTGATAAAGATCATATGATCCATGTTTTGATCATTATGTTTTATATTAGTCATAGTCATCCTTATAAAACAGTGAGGCATTAACACCCTCCTCACGCTCAGGGTTGGAGACCTGGAACGTGGTCCGAGTGACTTGATAACAGGTAGTCCAATGAGTCTTGAATAAACTCTAATATCATATTATATTTTTATATTGACTTTAACTCATCATTACAAATAGGTTTGTAAGGTGAGACATTAACATTGATTTTATTAAAGTAGGTCTACAATCCAAAGTCAGAATGTGAATTGTCCAATCTTTGACCTAACACTCGTGATCAACAACTCCATGAATATAAGAATCCAAATCCAAAAGAAAAGGAGCATGGGAAATAAAACAAAACAAGGGAGAAAAAGAAAAATATAAAAACATGGTCACACAAATAAAACTATGCAAAAAATATGCCATTTGATTTCTATTTTGGAACTCTTGCCAGAGATTCACTTTCCCTTTTATGACTAACAGAAACTAAAAAATAGTTGAACTTACCACTTTAAGGGGAGGAATGTTCTCTGGAATTGATAGCATTAGACTTTCATTCCAAACTGGATTCAAATTGTTCTTTATAACGCGCGTTTTTACCGACTGCAAGGACAAATATTAAAAGTGTTACAATTACAAGGTACATTTTTCATTTCCCATACATTTCATATATACTTTTTCAAGTAGTTCATAGATGAAGAAGCTCACTTGGTGCCCCAAAGAAAGGATGACATAAGGGTCACTAGTCATTACATCGCGAACCGCAAGGTGAGTTCCTTTCACAACATTAACCTTAATCAACCCAACAAATTCAACCATACCTGCCTATAACAGTAAATAGGAACCAAACTTAAGTATTCAGAACAGCCACACAAAAATCAACATTTCAATAAGTTTATAATTTATCCCTTTTATGGTTCAACATTTCAACCATACCAACATCTAATAAGTCAAGCATACTACTATATAGCATATTTGTGGCATTAATTGACACAAAAAAGGAGTGCTTCAAATTTATATGACAGAGGACTAATAGAACTGACATTTATCAAATGAAACATTACCAGTGAGGTACTCTTCTTTGAAGCCGACTTGTGATCAGAATCTTTTCTTGCCCAACTATTTCGAAATGCGTGTCCAATACGATGTTTTGTGTATTTTTTGTTGTCCATATGATAAGTGTAACATGAAGAACTACTCTGTAACAATGCTAAACTTCTTCCTTGAGACGGTACAATTGCACATGCTAATTTTTCATCACAATCTATGAACAGTAGTTGCTCATATTTTTTCCTGAAAAATCAACAGGACATATCTGAATAAGAATAGTGTAATTCCTCTACAAAAAAGAGAATTCTCTTTCTATTTTTCTTTTAGTTACTTAATATATACGGAGCGCTCTTCGATCGATGTATGTGGTTTTGGTTTTTTTATATTACTTGGGAGACAAGCTTCATATTTTTTATTTAACAATGTGTTTCCGCCCAACTTCTCTAATGCATCAACTTGCTCATTTGACCATTCATCTAGCTTCAATGATGCAACCTGTAATAGTAAAAAATGTAGTGATGAGCAAACACATGTTAAGAATGTGCTGTATGCACATTGACTTTCAGATTAGTTCTAAGCAATGTTCTAAAATTCGAAACTAATAGGCCAATTCAACCTATTGATAAATATTTTCACAATTGCTAATAATTAATTCTAGTAATGAGCTCAAATTTAGATAAACATGTAATGCTTATTCAGAAACATACCTTTGATATGTGAACTCCTAGACTTCTATGTATGCCAGAACACTTGATACAAATAAATACTCCAATACTTGCAGATCTATTGTTCCATAAATAAATGGAACGAATAAGAATAAGTATGAATAACATGAAATAAATTATAAAGAGATTGAATATTGCTGATGTTATTCAACAAAAATAGTAGTGAACAATATTAACAAATTGAGCTTTTGTGAAAATCAAGTAAACACTTACACCCATTTTGGTTCTGGAGTTCCGCAATCGGCACAAAACTTGTTTCCAACTTGATGCATCAGATTGTTTAATCTTTTTTGTGGACCTAATAATTGATAAAAAGCCTTAAAGGGTTAAGTTTCCTTACAAGAGGATCATAAATTAATAACTATGACTTAATTCTGCAGATGGATACAAAACTAAGATATAAATTTCAACTGCATAGGCTGCACGGTGAAGCACATTGTAGAACTATTAGATTTAGAGAAATAAACTACCAATTTATTTCTCTCAATCGATCTAACGGCTTTGCAGCGTGTTGCATTGAACAGTCGCTGCAGAAGAAATGGACACAACGTTGTACATAAACTTTGGTCATCTACTATAAGAAATCTCTCATTATATTATGTGATTTATTTGTGTGGAACTATATATTTAAATCAGTCAGTATGGTATATAATTTTGTTCAATCTACACAATGCTAAGTATGTGCAATTTGGTGGATCTGAGGAACTAAGTATGTGCAATTTTTGTTTTGTTGAACATAAATGTCAATTTGAAGAACCAATATCCCTTGTAACTTCAAATTACATTCAATCATTTTCTAGTTCCTTAAAACTAAGTCTTATCACGTTGGCTGTTACGAAACACTAGTTATGAAACACTGATAGAGACACAAACACGAGACTAAAAAAGGTGAATGAAATAAGAAATGATGGTAGAAACTTCTAATTTTGGGTATGTAGTTGATATAAGATTTTTTACAAAAATATATGAAAGGAAAAGGTGAATGAAAAAATTCTACCATATGAATAAATCTATTCTTATTTTTGTTTGTTTGTAAAATTAATCATTTTAATATGTTGGGGGTATTAGGGGGTGTAATTAGAAAAAAGGGATGAAATATTCTGACCTGAAACATCTTTCATATCGGAATTTTCATGGTGTGAAGTCATCTCTAGCCTCGAATATTTGAAGGCCAAAATAAAGAAATGATGCTACAATTTGCAACCAAGCATGTTTGAGTTGTTTTTCTGCATGTAGATACAAGACATTTCACATATCAAATATGTAATCATCTAGCACAAATCACACATGCAAACCAAAATGAAAAAGCATAAACAAAAAACAAAATATTGCATGAAAGAAACATTTTTTGAATAGAAAATTTAATTCTTCATATATTAGAACATACCTTTTTCCTTTACAAGTTTGGCATTCAAAGACTCAATAGAACCTTGTTCTATGAAACAAACCAAAAGGGTATGGAAAATAAAAGACCAATTAAAAGAAATTGTATCCAATTATAATGGAGGTGTGAATAATTGAAAAAGCTTGAAAATTGTTGAAAAGGGTCTATGAAAAAATTTGAGTTTGACAAGAATTGAAGGTGAAATTAAAGTTTCAATGTTTAGGAAAATGTATGGAAGAAATAAATATTTGGAAATTCTATTGACAAGGCAAAATGTGTTGTGATTTTTGGAGTGACAACAAATCACAGGCTTTTAAGGTCTCGACAAGTCATAATTGTTGTTTTTTCCTAACAAAATTGATCAATGAAAAAAATGTGAATCCTAAGGCATCAAAATTCAATATGGAAATTTCATATCGAAGCTTTTGTTTCATATAATCACAATAAAGAAATAATTTGACACACCAACAAATAATAATATTTTTTTGTTTGACAAAAAACCGGTTATAATTAAGGATATGTGTGTATATGACATGTAGTACATATTTAGGAAGCACACATAATCAATATCAACTACATACCTAAAAATAGAAGTTTCCACCATCTTTACCTTGTCATTATCACACAAAAAAGTAATATAACTTTTGTGTGTCTAAACGTGAGAAATTTTTAGTGTAACTTTCAACAATATTATTATATTAGGTTCCAAGCTTACCTCACTAAAGGTAAGTTTATTAGAATTTAAAAAAATGATTTTAATGTATTTTCTCTTTTTGTTATATGTTTCTTATTTTAAATTAAATGAAAAAAATGATTTAAATAGTTTATCATAAGAGTATTTCATTTTTTGCTATAACTTTTTTTTTTTGAATAATAAACTTTTAAAAGACATTCAAAATGAAAAGATATTTTGAGTAGTTTTTTATAAAAATCATTTTTAAGAAGTATATTTTTTTGAAATAAAATGTTACTTTTATTTAAATTAAAATATCTAACAGGTGAATATATTTAGATTATTAAATATCAAAATAATATTTTTAATATGAAACAAATAAGTCTGAAATAATTTCTAGTATTTATAAATTCTCATTAAAGTTATTTTTAACAATATAAAATTAAAATAACTTTTTTTTAATATTCTATAAAAATAAATCTCTGTTTGATACATATAAATCACTAATTTTACAGCTCTACTCTTAAAAAATATGCATATTTCATACTATATCAAAATCTAGTCTTTTTATAACTAATGTCAAACTTGAAATTCTGAAAATTTACAATAATCACATTTTATGAACCGGTCACTTGTGCAAGATTCTAATCAACAAGTGATTAGTACAAAACTTACCAATATTTAGCTTTTTTTTATCCATGCATTTGAAAACTTTTGAGAAATTAACCATTTTGATCCTATAAGTCAAGTCTTCTCCTAACAACCTTACAATCTCATATTGAAGAAGAAACTAAACCTCTAGAGGTTGAATACAAAAGATTGGAACTGAAATAGTTGTTTCTAAAAGCTAATGATAATAATAACTCTCACTCTCTAAGAAAAGAAAACTCAAAAAGTATTTCTAATTCGAATAAGTATTCTCTCTTTGAACTCTAAGACTATTATTTTCTACTTTTTGATGATTTTCCTTCTTAATTCTTGAGTATCTATTTATAATTAAAATTTGGGCTTCAATTTAATCATTGTTTATTTATGAATTGTATTTTGTATAGATTGTGTTTGTAAATTCTTTAAATTGATTCCATTCATATTTTATTGTAGATAAATCTTGATCAAATTTTCTTCAAATCTTCATCAAATATTCTTCAAATCTTTTACAATTCTTTACCATATCATCTTTCATACTCTTTGAAGTCAAATATATTATTCTCATAAAATACTCTTGTTATCATAAAAACTCTAAGTATAAAATGAGTATGGTTCCAACAATCTCCCCTTATTTATGATGATAAAATTTGTATTTTTGATAACAACTTTTCTATGTATTTATGTGACCCCCCTAACTTAGGGCTTCTCCTAAGTCTAAGTATCATTTTCTCCCCACTTTATCAAATATATTTCTCCCATTTTGTCATCAGATAGAAAGACTTGAAAGTGAGATTTTTTTTTTCAATTTTTTTTTCATTTTGTTTTGTTTTGTTTTTCTTCATTTTTTTGAATAACATGAATATAATATAGTACAAGAAAATATAAAAACTAATCTAAAACTAAACTACCTTAAAGTTATCACAACATTAGTCAGGTTTAAAGGTAAGGTTGATGTTTTTCTTGATAAAGTCAAACCTATCTTTAGGTAGTAGTTTGGCGAATATTCAATCCATTGGTGTTCAGTGTCTACAAACTGAATGTTTAGCACCCCTTTTTGAACAAAGTCCTTAATGAAGTGGTGTTTGATCTCTATGTGTTTAGTTCTATAATGTAAGATGGAGTTTTCGGTTAGATAAATGAAAGAAGTGTTATCACAATATATGGGAATTTTGGATTCTAGGATTTTGTAGTCTTCAAGTTGATATTTCATTCAAAGTAGTTGAGAACTGCAGTCAGTTACTGAAATGTACTCAACCTCTATTGTTGACATTGCAATGATGTTTTATCTCTTACTTGACCAATATATTAAGTTGTCACCTAAAAATGTGCAGTTTTCTCTAGTGTTCTTTTTCTCAAGTTTATCTCCAACATAATCAGAATCACAAAATCTACAAAGTTTATACTTAGAAGATTTCTTGTAGAACAAGGTAAATTTGGTAATGTCTTTTAGGTATCTATGGATTATCTTAACAATATAGTAAGATAAAGTAGGGATCATATAATTCCTCTATAGGTTTTTTGGTCAACTTTTTCGCCTGAGGGATCATATAATTCAAGGAAACAAGTAGGGTGCATTGGTGTAGCCATTTGTTTGCAATCACTCATCTTAATCTTTCTAAGAAGATCTTTTGTATATTTAGTTTGATGAATGTATATACCTTTTTGAGTTTGTTAAATTTGTATCCCTAAGAAAAAGTTAAGTTCTCCCGTCATACTCACTTGAAATTCAAGCTGCACCAATTTAGAATTTTTTTGACAAAGAGTGCCATTAGTAGATCTAAAAATAATGTCATCATCATAAATTTTAATAATAAGAATGTTATCTCCTATTGGTTACCTAAAAAGTGTATTATTTACTTGTCCTCTTTCAAAGTTATTTTTAAGCAAGAAATTACTAAGTCTATCATACCATGTCCTAGGTGTTTGTTTTAGACCATACAAAGATGTCCTAAGTTTAAAAATATGATTTTGAAACCCGGGGACTTTTTAATATAAACTTCTTCACTTGTATAACCATTTAGAATTGACATCTATTCGAAATAATTTAATGTTATTGTTTGCAGTAAAAGAAAGTAAGATGTCAATAACTTATAAACTTGCCACTAGAGTAAATGTCTTAATGTTATCAATGCCCTCTTGCTGACTGTAGCCTTGTGCGATAAGTCTTGCCTTATTTTTGACCACTTCCCCTTTTTCATTTATCTTGTTTATGAAAACCCACTTGGTTCCAATAATGTTCTTCTTTGGTCTAGGTACTAGATCCTAAACATCATTAATCTCAAATTCATTTAACTCTTCTTACATCGCAAGAATCCATCCATCATCTGTTAATGCTTCATCAATAGAGGTAAGTTTAATTGATGAAAGTAAGCCAAACAAACTGGTATCTTTATGTGATGATCTGGTCCTCAAATGATGACTTGCACTTCCAATGATTAGAGTTTTAGGATGATATGACTGGTACATCCATCCAAATCTTTCTTCTGACTTATCATGACTATTTCAGACTTGATGAGATCCATCCTTTGAAGATTTGTCATATTTTTCTGAGTGACTTGTATCCTCTTATTTTTTAAGTTCTTCTAGTTTGTTAGCATTTGCTTCCTTTGGTTTAGATAAACCTGCACTATCATCATCTTGCTTTGACTTCCAAAATATGAGTTTCCCTATTAAACACTCTATAAGCCTTGGATCTTTCAGGGTATCCAATGAAGGAAAACTTTTGAGATCTAGAACCAAATTTGCCAAGGTTCTCATTAGTGTTTAACATACGACAAGTACAACTAAATTGTTTAAAATAGGAGATGTTAGGCTTTTCACATTTTCACAATTCATATGGTGTTTTATTCAATATAGATATAACATAGAGTTTATTTTGAATATAACACGCGATATTAATTGCTTCAGCCCAAAAGCGTTTTGCAACACTCATATCATTTACATGATTTTGGCCATTTCTTGGAGTGATATATTGTTTCTTTCAACAACTCCATTTTGTTGGGGCGTTCTAGGATAAGAGAAGTTGTGAGAGATTCCATTCACAAACAGACTATCATAAATACTCTTCGTTAGAATCAGTGTTCGTGCACTTGTCAAACTCCTTGAAGTTGATTACATTTATCATGAATGTTTTGGACTTATGATGCATCTTGTACATTTAATTCTGATCATCATTCATCTCCTTTCTTGGAATTTCAATACCATCAGTATTCTTCAGACCAATATAACCCTCTTCCACCAAGTCCCAAAGTTTAGGACCTTGTGAAATATTGAAACTTCTCATCTTGTCTTTCCAATACTCAAAACGTTCTCCATCAAACAAAGGTGGTCTGTTGATGTTTCCTCTAACAGTTTCTTCATTGAATCCAAACATATTGAACCCTTCGATCTTTTCTCAAATATTGTAAAGTGCTCAATCTTGAGACCGAGCTTTGATACCAATTGAAAGCGCAAATACAAGAAGTGGGGTTGAATTGTGTTTACCAAAGTTGATAACTTTTTGATAATTTATAAATAAATAACAAACTAGTTTGGTTTTGGTGACTTACTTGGAGTAAAAGTAATCAGATTTAGAGACAGCGAGAAATGAAAGCATAAATAATTTGACACGTAGATTTATCCTAGTTCACCATTAACTCAACTACATCTAGTCCTCACATTCAGAAGGTTCTAATACACTAATTCAAATACCTTGAATTACAGAGCACCTTACCCTCCAAGACAGTCTTCCCAAAAAGCCTAACAACCCCAACCATTTAGAGAACTAACCACCTTGACTCTACAAGCCAAGTCTTCTCCTAACAACCTTACAACCTCATATTGAAGAAGGAACTAAACCACTACGAGTTGGAAAGCAAAGATTAGAACATGAGTAGTTTCTTCAAAAAAGCCGATGATAATTATAACTCTCACACTCTAAGAAAAAGAACACTCAAAAAATATTTCTAACTTGAACAAGTATTTCTCTCTTTGAACTTTAAGAATACTTTCATGGTTTATCGACTTCAAAAGTATCTTTATGGTCTTAAAATAGTCTCCTCAAGCTTTGTTTGACAGATTTAGCATAATAGTATGATAATTTGGTATGATTTGAAGTGAAGCTAATCATTGTCTTTTTTTATCGCCACTCAACTCAAGGGTGCATTTACTTGATTGTCTATGTAGATAATAGTCATAACTGGTAGTGATCAACGAGTCATGCTCTAGTTGAAGTAACATCTATCTCAATATTTCAAACTAAAGATCTTGACAAGCTCCTCTACTTCTTGGGTATTGAGGTAGCCCAATCTAATGACGGCTTAACAATTTTACAAAGGAAATATGCCATTTATATTCTAGAAGAGGCATATTTATTGAGTGCCAAGCCGGTTGATAATCATATGGATCCAATTGTCAAAATTCTACCTAATCATGGAGAGTTATTTTCAGATTCAGGGAGTAATAGAAGATTGGTTGGTAAATTAAACTACATCACAATCACTCATATAAACATTTCTTTTGCAGTCAGTGTGGTAAGCCAATTCTTAAACTCTCCTTGCCAAGAACACTAGGATGTTGTGATACAAATATTGAAATATATTGAAGGTGCTCTAGATAAATGTCTAATTTATCAAAACAGAGGACTTCCTAAGATAATTGGTTATTCATATGTTGATTGGCATGCTCACCCATTGATAGGTGATCCACTTCTGGGTATTGTGTACTTGATGGAGAAAATTTAAGATCTTGAAAGAGTAAGAAACAAAGTGTAGTTGCAAGATATAGCGCTTAAGTTGAATACAAGGATATAACATTAGTGACTTGTGAGCCCATTTGGTTAAAACAGTTACTCAAAGAGCTTCAATTTAAAGAGGCACCACACATGACATTAATATATGATAATCAAGCAGCATTGCACATTGCCTCCAATCCAATTTTACATGAGAGAACCAAACATATTGAGATAGATTATCATTTTATAAGGGAGAAGATCGAATTAAGAGATATCATCATTAGCTTTGTTAATTCCAATGATCAATTAGAAAATGTATTCACTAAGTCCTCAAGAGATCTTCAAATGAGTTATATATGTAACAAGCTTGGTGCTTATGATTTATATGCCCCAGCTTTAGGGTGGGTGTTGAAAATATATTTATGATTTTTATATTTATTACATATCACATCATATCATGTAAATATTTATAGTATCTCTCATATTTATTTTTGTATTTATTTCTTTGAGCTTATATAAAAGCGACTTCGTTGTGTATTTCAAACACATGGTTTCCTCATATGTCTCTCTCATTCAACAATACCAAATTTTTGGTTTTAAATGTGGACAAATCGAACACCAAATAAAAAAATGTGAAGATCTTGAAGATAAAGATGATGAAAGCTTCAACGATCTAGATGAAAAACAACAATCATATGTCCCATGGTTGAGAACATCTCCTCTCCCAAAGGTCACCTGAGAAATGAAGAATGAATCTAGTTCTGGTAAGTGCAACAAATCCTTCTTTCTTATTACTAGTACTAGCAACTGTATGTTCGCTGAAGAGAAAAAAAGGATAAAGGAAGAAGTGGAACAACTAGACACATTTGTGCTTCATGTTGTATCCACACATTATGAACCTGCAATAGCAACAATCACTAGTGGTTGTGGCTATTTCCACTGCTTTTGATGTAACTAAACAATCACAAGAGAAAGGTGGAATTAGAGGTTTCAAATGGGTGAAACATAAAACATCTCGAACTAAAGCCTATAAATAAAAAAAGTTGACAAAGTATAAAAGGAATTTGAAAAGAGACAATTGGTGGATAATACCATCTTAGAAGGTAATATTGAAGATATAAGGGGGATTGATAAGAGACAAATAAGGGACCTTTATACGAAGGATTGTGTCAACAATAATGAAGTGGTGGTGTTAGATGGCCAACACCGCTAATCCCAACGAAAATAGATAGATTGGAACTGTTAGGATTTGGGGAATCCCCAAGCAGTTCGATCATTGTCAAGGCTCATTCATATTAAAAATCCTCATCTGATTTTCATTATGGAGACTAGGTTGGAGTCCTATAAAATTGAGAATGAATTGGGATTTATATCCTTATTGACTGTTGATCGTATAGGTACAAGAAGAAAATGAACATGAGGAATTGCGCTCTTTTGGCAGAATAATGTTAAAATCACTATTAAAACATACTCTCCTAGCCGCATTCATGGAATTTGTGAGGATATAGAAATAAGAGAAAATTGGCACATCACTTGTATTTATGGGCACTTTGAGGAGAACAATAAATTGAAGACTTGGAAGATCGTAAGGAAAGTAGCTTCTCAAACAGGAAATAATTGATTATGTTGTGGAGATTTGAATGACACTCTATCAAATTAGGAAAAAAGATGAGGTAACCTGAGAAGCTTGAATTAACTAAATATGGTTTATTAAATGATGATTGATTTCTATCTAAATGATATAGGCTTTGAGGGACACCCCTTCACTTGGTCAAATAGCAAGCACGGTACAAATAATATCTAATGTTGACTGGATAGAGTGTTAGCAAACGAGCGATTCACAAACTAGTTTTCTAGTTACCCATTTACCCATGTTCAGGTCAGACCATGCAAGTGTCCTAATTAAATTTGAGGCCATCAACTAAGACAAAACATAAGGAGAATAAAGTTGTTTAGATTTGAAGAGAGTTGGTCCAAAGAGGAAAAGTGTGAAGATGTGGTTAGAAGGACATGGTCATCAAGATACATAAGTTGTATACACAAGTTGGTGAGAATGCAAGGGGTAGTAAACGAGTGTGAGAATCATATCTTCGGCATCATAAAAATGGCTAAACATGGACCACAAAATATCTTATCTCTTGTTCACTGATGTTAGCCTCTTTTTCTCTAGGGCAACAACAAGTGAGGTAAAAGCTATTATAGACATCCTTGAAACTTACCAACAAGTTTCAGGTCAAGTGGTAAACCTTTGTAAATTTGAGGCCTTCTTTAGCTGAAATGTGCCTAACAAAGATAGAAACCTGATCTGTGAAATGACGAGAGTAAAGGTTATATAGGCTCAATCAAGGTATCTTGGTTTTCCGATGCCATTTGGAAGATCAAATAAATCTATTTTCTTATTTATCTTGGACAAAATTTGGAAGAAATTGACAAGTTGGAAGGAGAAATATATTTCAAGGATAGAGAAAAAGACTAATAAAAACAGTGGCACATGAAATTCCAAATTACATTTTGAGTTGCTATAAGATACCAGAGGATGCTACAATGATATTGACTCCATACTTTCAAGAAGAAAGATCCATTGGATGAGTCGGGACATTTTATCTAGAGCCAATAATTCAGGAGCAATGGGGATTCGAGGCTTTAATGAATTCAAGATGGATTTTCAAGGGAAGTACTACTGGAGTTTAGTATTTGGTGAAAGCTCTTTGTTAGAGAAGATCCTCAAAAGCATATTCTACTCAGAAGGTTCTTTCATGGAAGCAATGATAGAATAGAAACTGAAATCAAAATAGGAGGAAGATTCATCAATCCATAAGTGTTGTCTTTGCCGTAATGGTGACCGCACATTTAACCACCGCAAATGCGATCTTACTAAGTCTATGTGCAGGCTATTGACCATCCACTCACCTTGTCTCTTAAATTGTTTCTCTCTTCCCTCTTTCTCTCTTCCTCTTTCTCTTTTACTTTTGTTTTCTTCCTCTCTCTCAAGTTTGTACATCCTCCCTTTCTTTTTTTCTTATGATTTGGTTTAGATTTAGGGTTTATTCTCTGTTTTTTTTTATAAGAAATTTCTTAACTATATTGAAGTCATGTTGAGCTCCAAACTCAAGTTGTGTTTTTTTCTTTTCTTTTCTTTTTAAAAAAATATTAAATATTTTAAAAAAAATTAACTAGATTTGATATCTTTTGATTTTTATGTTGTTAGAACACATGTTGGACAATTTAGTAGTTTTAAAGTTAATTTATATATATATATATATAAATTAATTAATAAAAATAATGTATTTTTTTATGAATTTATTAGATGTGACATCTTTTTAATCTTTGAATTATTATGACACAAATTGTAGAACTTGACAGTTCTAAAACTTATATTCATAAACAAATTAATAAAAAATTATTTTAAAATAATTAATTAAATATAATATTTTTTAATTATTAAATTATTAAGACGCAAATTACACAATTTGACCGTTCTAAACTTATGTTCATAATCAAATTAATAAGAAGCCATTTTAAAATAATTAACTAGAAGTGAAATGTTTTTAAGTATTGAGTTGATAAGAAAGTTGTTAAACTCTAGCTCTAACAAGTCACTTGTATTTTAATTATTTAGGTTTTGAAATTCTCAAAACAATATCACTTTATTCTCTTACTCAGTTAATGCAGTGTAGGGTGGACAACATTTTAGGGAAACTGTATTTGGCGGGTATCGAACATGTCATCTAAGACTGTCGATTGTTATTGTCTTGTATACCCTCCGTAGTGCTTAGTGATGAAGTGTATTAATTTAGAGGCACACCATTTAGTTTCAATTTCAAGAATCATGGAAACGAAATTCAGGCTGCCCCAAACTCTTGTTTGATGAAAGTACTTTGTTAATTAACATCCACACAAAAATAAAAATAAAAAGTTCATCACTCCTTGCCTCACTTTCATCCCTATGATGTATAGTGTTTGAGAAATGTTTTCTATCATGTCACATAAGGGTACATTAATAATCCCATCCTCCATTTAAAAAGGGAAAAAGAAAGAGGATTTACGGATAATAAATAAGTTTTTAAAGGTGTAAATTAATGAAATTTTTCAAAGGATCCATTCCCAAAATCTTGAGACAGTTTTGCATCTTTATCTTCTTTGCTATTCATAGAATACATGATAAACTCTTATCCTATTCTATATTGTGTGTGTGTGTTTTTTTTATTAATATAATAATATTCTTTTGATCGATATCATGTATTGCGTTTTAGATAAATTAAATAATAATATAATAAATATAAAATAGATCAAATGTATGTTAAAGTTGTTTTTTTTAATTGAAATCAATGTTTTTTTTTAAATTATTTATAATTTTAGTTTTTATATTTTATAATTTTTTTTGTTTTTACTCTTTATATTTTTAATTTTTATTTTTCTGTGTTACGTGATAATCATCTATTAAATGTTGACGTGACAATCATCTATTAAATATTGACGTGACAATAATGATATGACAATTTAATATCACTTGATATCAAAATATGATGTGACATATTATATTATCTAATTTTGATGATTAAATAAAATAAAATATTAAAATAATAAGAATTTTATATTAAATAAACATAATTTAAAAATAAAAGATTAAAAGTAAAACTCGTTGTAACATAAGACATCAAAAATTTAATAATTCTTTATTTTTATTTTGGTTTTACTTAATGATGTTTATATATATTTTTATTTCGTTTTAAACATTTTGATGTTATATACATGAGTCATTTTTTATTTATAAATTGATATAATTTTATATTTAATTATTCTAATAATACATATTTAGCTACCCTAAATAAAATCTATTTGACACTACTAGTCTCTGCCGCAAATATATAGATAGTTTTATCAACAATAAAAATTATCAAAACAATACATATAAATAAAATAGATAATAAACTGTGTGCAAATAAATTAATTGTTTATAATAAAAATGACATTGCTAATCTATTTAGTTTAATATCAATGAGAGATATATTTGATTATTTAAAATGCAGTAGAACTCAACTTTCTTAAAAGTGTAAATTTTTATTTTCTTTATTTAATAAATAATATTAAAACATTAGTTTAAAAATATATTAAATTTTTATTCTTCACATTTTTAAAGTGGTTCTTAAAGTGCATAAGAAAATGAGGTGTGTACTATTATATTCTTATATTCTGCTTTACACTTACGCCTTAAACGGCATCGTCTCATCGTAGCAATCACAACACTCTTCAAAGTATGAACTTCAACTCTTATCGTTGCATTCACACTCATTCTCTCCCTCTTGCATTATCAATTTCATTTTTTATCATATGTTCTCTGTGTTCCTGCATTTCACTTTGTCTTAATTATTTGGAGATTTTTAATATATGATTATTATTCAACTGTTTCTTTTTATTTATTTCCTACTCGTTTTTCCTTAAATTTTTAACTAATAACAATAGAATCAGGTGGCTTAGATTCCATGTGTGCAGGTGCATGAGAACAGTGAAAGTAGAGTAATCAATGTTTGTAAGGAATAAGTAGTATTGTGATTAACTCTATGCTACTAATTGCAATTAATGTATAAGTTTAAGTTTAAGTTTCAGTTCATATACTTGTTTTGTATTGTATGCCTTATTTTTATTGATGATGTTGCTTACTGAATGACACTGATTGTTTCTAAGGTTTTAGATAATCCTTGAAAAAGGCACATAAATGGAGTCATTAGTTCTTAAACTCCATGAAATCTCAGCCGTTAAATTCGGTAATTTCAAGCTTAAATCCGGCATTTCATCACCAATTTACATAGACCTCCGCCTTGTTGTATCTTACCCTTCCGTCCTCCGGCAAATTTCTCAAACTATGATTTCATCAGTCTCAGATACTAAATTTGACCTTGTGTGCGGCGTCCCTTATACTGCTCTTCCTATTGCCACTTGTGTGTCTGTCACTCACAACATCCCTATGGTTATGCGCCGCAAAGAAATCAAAGACTATGGCACTTCAAAAGCTATTGAAGGTGATTTCAAGCATGGACAGAGTTGCTTGATTGTTGAGGATTTAGTTACTAGTGGCACGTCGGTTTTGGAAACTGCTGCGCCATTGCGTGCTATAGGGTTGAAGGTTAGCAATGCTGTTGTTTTGATTGATAGAGAGCAAGGTGGAAGGGAGAATTTGGAGAGTAATGGAATCAAGTTGCACGCGATTCTTAAATTGACTGAAATGGTGAAAATTTTGAGGGAAAAAGGAAGGCTTGATGAGGAGATGGTAAGGGTTGTTTTGAGATTCTTAGAGGAAAATCGGAAGGTTGATGCTACTTTGGAAAATAAAACTAAGTGCAAGGTGTTGTCGTATTCGGAGAGGGCTAAGTTGTCGAAGAATTCAATGGGGAAGAGATTGTTTGAGATAATGGCTGAAAAGGAAAGTAATTTGTGTTTGGCTGCAGATGTTGGAACTGCAGCTGAATTGCTTGAAATTGCCGACAAGGTGAGATTTTGGTGTTCATACTAATGTGAATTTTTGCGTGATCTCTTATTTATAGTGAAAATGTTACGGTGTGTTCTCAATTTGAAAAACAGGTTGAAAATTGATAGAGTTGTGTTCGTGCTTTGATTGTTATCGATGAGATTGTAGTTAGAAGTTTGGTCATGATGAATAAATTATTTAAATTAATTTTCCTTTTCTTTCTTCTCAGGTTGGGCGTGAGATTTGCTTGCTGAAAACTCATGTTGATATTTTTCCAGATTTTACTCCAGATTTTGGTTCTAAGCTTCGCGCGGTATGATGCTAAAAGAAGCTGTTTTTATCCCTTGCATAAAAAGTTTTTTCATACTGATATTGTCAACATTTGTACACAAGTAGATTTGCTGTCATTTATTTATTGAAAGTAGAATACTGATGCCATGACTTCAACCTACTATAAGAGTGTTATATGCATGTCAGAAAACACGGGATCATAGAGATTAAACTTAATCTCATAAGAAAAGTAAGCTTGATAGTTTGAAGGAGAGTAAAACTTTTTAGGTTTCATTTTAATAAAAGATAGTAAAATTGGAATACAAGAGGCCTCAATTTATAGAGGATGTTTGAAGTTTAACCAACCAACAAATTACCTAACTAATTAAGTTAATCAACTAACTAACTCAACGCAAACTAACATTGTATTTCTAACAATGCAGAACACAGCATTGTACCAAGTTTTTAGGAGTGTTAAGCATTTTGTTGGAGTAGTTATTTATTAACATATGATATATCTGTTTAAGATTGCAGAAAAACACAACTTCTTAATATTTGAGGATCGTAAGTTTGCGGACATTGGTAACACAGTGAGCATGCAGTATGAAGGGTAATACATTGAATTATTTTTCAGTTTCCTTTCATCTGTTTCTGAATTCAGCATGATATATTTGTTTCCTGTTATTTGCAGAGGGATCTTTCATATATTGGATTGGGCTGATATAGTAAATGCTCACATTATCTCTGGTCCTGGAATTGTGGATGGACTGAAGTTGAAGGTCAATCAAATTTTGATTATAACATTATTTCAAATTCAACATTAATCAGATAAAATAATTTTTAGTCTAACATGTCAAATGAACAACGCTCAGGGTTTGCCTCGCGGAAAGGGTTTGTTGCTGCTTGCTGAAATGAGTTCTGCTGGTAACTTTGCCAAGGGGGAATACACTACTGCTGCTGTCAAAATTGCTGAGGATCATTCTGACTTTGTTTTCGGCTTTATCTCAGTCAACCCAGCATTGTGGCCTGTGGCCCCAATAAATCCTTGTTTCATTCATGCAACTCCTGGAGTTCAAATGTCGATCGGTGGTGATTGTTTGGGGCAGCAATATAATACTCCATATTCTGTAAGTTTCTTTGAGTTAATTTATTAGATTAACCATATGATCTGCCAATCACGAACTCTCTCCGAAGTCTATTTGCTCTTTGGGTGAAGAATCATAAATGATTTTATATGTTTTGCTCAAGAGCTCTTTGAGGGATCCAAATTCTCTGTGGTATAAAATATACACATTTACCTGCATTAATTGATCTCATCCATTGATTTAAGATATTATGCAGTATTTATGTTCTTTTGTGCTGTTTTGCACACTCTTGTACTACTCTTGACAATTCACTAAATGTTCTTTTCTTCTAGGCTATCCATGATAGGGGTAGTGACATTATTATAGTGGGACGCGGCATCATCAAGGCGGCAAATCAGGCTGCGGCAGCTCGTGAATACCGTCTTCAAGGATGGAGTGCATATTTGGATAAGTGCAATTAAGGCTTGTATTCCCTAACCAAATAGAAGAGTCCAAGTTCATACTTTTTGAGATGTTTAATTCTGCAGCTGTTTATAAATAGCATCCAAGCAAGGATGCAACACTTGAATTTTGTTTACTCTAATGAAGAAAATATTTTTAGTTCACCTATACTATATTTAGAATGAAATATAAATAGAATTTTGACTTAGTTACATTTTATTCAGAAAAATAACTTATCACATTTAATTCATGCTATTTCAATAAAAAAAAAAAGGTTAATGCTTAAAATATCCTCCATGATAAATAAATTATCATTGTATATATAAAAAGTTAAAGATTGAATTATTTTTTTAGTTTTTTAATTTATTTTTTGGTTTTACTTTTGGTAACTTTAGTGTTTTCTTGGAGACAATTGGTGATTAAAATAATTAATAATTAGAGATATATAAGAATAAAGTCATGAAAATAGGGGTTTTTGGTCCTTAAAAATAGATGTAAATTTTGATCTTGGTTAATAATTAGAGATGATGTTTGAATGATTGACTTTTTTTAATTGTAAAACATTTTAATTAAGAAAAATGGCAAATGAATAATGATTAAGAATAAAAAGAAAATCAATCTTAACATGGAAAAGAAGAAAACAAATAAGGGAGAACTATTTTTCACTGTAGGTCGTTAACTTAATTATTGGTTTCATTTTAGTCCCATTTTTCACCTAAAATGACATGTTAATAAAAGTTTTTTTTTTTTTTTGACAAAAACTAATCGAAATGACCAATTTGATTAATAGAAGCATAGTTAAAAAAGACCAAAATATTACGAAAATAATTAAAAGATCAAATTGAAATAAGAAAATAAATTAAGCGACTAAAAGAGTAATTTAGTCAAAGTTAAATTAATTAGGAGTATTTTGAAAATATTATAATTAATTTTATTTTATTATTCACAGGAATAGAAATAAAACCCTGTAATTCAGAGTTTTTATCATGTATACTAATCATTAAGACTATCTTAAACATTTTTGAATTCCTATCTAATATAAAAAATTGAGCGTTCAATAAAAAAAAATAATTTTAATAATTAAAAATTATTTCAAATGTGGTACTTTAATTAAATATATGAGAGAGAAAGTTAAAATTTATTTATATTTAATTTCAAAAAATAGGAGGTGAAATTTGCTTTTAATTCACACCAGAGTAGACAAAGTAAAAAAGTATGTCATGCAAGCCATTTCGTGTTGAACTCGAGTTTGGAGATGAATAACCCCAACTTCACATCCAAGTATTATACCAAATCATTTGTGAAGTTATACAACAATCTTGTTTAGATAAAACAACTTATAGTATAAGCATTTATACATAGGATTTTTTTATAATGCAAGGTATAATAATATTGTCATTTTTTTATACAAATTATAAGTTATATTCATATATCATTTTATATAATTTATGAAAATTGGTTGAAAATAAACATGTTATGTGTTTTTATAAATCTTTATATGAAATTCACAAATATTTATCACAACAAATAAATTCATTCAAACGATTATTGCATGAATCAATCAAATTGCAATCACCTTTCCAAATATTATTAATTGCACACCTGGTTGGATTAGGATAAACAAACAAACCAAGTAAATTTTCATTTTCAATTATGAATTATTACCATTATAATTTTAAACTAAAACATAAACTCATAAAAATAGTCAGCGAAATTCATAATAGATTTCCGATGGATTAACATGCAAAATTATAGAATCCGACTTAGAGGGGGGCCAATCAAAGAAGCATGCACTTCTAAAATGATGATGTAGCTTTAAATATTTATTTCATATTGATATTTTTACCGTTTTTTGAGTAATTTTTTATTTGTTATTTTATTATCAATCGAATTCATGACTTTTTATAAATATTAATACAGTATTATTTGTTATTTTAATCGATTATAATTTTTTACTTTTAAATTTTTATTGTGATTTTGTATTGTCAATCGAGCAATTTAACTATTTCAATTAATATATATATAAAAAAAAATTATATCTTTTATTAACGTATTCTTATTTTGATTTTCCTATAGCTATTTTCATTAATTATATTTATTATTTGTTTTAATAGTATGATTTTTTAATTGCGAGTATGAGAAGTTGTTGTAACGCAAATTATTTATTAGATATATTTTATCAAGAATATGATATTTATTTTATTAAAAATG
>JBBPBS010001102.1:10458921-10479714 GCA_037974835.1 Cicer judaicum | reverse complement strand
ATATATATATATATATATATATATATATATATAATCTTAAAACTAAAATTAAATACTATTGATATGCATTATTAATATAAAAATATTTCACTTTATCAGCTAATAACAACTATTATATTATTAAAATATATAATGTATAAAATACATATAAAAGTTGTTCGTCTTTTCTAATTAAACTTTACAATAATTATATATATGTTACATATTTTAGTGATAATGTATACCAATTTAATTTTATTAGAGCATATAATGTATAAAATACAAACAAAGTATCATATAATATTAAAATTTGAATATAATATTTTTAAAGTGATACGTGAATATGTCTGTTTTGTCTTAAATATTGTATATTATATTTAGTTGTCATGTGGTTTGCCAAATTTGCTAGTTAGTATGAGTAGAAAAATTATAGAATCTTCACACACACCAATTGGTTCATTACACAAGACATGCATCTTTGAAAAACAAGTTCAATCAATGAGCAAATTAGTTACACGCAAGTATCAATATATGAGTACATTACTTAGTAGTATAAATACTTGAACGAAAAACGAAATGTTTGTGGGGGCACCTGCTCTGCCCCATAGGCATATCAATAGAGATACTCCTGCGAATGAGATTGAACATATATAAAATAAGTTTTCACTCATAAGTTTTTTTAAATAACTATTATTATACATAGTCAACTGTGTGACTATGAGAAGAAAAATAAAATCTTCTAAATTTTGCAAGAGGACATTTTTTTATAAGAAAAAACGATAATCATTAATTCAAATTGATAGAAATTACATTGAGATCAAAAACAATTCAAAGTCGCTAAAATAAAAAATGATAAATCTGCAAATAAACTCACAAAAGTCAGATTAATAATATAATACAGAAAAATGTTTACAAAAGTACAAATGTCTACAAATATGACAAAACTGAAATATCAAAGAATATTTGTAACACCTCAACTATATACCGTTATTAGCAGTGTTACCTCACGATCTTCTCGCCTCCTATCCACCTAGTGAAAATAGCGAGTTTTTGCTTTTCTTCGAGTCTGATACCTGAGAGATAAGTACTGCCTCCACACATTTCTACTATCAATTGAGCTAGTACACCTTGCCATTACTGTTACTGACAGTGCTACCTCATGACCTTTTTGTACTCGCTATTTTCACTGAGTGGATAGGGGGGACAAGAATGTTGTGACTGGATCTGCATTGACATTGGATGAAAGTTTGATTTGACGATCTAAATCAAATAAACACTGCAATAAAACGAGAAAACAAACAACACCCCAACAATACGAATAAACAAAAAAAAATTAAATTAAGATGATGAACTTACAAACAAACAAAAACTAAATGTGTAAAAAATTATTTATTTAAATTAAAAGAGAGAACAAAACAATTTAGATAAGTAAATTTTTCTTTTTTAAAAAAGACTCTATATCATTCCTATTTCAATAGAGAAAAAAGAACAACAACAAAAATGAATGGTTAGGTTTTGAAAGAGGACATAATTGACATAAAGAAGAAGTAAAACCATAAGACATGAATAATGTGTTTTTATTGCTTAAAATTCCAAGAACTTCGTTGAGAAGTGTGTCCAAATCTAAAATGCCATAGAGTGGCAGTAGTAAAATAGAAGAAAAGGAATGTAAAACAAAAAAACTACATTTTGTATAAATGTAAAAGAAAATGCACAGAATTATTCAAAGTATTATAATGTGTGAAAATATAAGCCTTTAAGGAGATATCACCCTTGTCAATCTTTTTGAAGTGATGTATTTACTGAATCAGAAAATAATTTATAAAAATGGTTATGTAAATAGGAACTATTTTTGCTAAAAATACACTAACATATAAAAAGTTGATGAAAATATCTTGAGTCGTGAAAAAATGTTGATTTAGTTGGTAAGAATTAATTCACCTCTCAAAACATCATGAGTTTAACTCTTGTTGTTGATGTAAAAACGTTTTTAGTGATGAACTTTTTAAACCAACTTATTCGACCTTTGTTTTAATAAAAAAAAAATTATGGTTCAAATAAAGTGTTAGTTTACTAATAGATTCACCTTTTCTTATTTCGACGAAATTTCTTTTTATGAAAGTTTTTCTTTTTGATGGTTAAATAGTTATGATATTTCATTTCAAATAATCTTACCAATACAAATGGAAATATAATGGTAAACTTAACAATGAGGCATGAATATGATTGTTTTAAAAAAATAGCATATGTTAGTATTTAATTGTTAATATTATTAAAGAAAAAATTCACCTTATGAGTTTCTTATTAGTTCAACTTTCTAAAATATCAATGTAACTTATAGATAGATCCGAAGGCATAAATATGAATGTCTAAGCTAACATATTCATATTGGTTTGTCCTATTACAAACTTAACAATAAAGTTTGTTAATTGTTGCAATCAAGATAACATATGTTATTCCTATAAAATGATAATCATGATTAAGAATAAGTAACAATTAAATTTCAAATAAATATAAAGTCTTAATATTATGTTTAGATATTGTGTAAACAACAAAATCATGTTAAGACAAATAAGGTAGAAAAGTAAAAATAAGATGTATTAGTGGAAACAAAAACATGATATTCAATCTAACAAAATAAAATACAAATACAAATTTTATTATGAGCTCACGTAATAAAAATACAAATCAATTCAATTTCGTACAATCGATGGGTTTAAAAGACACAATACTTTGAACAACGTCATAACCAACCAACAAATTTTGTTGAACCATGTTTCCAAAGATGGCACCATGTTGAGATGCGACAAAAGCGAAGCAAACAATTCCATCATCAACTCGAAGAAAGGTACTAATGGAATACAATTTAACATCTCCACCTTTAAAATGTGTAGTGATTAAAGGAACTTCAAATTCTTCATGTGTGACATTATAGCAAAGGCTAAATCCAATATTTGGAACCTCAACACGCTCTAGGTTTATATATTCTGCCACAGCTGATTCTATTCTATTATAAAAATCATATGGCAAAAAAGTAAATGTTGTACCCGAATCAATTATAATTATAATGTTACCCTCACCACCATTATATTTAAGTCCTCCAAATTCTATAAATTTATCTCCAACACTAAATGCTTCCAAAGTTAAAAAGTAAAACGACGATTGATAATTTTTTACTAGAGGAGTTGACACAACCCCATCACCTTTAACCATGGCTGCATCTCCAAAATTAAGTTTTCTCGTTGAGTTAGACTCTTGAAATGATGGCACCAAACAATAAGAGAATCTTCCACCAATTGACGAACCAAATCGTGTTGTAAGAGACACAAGTCCTTTTCCAAGGCCAACTATACCAGAGCTTGGGGCATGAAACGTCCCGATATTTCTGTGTCCACATCCTATAACTGTTTGTGGAAATAAAATAGAATAACCATTGGTAGAATCTAATCTAAGAGTATCTATACTAATATCTCCTTGTGTTAGTGATCCATCATCATAGTTATAAGTATATGCGCAAAAATCTTGATCAGTACATGATATAGTTTTCACGGGTCGACATATGTTAGAAAAACAAGGAATTTTTCTATAACTTGATGATTGTAAAGGATTAAATATAGGAGTTGTTTGGTTGTAACATTGTTCACAAGGCTCACATTGAAGTCAAACAAGGTCACTACCTGTGTCTACAAAACCATAAACCTTAAATGGTGGGGTTCCAACTGAAAAACTCATAAGATATTCACCTCTATCTGGGATTACAGGTGATTGAGGTGTACCGGTGAGAGAATCTTTATAGAAATTATTGACATTATTGATAGAACGATGCATAGCATTGGCAGCACGTTGATAGTTATTTTGTGTGGGATTGGAGAGTGGTGATTTTGAAGAATCGCGATGTATGAGTTCAACACTGAAACCATTGTTTAGAGCACGAGAAAGAGAAAGAATGAAACATGAAAAAATAAAGAAATAAAGACTAAAAAATGAATGTGTCCTCATTCTTGCGACCATAGGGATATATGGAGAGGTTTGATATGAAAAGTTGTTGCCATTTTGTGTTCATTCAGTACATTTTTATAGATTATTTGTGTTGTAGTGTGGCTGCACATGCATAGGAAATGATAATGTGGATAAATGCATCTTTCCCTATAACATAGGAGACCTATTTAGTTCCCTTTGTTGCACTATAAGTGTATGTCGTTGACATATGTTTCTGTAACAATAACAAATAATGAAATGAGAACGATTTCTATATATTCTTACTTGTTATATGGAATTTAATTACTACTGTTTTTTATTTTTAAAATTAATATTTTATTAATATATACACCATTTATATATATATATATATATATATTATTAATCAATCATAATCATCAAATTATAAAAAAAAATTAATTTTAATAATAATAAATACAAAAATCATACATATAAATTTATCGTAATTTATTAATAGTGTAAAATGTTATACAGATAAATTATGTAAAAATTAATCTCTTAACGTAAATATACATCACCAATTTTTATATTTATTTTCTATTACTTACTTTTAACTAATTCTTAGTTGGTAGTCAAATAAATATGCATTTAGTAAACATTTCTTTTATTAGTATAACCAATTACCTTTTTAATGTCCAATCAAGTGCATTTATTATTTTAAGTCCACAGCAAAGGTGCATTTATCATTAATTTTTTCTGAAATAGCATTTATTACTTATTTTTTAACGTCTAGATATAATAATAATAATAATAATAATAATAATAATAATAATAATAATAATAATAATAATAATAATAATAATAATAATAATAATAACATCATCATCGAGAGGTGCGTGCCTGCGTGTATGTCTGTCTGTTTATTTTTTTAATTATGTGAACATATCAAAATATTTTTGTAAACTTTTGATTGTTTTTTTAAGTTATTTTTTAAGACTTTTAATTTCTTTTAAGTTACTTTTTCATGTATTTTCATACATTTACATAACATAATAGGATTTATGTTGATAACTGCGAAGTAGTTTTAAGGAAAAGTTAACCTTATATGAAAAAGAAAGAATGAAAATTGGTTGTGGTAGCCACACGTAAGTGTTTTTATTATTAGCTTGGATTCAAGGTCGGTTCTTGAGATTTAGGTGCCTTGAGCGAATAAAATAAATACTCTTTTATAGTTATTTAAATATTATTTTTTGTATGTTCTTAAAATAATTTAACATTCAAATGTACTTAATATTTTGAAAAAATTATTTTTAAATTTTGTCAAAAAATAGATAGAAATCAAAACAAAACTATTTAATTTATCATGTGAATTAATAGATTTCAAATAAATATTTAACAAATTTAATTTTTTTTTCAAGAAAACACAAAAGTTAAAAGAATAATTAATATTATTCTATAAATAAATGCACGACTTGCATATAACTTTTATATAAACTTGATTATGTTCTTTTGATGCGACTCCATACTTGCTCAATTTTTGATGAATTTTCATGGCTTAGTAATTATTTAACTTTTGTTCACTTTTAATTTGTGTCTTGTTTTTATATTGATCCATTTAAATTTTTTTAAATACCAATAAATTGATGGTGTAATCATTTAGTTTTAGTGCACTTTTGTATCTTATTTTTATATTGATCCATTTAAATCTTTTATGGCAAAAAAGACTTTACACTCTTAATTTATTGTTTGGCTTGGTGTGTCATGGATGATGAAACTGATCCCTTACAAACATTTTAGGTAACAATATTGAAAAGATGAAAGATTGATGCTGTTGCATGATATGCATTCCCGGGGATAAAAGTGATTTTTCAAAATAAAAACGTTAAGTAATAATAAATTTGTCGCACTTATTATATTTCTAATTTTATTTCTCTTCACCACTAAATTTTAAGAATCAAATTTTGGATTTTTCTTATGCCTAATAACAATTAAAACATTGCCTAATAACAACTGAAACATTGTTATTTAAATTAATTACTTAGATTTAAATTTGAAATAGAAGAGACTTCATTTTATTTTAGCAAGTGCATATTTTCCTAATAATTGGTAGATTAAACGTTTAAAATAAGTAGTAAGTTAGGTAATCCTATTTTATTAATGAAATAGTTATTGAATTAAAATAATTAGTAATTTAGGTGATATTATTTTATAAATAAAAGTAAATTATTATTTTAGACTTTAAAAATGTAAAATGTTGTCACTTTAATTCTCTATTTAATTAAAAATTTAAATTAATCATTAAATTACTAAAATAATTATTGAAATATACAATTTAGTTTCGTAATTTAAAAAAAATATATAATTTACAATAAAAATAGTTCTTTATATTATAAGATAAAATACTAAATTAACTCGTATTTTGATAATTCAAATTGCAATTTGAATTTTAGATTCAGTCATACATTAAAGTAACACTATCCTACACTTTTGGAATTAAAATATAGTTTATCATATAAACAAAATACTCATTGAATTAAATTATTTTCCAACATGTTATTTCTCTCTTAATAAAGCAACTCCGTATTTTTCTAGAAATGCTACGAAGTGAAGAAGCGTCTTAGATCAACATCTAGGATATTATAGTTATCATTGAAATTAATTATGGACTACAGTTGTATTTCATTTGGTTCTAACAATTACCTTTTATCCTTATTGTTTCACTTTAGTCTATATAATATTATTATAATATTAAAATTAAGTTGATTAAACTGCATTATTTATTTATTTATTTATTTTCATCGATTCGTATAATTAATTTTTTATTTTAAAAGTAGATATTTTTAGTCTCTTTTTTAGATTTTTTAACTAAAAAATTATTATGATTTGATATATTTAAATAATATAACATACAGTTTCATGATATATATTTATCTAAATTATTAATTATTTATATGTTATTAATTAAATTGTAAATATAAAAAAAATTTAAAGTTGAAAATTAAATTTTTAAAACGTTTTACGATTTTATGAATGTTAATCATTCTATATTATTCTATCATATTGCAATTTTAGTTCTCCTATTTTAAAATTTGACAATTTTAATATTTCATTTTAATTTATTTGCAATGAAATTATCTTTTTAATGTTTGTAATAATTGTTTTAATTTATAAAAATGAAAAATGTTGCATATACTAGATTTTATCCGTGGACGATAAACTCAAAACCTTACACTTTATCAAATGAGCTAGCAAATAATTATAAGTTAGTTAATAAGAGTACAACGAACATTCATTGTTAGTGGAAATTTATTTTACACCCACAACCAATAATAATTGTATTTTTTTTGTCATATCATTAAAGTTGCATGATTTGAAAGAATACATAGTTGTTTTTTTAGTGTAAAATTATTTTCGCCGATAATATGTATATCCCTTTTTCTTAATTAATAAAAACATAAATTATTTTGCTAGGAGACATTTTATTTTGTTCCAAAATTATTTTGTTCCAAAATTATTTTTTAGGGCTAAAACCCTATCTTTATAAATTTGGGCATCGGGCGATCTCTAAGCTTTGTGTGAAGATTATTTGATCAAAGTATAAGTTTGGTTCGTCTATCTTTTTTATTACAATATGAAATAACTCTTAAATGTAGATGTATTTCGAACGCGGAGAAAGTAAGGCCTCACATCTGATTACGATAATGATGTAGAATTAACAGTTATTTGTGATCATTTTTAAAATCGTTAATCTACATTAACAAAAGTTATTTCTCAAGTTTTATAACTTGAAAGAAAAAGAAATGTCAAACTTCAAGATGTTCAAGTTTAGTGTTAAAACAATTTTTTAAGAGATTATATTTATGTAAGTTGTATAAATTTAAATAATAAAAGAACATAGTTTAAGGATAATGAATCACACACATAATTTATTATGTTTTACCCAACTTGCACTACGTTTAATCCTTACACTAAGTGAGTTTTCTCACTATAATACTTGATTAACTTTCTCAACTCCTACACTTTACAAATCTGCCATAATGGACTTTCTCACCTATATTTTCTTAGTTGTAATAGACTTACAACCTTGTATCTAAGTCATTCTTAAAGTTACATCATAACTAATAAGACTGAGTTTATTTTATAAGGTAAAAGATTATTTCAACATGCTTACAAATGAGGATTTGTTTTGGTTTCAAGTTTTCTTACCTTGAAATGAAATAAAAAACTATATCACCCTCTTAGGAACTTATATTTACAAATCTAGTAAAGCCTTTGAATGTGGTTGAACTTTTAATCAAGTTTTGAACTATTATAGTAAATGAGTTGAATGCTTGATGTAAGTTCATACCATCTTCAAATTATGAGCTCTTCAATATATATAGAAGTGTGTGAACTTCATGTTTATGTTTTTTAGGTCTTCGTGAGATAGTTGGGTTCGAGTCTCATCACATGGTAACCAAAATAGTAGTGTTCAACTTAAAAAATAACTGAAGTTAAGTCGACTTCAAATTTTTTGCAAAGTTTGTTCTTTTCTTGGGGTGTAGGGGACAAAAAAACACAAGACATACCATTTTTTTTCTATGTTGATTGTATTTACTATAGTGAAAAGTTTACGTGCTTTAGCTTTAACTATTTTTATGTCACACTTGTACTTTTTCATTTTATGTATGAATGTTCTAAACTTGTGAATTTTCTTAAATTCATAAAGTTGTTGTTTGAACTTACAATTCATAAACTTGTGAATTTTCTCAATTTTTTTTTTTTTTTAATTAATGGACTATAACATCCCAATTGTAGAGACCTTGAAGATCAATAAGCATCCTTCATTCCTCTCGAAGAAACTGAATTCTCTATATCAAATTAGGTGATAATTGATTATTCAAATGAAGTATGATTGTCACCCATCTCTTTAAGTTCATTTGAAACTTGATACGAAATATGAAGGCTCCTAACATCGGCTTCAAAGATATTCTTAATTGAGACCTTTCTATAAATAGACATTTTAATTTAAAACTTTATGTAATTATATATGTGTTTTAGACACTAATACTAATAACATGCATCATTTCATTTTAAACATGTTTGGACTAGAAACTACCAACTCTAATTCGTGGGATTTCCTTGAAACTGGCTAACGTATTACTCCTTAACGATTGCGAGAATGCTAAACATAGTATTTGAATCAATTTATTACAAAATTTAAGTAGGCTAAGTTCTTTAGCCTCAACCTTGAGGTTTGTATGGAATGGAATCTCACAAAAAGAATATTCGAGCAAGTCAAAACAATTGGCCTATGTTATTTGGAGTTTTTGGAATGATCACAACAACCTAATATTTTCTAGAGACATCGAGCTTGGGATGACTTGTCTTATTACACTCTAGGAATTTTAAAATATTTTAACCAATATAAATTTTAAAACATTCACCACTGAATTAAAAGATTATATTAGATAGATCAATCACGTAAATTTTACACAAATCTAAAATCATTTGAAATATGATTGAAGCTCATAAAAATTAACGATATTTAATAAAAATATATAAAATAATAATTTTAATGTATTTTGATAACATAATAGATGATTTCAGATTTATATAATTTTTTTTAAATAATCTATATGATATATGTTGAACAAGTGACTCCCCATACAAGAGGGGGGAAGGGGTGAATTGTATACTTTAAAAAATCAAAAAAATAAGGACTTAAAAATATTTAATCAATTAAAATAAAGTACTTAGAAATAAATTTAAGTTAAAAATAAAGATGATAAAAATATATTAGAAAAATAAATAACTCAAATAATTAAATGACTGAAAGAAAATGTTGTAATTTAAAATGCACCAAATAAAAGATGAAGTAATAAAATGACTAAAATTAAATTACTTAAAAGAAAAAAAAAAAACTTGCAAGTATAAATTAATGAGATGAAAAGGAAAAAAGAAAAGATACACATGAAATTACTTGTTCGGCCATAAACACTCTGACACTCTAAGGTCTATGTCTAGTTCCGAAACAATAATATTATTAAAATCGAACTCTTAAAATAGGATAAACAAATAACTTTTACAATTAAAGAATGCTCTTTACACAACACAATGGAATATCACCACTCTTTGCGAAAAATTCTCAAAACAAAAGGATATCACATCTCTTGAATAACTTAAGGCCATCCCTAAAAATTAATAAAATAGATGAAGATAATACACTCAAACATATAGATAATAAACCAAATGAAGCACAAGAATACAACTCAAACTATGTGGAATAAAATGTTTTTCAAATAAAATATTAGCAAGTGTAAAATAAATAAGAGTGATAAGAAAATAATTTTAACAAAGAAATACCAATAAACTCTTATTTATAAAGAAAATAGTGTTGGAAAAAAAACCCTATAACCTTATGCTCAATAATCTATGCCAATTACATGATGAATAACCAAAAGCGAAAGTGTACCTGCGGGAATTGCCATTGATGAAATCCTGGGATGATGATGATAGAGCCAATGAGTTGGGTGATCTTCCTCAGCAAAACACGCTGAAGACCTTGCTCTCTTGATGGGGATAGAGAGAACCAGAGAGTTTTCTCTTTAGGGTTTGTGAAACTGAATAGTCTTGTTGTGTTTGCCTTGGGGACCACTACCCCTATATATAACTATTATTAGTTATATCCCAAATTGCAGTATTACTAATTCAGCCTCTCATTAAATTAGAAACCGCATGGTATCTACACTATTAATTTTCATAATTATTATGCTCTTTAGCCATAAACTATTATATATTATTTGACCCCTAGTTTATTGGCTAATTATATAATGACCCTAACACACTTTATTAATTAATTACATATGTGACCCATAAATCTTACAATCTCCCATTGGTCACACATGTATCTTAGGAGTGTGTTAGACTTTATGACGTCAAAAAATGTCATTATAATTACCTTGAGCCTAATCCAAATTGTCCCGTCCATTAATCGTATCAGCACATGGAATCAACTAGGCTTTCGTCATAATAAGCATAACTAAACCCATCAATGATCACCCGCACTGACACAACTAAATCACATAGACTCATTATAAAAAGTGTAGCATGAAAATTACATGAAGTTGGTCAATGCATGTCAATTTTCAACTGGTCCTACTTTACTGAATGAGATCATACCATAACTTAAATGTACAAAGTAATCAAAACTGAATATTTTAAACTTTATTTCTGATCAGAAAATTCAAATACAATGTATTTGTATTTTACAATTAAACATAAAACATAAATTACATAATGGACAAAACTACCACTAAAATCAAGATCCCTCAAACTGTAGCACACCCATGTGAGCAGTATGCTCATGAAAGACTTTGGGTGGTAAACCTTTAGTGAGCAGATCCGCAATCATGGAGTTTGTCCTTAAGTGTTCTATGGATATCTGTCCACTTTGTACCTTCTCTTTAACAACTAGGAACTTAATGTCAATGTGCTTTGACTTGGTTGAGCTCCTATTATTGTTAGAATACATGACTGCTGATCTATTGTCACAATACAACTTGAGTGGTCTTTTAATCCCTTCAACTATTTTCAGCCCCGTGACAAAATTTCTCAGCCAAATGCCCTGGTCAGATGCCTCATGAATTGCTACGAATTCTTCTGCCATGGTTGATGAAGCAGTAAGACCTTGCTTGGCACTACGCCAAGAAACTGCTCCACCAGCTAACATAAAGACATAGCCTGAAGTTGATCTTAAGCTGTCTTGGCATCCCGCAAAATCCGAGTACCTAGTGATCTCTAACTGGTCTGACCTCCTATATGTAAGCATGTAGTTTCTTGTTCTCTTCAAATATCTCATGACCCTCTTGGCTGCTTTCCAATGGTCAAGACCTGGATTGCTTAAGTATCTGCCTAAAATCCCTACTATGAACGCTATGTCTAGACGCGTACATACTTGGGCATACATAAGACTCCCTACAGCTGAAGCATAAGGGATCTTTTGCATTTCTTGAATTTCCAAACTTCCCTAAAGGCACTATTTGAGACTAAACTTGTCTCCCTTAGCAACTGGGGTGTCCCCTGGTTTGCAATCCTGTATCCCAAACCTTTTGAGAACCTTATCGATATAGCTCTTTTGTGACAATCCAAGAATACCTCGAGATCTGTCTCGGTGTATCTGAATTCCTAATACAAAAGAGGCGTCACCAAGATCTTTCATCTCAAAATGCTTTGATAGAAATTTCTTAGTTTCGTGCAACACGCCTATATCGTTAGTGGCAAGCAGTATGTCATCAACATACAAGACCAGGAAAATATGTCTTCTCCCACTGAACTTATGATACACACAATCATCAACTGTATTCATCTCAAAACCAAATGAGAGAATTACTTGATGAAATTTATGGTACCATTGACGAGAAGCTTGTTTTAGCCCATAAATGGATTTTCTTAGTTTGCACACCATATTCTTTGGGTCTCCCAACACAAAGTTTTCTGGCTGCACCATATAGATCGTCTCATCAATATCGCCATTAAGAAACGTTGTCTTTACATCCATTTGATGAAGCTCCAAATCAAAGTGAGCAACAAGAGCCATGATTATTCTTAAAGAGTCATTCGATGAAACCGGAGAGAAAGTCTCTTTATAATCAATCCCTTCCTTTTGAGTATAGCCTTTAGCTACAAGACGTTCCTTATATCTCTCCACATTACCATTGGAATCCCGCTTGGTTTTAAAAATCCATTTGCAACCAATGGGTTTCACTCCTTCAGGCAATGGGATAAGTTCCCAAACTGAATTGTCTTGCATAGACTTATACTCCTCATTCATTGCTTCAACCCACTTATCTGAATGGGAATCTTGCATGGCTTGGTGAAAGTTGACCGAGTCGTCTTCTGTCATGCCAACATTTTGCTCTACTTCATTGATAAATACTACATAATCATCCGAAATAGCATTTTTCCTTTCTCTAGTGGATCTCCGCAATGGAGTTGGCTCTTGAGGCACTTGTTCTTGAGGATCTTGAATTTGATCTGGATTTTGTTCTTCCTGAACAACCAGATCATCTTCAGTTTGTTCAATAATGGGAACATCAACCGGTGGAAGAATCATTTTTGGAATTTTTACTGATTCTTCCTCAAAGAAAAAATCTTTAACCTTAATCTTCCCCCCAAACTCAATATCCTCAAAGAACGTTGCCGTTCCCGTCTCAAAAATTGTTCTCAATTTTGGATCATAAAATTTATAGCCTCTTAATTTTTCTGAGTACCCTATAAAATAGCTGTTAATTGTTCGGGGTTCAAATTTCTTTTCATTCGGCCTATAAGGCCTTGCCTCAGCTGGAAATCTCCAAACATGAAGGTGCTTCAGACTAGGCTTACGCCCAATCCAAAGCTCACAAGGTGTTTTAGCCGCTGCCTTAGTTGATACTCTATTAAGAATGTATGCTGCTGTTTTTAATGCCTCTCCCCAGAGTGACTCTGGCAAGGTGGAATGACAAATCATACTCCTTACTATATCCTTAAGAGTCCTGTTTCGTCTTTCAGCTACACCATTCATGCTGGGTGACCCCGGCATAGTGTATTGTAGGACGATTCCACATTTCTCTAGGTATTTGGCAAATGGTCCCGGACGTTGTTCACATGAACCGTCATATCTGTCGTAGTATTCACCACCACGATCAGATTTGACCTTTTTAATTCTCTTATTAAGTTGATTCTCAACTTCTGCCTTAAAGGATTTGATTACATCTATTAATTGGGACTTTTCGTGAATTAGGTAAAGGTAGGCATATCTAGAATAATCGTCTATAAATGATATAAAATATTGTTTACCATTCCAAGAAGGAGTTGGAAATGGCCCACAGATGTCCGTATGTATCAATTCTAAGACGTCTGTAGCTCTATATGCGCCTAATTTCTTATCTTTAGTCTGTTTTCCTTTAATGCATGCTACACAAACGTTAAAGTCTGTGAAGTCAATGGGATCTAAAATTCCATCTGACACAAGTCGTTCAACTCTATTTCTAGAGATGTGACCTAGACGCTTGTGCCAAAGCACTCCTGAATTGAAATTGTCAATTTTTCGCTTAGTACCACGTGATTCCACACTCAAGGTTTCATTATAGTTAGCCACAGTTTCCAACAAATAAAGATTATCATAACCAGAAAGTAAACCGGTTCCAACAACATTCGAATTTAAAGACAAGGTAAATTCTTTATTCCCGAATGAACAATAATATCCTGATTTGTCCAAATAAGAAATAGAGACCAAATTTCGTCTAAATGACGGTACAACAAAATTGTCTTCTAAATCCAAATAATGACCGGAACTTAATAATAATCTAAATTTTCCTATGGCTTCAACTTCTACCTTCTTCCCATCTCCTACATAGATGCATCTTTCAGCACCACTAGGCTTTCGGAAGTTCAGGGAACCCTGCATTGAAACACTTATGTTAGTAGTTGCACCAGAGTCTAACCACCAAGTGTTTCCAGGTACTGAAGCTAAATTAACCTCAGAACAGACCAAAGACATAATCATACCTTTCTTAACACGCCAAGCGTGATATTTGGCACAATCCTTCTTCACGTGTCCAGAACTCCTGCAGAAGAAGCAGTTGTTGTCCTTAATCTGCTTCTTTTGTTCTGGACCCTTAGCAGCAGCTTTGTTCTTGGGCTCCTCAATTCTTTTCCTTTTGCCCTTGTCTTTAGAGATGCTAGTAAAGTGAGCGCTTTCAGTTCTATCTTGCTTCAGCCTGTCCTCTTCTTGCACACATAATGAAATGAGCTCATTAAGAGTCCATTTTGTCCTTTTGACAGTTATAAGTCACCTTAAACTGACTGAATTGCGAAGGAAGAGACAACAATACTAAATGAATGAGTAAGTCATCTGACAACTCAAGCTTTAGTCCTTTAAGCTTAGAAGCAATGTTGGACATCATCATAATGTGCTCTCTTATATTTCCCTTGCCTTGATACTTCATGGAAATTAAATTCTGAATCAAAGAACTTGTTTCAGCCTTATCACTTTTTTCAAAGCGTTTTTCCATCTCAACAAGGAAATTTACTATCTCATCCGAGACAGCACCTCTAAAGACCTCAGGAATGCCATGCTTTATGATCATAAGACTTATGCGATTTGAGCGATCCCATTTCTCATACTCTAATTTTTCCTCAGAAGAACTAGAGTCCTTAGGAGTAGGGGGTCGTTCAATTCTTAATGTAAGGTCTAGATCTATGCAGCCAAGAACGATTAGAATGTTCTCTTTCCATTCCTTAAAATTTGTCCCATCAAGGACAGGAATAGAACTCAAATTTGCAGATATGGAAGCAATAGATGCTGTGAATTAAATAAAGAACGAAACTTAGAAACTCACATTATAGGAAAATAAATCAATAAATAAATAAATACATATGTTCAAATCATGGAATTTAACCCATCTCAAGATACCTAGTGCACCATTGGTGTCAAGTCTTTGGACAGTAACACCAACTGCTAGTGGTACTCTTATTGCAACGATCAAATATTGAGAATAAGACATGTCAAACAATAAACCTTCCTTTGGGCCGATTTACTACTCACATGTATACCAAATAATTGTCACACATTTATCATTGTAGGTGTACATGTGATTCTGCCAAATATTAACCTTCCTTTGGGCCGGTCAATACCCGCATGAATAAACATATACACAGCCATTTGACACTCTTCACGAGCAATTTAGACAAGAGAAGTCACTTTGGCGACATCAAGTTTCAATTAACTCATTCAAAATGTCAAACTTGACTTGAACATATATTTATTATATCCAAATAAAACAATATTAAAAAAAAATATTGTTCACTAATACAAACTGTGTTTCATTAGTACTTGATAATTATTGTTTTATCAAAAGAAAAAAATATAATTATCAACAAAAAAAAACAAAAAAAAAATTATGTGCCACAAATGATTATAAAAAAAAAATTGATAATTCAAGTAAATAGCTTTTATTGAATGTACCTTAGAATTTCCCTAAAACTTATCAAATGATGCTATGATGAATAGTATTTATTAATTTATATATATTGGCCTCATACTACTTTTCAAGAATATGGATTTTATTTTATTTTAAAAAAATTGTCGACGACAGTAGTTTTGACCCTTATATATGCAATTGACTGAAATTCTCCACACTATTAACTATCAAGGATTGCGGCATGACCGCACCGCCAGTGCCACAACAAGATAAAACCTCAATGATGACAAAATCAAAAAGCTGTGGTACAGTTGTAAAACATTAACAAAAACGAATGTGTATGAGATTGCAATCATTTAGGCATTTTAACAAACAAGTGATATGCACATGCATCAACTCTACAATACAATCAAACAAAAATAAATAAAAACAACGCCTATCATATAATCAAAGAAAGAGACAAATTACGAACTTCTTCAAATATCCGAATTCTTGTTAAAAAAAAAATTCAAAATCTTAAAGTGAAAAAAAAAAAAAATATGGATTCCCTAATTTATATATATTCAAATTTCCAAATTACAAACCCTAAGATTTCAATCATGTCAAAATTCTCAAATTGAATCCTAAAAACAAAGACAATAATCGAATTTCATCATGAATTAAACATGGTAGGCTCTGATACCAATTGTTGGAAAAAAAACCCTATAAATAGAGTTCCCAATAAAAGGAACAAGATAACCCCATATGAACTTTAGAAGAAAAGAAAACCCAATCTTAACTATATTAAAGTTTGGGGCTGTAGAGAAATTGTTAAGGTTCCTGAACCAAAAAGAAAGAAATTGGGAGAAAGAGGAATTGAAAGTGTATTTCTGGGCTATGCTGAAAATAGCAAGGCCTATAGATTCATGGTTGTTGAATCTAATGCCCTGTGGCACATGACCTGTACCAGACCTGACATAGGATATGTTGTAGGCAGATTAAGTCGGTATACTAGCAATCCAAGTAAAGAACACTGACAAACTGTTAATAGAGTATTAAAATATTTAAAAGGAACAATTAACTATAGTTTAATCTATAGTGGATATCCTTCAGTTTTGGAAGGATATACAGATGTCAGTTGGGTAACTTATGTTGAGGATCATGCTTCCACAAGTGGATGGATCTTCAACCTTGGTGGTATGCTCAATAATCCATGCCAATTACATGATGAATAACCAAAGGCGGAAGCGTACCTATGGGAATTGCCATTGATGAAATCCTGGGACGATGATAATAGAGTCAATGGATTGGGTGATCTTCCTTAGCAAAACACCCTGAAGACCTTGCTATCTTGATGAGGATAGAGAGAACCAGAGAGTTTTCTCTTTAGGGTTTGTGAAATTGAATAGTCTTGTTGTGTTTGCCTTGGGGACCACTACCCCTATATATAACTATTATTAGTTATATCTCAAATTGCAGTATTACTAATTGAGTCCCTCATTAAATTAGTATCTATATTATTAATTTTCATAATTATTATGCTCTTTAGCCATAAACTATTATATATTATTTGACCCCTAGTTTATTGGCTAATTATATAATAACCATAATACACTTTATTAATTAATTACATATGTGACTCATAAATCTTACAAATAGGATAACTATCATTTGTGCAATCTCACGTATACAAATAATAGTCCATTATATGAATGTTCAAAATCGATTTTTATATGTTAAATTTCAAAAACCGGTTGCCAAGTTGTCCACTACTCTCAAATTGCCGAAGCATAATGCACCATAATCACTTACGCCATATAGTAATCGATTATTCCATTTTAGAGTAAAATCAATTGTTGATTTATAATAAAATAACATGGATTTATACACAAAAATATGCTCAAATATGTTTTTTAAAAATCATAATTAATTAAGCATTTTTCATTATTAATTATGGTTTTTCTAATAAAAACTTTTTTATGTAAACCATTTGTTAGTGTGTGATTTTTTATTTTAAAGAGTTTTATTTTCATTTATATAATATCGTTAAAGTTGTCAATACAAATAAAGAAAACCTCAAAGTTTAAGATTTGAAAGTCTGATTTTCTTTTTCGGTTTTTTCATCATTGTTATTATAGCATTTCTTTTGTCAATCACCAAAACCAAATTTCTTTGAAGGCATATATTCATATTATAAACTTTCAATTCAACAGAAAATTTTGTAAAATTTATATAGATTAAAACGTTATTAAGATGTGTGTATTGATATAATATTACATTGGAGTAATTATATATATATATATATTCTCTTGTTTTTGTGTGTTTAAAATAATTCTAAAATAAATTAGATCTTATAGATTACTATCACAGTCTAAAAGTTTAATTCTTCAAGACCTCGACAACAAGTCTTTGTATGCGAAGCTCAAGGAAAAACATAATTTGTGATAATTGATTTTTCAATAACTATACCATAAATCAAAATGATGACAAGAAAAACATATTGTAAGCAATCGTGCAAGGATGCTTGGATATTAATTTGTTTAGTTCTTCAAGAACTATACCATCAATTTGAAAGAACTATATTGGTTCAAATAACAAAAAGTCTGCTATTAATATTTTGACGATAACAAAGCAAGAGAACAATTATCTACTTACCAATTACTCTAAGTGTGCATATGATTAAGACATATCAAAAATCTATGTTATTAACTATTGACATGAGTAATATAAACATTTGTGAATTAGTAATAAATGTTTATTTTTGAAGTACATAAAATATATTGTCCTCTAACTAATAAGTGAATATCTTTACTAGTGAAAGAGATTTTTATAACATCCATATCATATGTAAATTTTGAAAGATCTATACAAAACAAGAAGAAAAAAAATATGTTCATAATTGAAAGAATATTTCAATAAAAATTCTACAATAGGAGATTCAACTGTAATATCCTCTCGTAGGAGAGTAGATGATATATATTCGTAAATCAATCAAATACAATCATAAATTAGTTCAAAATGAACTATGATACTTGAATTGAATTATGATTTCAAATTGTAATATTATCTTAATGGGAGTTAGAATTCTAGAATAAACTTTGCATCTTGTCAGAAACAAAGGTAAACACTCGAATCCTTAACAGTGCAAAACATGTGTTTTGCTAGGATTGTTGAAAAGACTAGAGGTTTTTTAGTCTAGATTGTACTTTTGGTTGTCTGCTAAGACATTAAAATACAAGAAACCTAAAGAGGTAATATACAAACTCAACTGAAGTGGTATGGTCTGCTAGTATTCTTGAGAAATCCATATATTGTACTTTTGATTGAATGTTGAGGCATTATATATAGAGAGTTCGATGAGACTTTTGAAAATAATATAAAACACTTGAAGAAACAACTAAGAACTTTTAACCATTTTAGTTATAATAAATTAAATTATCGATTGTATTGAGACAAATCTCTTTGCAATGAGTGGACTAGATGTAATAACAATTATTGCAAATAAATATAAAATTCACATTTATTTTTCTTCTTCAATTTTTTTTATTGAAGATTCTTTATTTGTTATCTTACATCGTCTTTATGTTATAACCAAAAGATAAGCTTTGAATAAATAACCTATTTTAAACTAACAAAGAAGATTTTAAAATTATTAAAACAATTCAAATATTATTTCTTGTATTATTGAGTACCTTTACAATTTTCACAAACCATGATAAACTAATTTTTTGTGCAATCCTACAAAATGCTTAAATGTTGAACTCTTCCAGGAAAAATTGAGAAGTGATCACACTTAAACGTATACCATATTGGTTCTCTAGTAGAGATTAATCATAAAGTCGGTGGATGTTTTGCGCGAATAGTATAGTTACCTAAAAAAACTCAATATAATATATCTACTTTTATTAACCAATATATTGATTAATTGTCCCTAATAAAGCTACGCTAAAGTGAAATTTTAAAAAGTTTAAAAGTAATATTGATTTTAAATTTCAAAATTAATATTTTTAAATTTAAAGATTACATATTGAAAATTAATTTTGTTAAACTTCAAAGTACATATTTTAATTTGAAGATAATCAAATTTATTTAATATATAAATTACTAAATGTAAAGATTTCCATGAGGTGTTAAATGTGGAAAAAGTTTAATATAGTAATTTCAAAGTACCGAGTCAAAAACTTTTTGAAGATCATTATAAAATGGTCATTAATGTCCTATTAATACATTAAACATGAACTGTAGTTATATTTTAATTTTAATGTTTAAATGTATTTTTAGTTTTTTTTTTTTTTTTAAAAAAAGAATTATCTTTTAGTCTCTATTTTTAAAATCAAGTTTTTGGTCACTTTATTATCACTTGTGTGATTTGGTTGGTTCGACTCCATTTTGTATGATGTGGTATACTTATTAATGATATGGTATGTGTGACATGAATTAGATAAAATAAAATCATGTTTAATGTTCTTATCTTGTTTTTCATAAATCACCGCTTACATTGTTATTGAACAAAAGTTACCATAAATTTTTTTGAATAAAAAATAAAAAAATAAAAAATAGTTAATGACTTAAATTCAATCCAGATGTAATACATTATTGTCACGTCATAATTAAACATGTAATGTCATAAAAAAGAATGAGAACTAAAAAAATTCCATAAATTGTAAAACAGACAGACCAAAAGTTCAATTTTAAAAATAGAGAAAGTAAAAGTTAATTTTAAACAAAATAAAATAATTAAAAATACATATATGCCTTATTTTAATTATTCTTATAGGAATATTTTCTATTAAATCTTGACTGTTTAAAATTTATAGATCAAATTTTAACCATTAGTAAAAAGAATCATCATCAGAGAGGTAAATTTTAATTCTTATTTTACTATTTTTTTAGCAGACTATTATTATGATTTATCATATTATCACTTAACTAATTTATTAAATATTCTACTTAG
>JBBPBS010001102.1:10439805-10451399 GCA_037974835.1 Cicer judaicum | reverse complement strand
ATTGAAATTTGAAATTTATAAAATTAATAAAATATTACAATAATAAGAATTATAATTTAAAAGTTACAACTATATTACAATAAACAAGAAAAATACAGATTTAATAAAAAGTAAAATCTTTGAATCAAAAAATATAAAAATAAAATTAATATCTTTATTCTAGAGTTTTTAATTTAAATTATTACGAAAAAAATAGCATATAGTATCTTAGATGTATTGGACAGAGATATATTAATCTTGTTAATATTTTATTCTAAAGAGAGTATATTTACTATCAATATCAATGTTGCGAGATTTAAATAAATAATAAAAACTTCTATTATTATTATTATTATTATTATTATTTTTACAGTGTTATTATTATTATTATTATTATTATATTATTATTATTATTATTATTATTATTATTATATTACCTATCCCTACCATGTGAATACCATATTTTCTAAAGTTTCAGAATTAGCTATTAATGTTCTTTCCAGAAAAATAAAAGTCGTGATAAATGCGCTTTTGTTTTTGACTCAAAAACAAAAAATGCACTTAATTGGAAATAAAGGTAATTGGTTATACAAATAAAAATAAATTGATTTCTATATCCAAAAAATATATAATTAAAAAATGCACATTTATCATATTACCGACTAATGAAAAGTGTGTAATAGAAAACGAACACCAGAGATTAATTTTCAAACACTTTTTGTCCAAATTCGACAAATTAAGATTTATTATAAATATATTTTTAAAATTTTGTGGTAAATAAAGTTAAATATTTGCTATCTAATAATTATGGATGATTGTCAGAGTAATAAATTCTTATATAAATAATATATATAAACTAAACTATATTAATAAAATATTAATTTTATAAAAAGAACAGAGTAATAAATGCATTGAATTCAATATGCCATGTAAAAATCCTTGAAAATGAAAGGAAAAAAAGAATAATATAAATGAGTTTCTTTTTACGAACAAAAATTACAATTGAGATATATTTATTGCAATCTATGATAGAAATGATTTTTTAATATTAAAAGTACGATCAAATTTGATGATAATTAGAATCATATTTCAAAAGAGACTTAATCGATCTCCTTTGTTTATAAGAAATGATGCATTTTTTAGGTAAGAGTTGAGACATGTTTTGTCTCTTCCACTTTGATTAGTAAGGAAAAACTTGCATTGGTCTTATTTTTAATCGAATGTAAAATTTTTAGTTTATATTTTTATCCGCAATAAAATTTAAATTTCTTTGTCTAAATTTGCACTAATTCATATATATAATAATAAATTTGAAAGTCATATATTATTATAATTAATATAATAAAATAATTATTATACATCAATAAAATTTAAAATATTAAAATATATTCTTCAAGGAGAGAAAATCATAATTTTTAATATTTAAAAAAAATATTAAATACATTGAATATGTATATGTATATAAAATTTAAAAATAATAATAATATTATTAGCGTTTGGGTGCGGTGTGGATATCATCATTCTCAAATCTGTTTCCGTTCTGAAATTTTAATTTCGATAAACACCTATATATATATATATATATATATATATATATATATATATTAGTCTGTAAAGAGAATTTTTTTTTTTTAATTTGACCTTACAATTTCAAAACACTCTTAATATAATTCGTTATTACAATATAATTATTAGCGTTTGGGTGCGGTGTGGATATCATCATTCTCAAATCTGTTTCCGTTCTGAAATTTTAATTTCGATAAACACCTATATATATATATATATTAGTCTGTAAAGAGAATTTTTTTTTTTAATTTGACCTTACAATTTCAAAACACTCTTAATATAATTCGTTATTACAATATAATTTTTCAAATGTACAAATTTTACTCTATAAGTTTGGAATTTTACAAATTAACGTCTATATTTTTTTGCAAATTGATTTCTTAAAATTTTTAAATTTTGAAAAATAGTTCACAAAAATTTTTAGTTCTGCAGAAACAAAGAATATTTTTTGTTAATTATGGTCATTCTTATTTCATCGAACACTACATCTCTTGATATGATGCACTTAGACACACTTTGGTCAATTCTGCACAACTTGTAAGCTTTTATTCCTTTAAGATATCCAATGAAAACACATATGATTGCTCTAGGATCCAATTTATCTTACCTTGTGTGAACAAATGCTAAATAGCCAAATACTTTCAGATTTGAGTAGTCAACTGGTTTGCTATTCCACATCTCAATTGGTGTCTTAAATTCAATAGCTGATGAAAGACATCTATTGATAAGGTAAACTACTATAACTGCAGCTTCTCCCCATAATGTTTTAGGGAGACCTGTACTCGAGATCATACATCTGACCCTTTTCAAGATTGTTTTGTTCATCCTTTCAACAATGACATTTTGTTAAGGGGTGCTTGCAACTGTTCTATGTATTTGAATACCTAAGCCCCTGCTATTTATTAAACTGCTCTAAAAGATACTCTACTCTATGTATCTGAGATTGATTGTCATCTTAATCGTCATCATCTTCAACATGGAACCATTATTTTATCGTATATCTCGTTTTCCTTATAGATTACTAATTTATTTACAACGATGCGTTCCATTAAATATTTTCGTTTTTTAGGTTGACAAACTCTCGATGCTCCATGTTAATGCATCATGAGTTTGATGAGATATGTTAGATAATATTATTATATATTAGTAGTAAGTGTATTTTAGCCTTTTCCATTTTCTTGTATATATAGTATTGCAACTCTATCATTATATACTTTTGTTCATTTGCTTATGAAATTCTAGTGGGTTCCTTCTCTCTTTCTTCTTCCTCCATTGTTAACAAGAATGACAGTTTGTGCACTCTCTTTATTATCGTCATACAATGTTTGGCCAGTATTAAACCTTCTTCGTCCATTTTGATGTTAACATGCTTCGTACACTATAGCACAATTCTTTAACAAACACGATTGTCTTCTTTGAACTCGTAACAAAATTCCAACATGACAGTGTTTCGTGTTTTTTCTAACAATACAGAGATTACACCAATACCTTTTTGTCCCTCACCATTCCTTTTTTTTTTTTAAAACCTTTTCCTTGTTTTTTATTCTTTTTTTAAAACTTTCAAATGGGTACTCAAAGTTCAAATTTCTTTATGAATCCTTCGTTGAGTTAGGACCTCCTCATTCTTGCAATTGTGGTAGCATTAAACCTTCAATTGATTTCTCCGAAATGGAGTTTGTTATGCATTTATTGAAGGAATAAAATGAACACTTCGAATGATTAAAGTATTAATTATTTACAGAATGTTTGACAAACTAAAATTAATTAAATCCTATTACTAATGAGTCAAGAGAAATATAAACAAAATTCCATTTTAAAGTGATAATGGAAATTCCATTCAAATATCTTGTAATATTTTCACAAATTATAATACTTTGAATAACTTTTTGTGTGCATTCGTTTCCTTCTATAAATGGTTTTACAACTGCCAATCTATGGCATTCTAGATTTGAATTCACTCTTGCTCATCAATCAAATTTCTTCTATATATGAGTCAATTGCCAACCTTCTTTCATCAAGCAGCCAATTTGAATGAAGAGATTCAATCTGCCATCCATTTAACCTCAAATCCAAAACACCATGAATGATCCAAAGTTTCCAAACATATTGATATTGAAGCTTGTTCATGTACCCACCCATTATCAGTAAGTAGTTCTTTATACAAAAGTTTTGTCGGCACATCTCCTTGCCACCTTCATCCGCAAACAAGGAATATATACACACACCTTGAAGGGGTATTAGAAGTTAAATTTTTTTGCAATGTTGCTAGTTACATCACTTGGTTTGTTACTTATGTGGAATCTTTTATTGACGGTGTATCGCAAATATTGAACAAGAAGAAGATGAAATTGATGACGATCAAGGTTGCACAAATAATTGATGCAAACACGTTAACCAAATATTTAAATATAACAATTCTAAACACAACACATGTGATGGTTCGGTCCAAGAATCAAACCCGTGATCGAATGATCAAAACAAAGAATCAAAACTACTGAATCGTCAACCACTGTAAAATACTTATGTTTTTGATGAAGACAAAGACTAAGGAAAGTGTTCAAGTTGCAAGCTCAAAAATAAGGAAAAACAACAAACAAAATACCAAACATATATAGGGAAAATCACGAATCTGTTTTAGACTACACACTTGTTGTATTTGAATACAAGATTTTATGGAAACATGTTTTCGAATACATACAATGCATCTTTGGCTACGGTATCAAAATTTTGTTTTTAAATGAAATTTTCACTAAGAAGACAACATGTAAAGCACATATGCATATTTATAAAACACATAAACATTAAATAATCAATTTTATCAACATATCAAGTGAAGATTTCAGATGTTGAAGAGAAGTGACTTACAAAGTATCAATACCTTGTATTAGTACTTTTCTTGATCCACACATAATGTCCATTTAGAACATCAAATTTCTTAAAATGACAAGCATTAGGTGTGTGACCATTTTGACCACCATAAAAGCATGTAGGAATAGATTTACTTCTATATGTAGGTATATGAGATTTCTTTTGGATAAAATTCTTCTTATAATAATGATGATATTTTTACATAATTATAACTTTTTCTTTGTTCTAATTGTCACTTGCCTTAACAAAGATGGTTTTATTTATACTTGGTTTATCAAATTTTGAGTAACCAAGACCATTTTTATCATTTGAATATCTTTACATATTTAAAACATATTCCAATTCAACTTGTCCCTTTTTGTATCTTTCAACTACTCTATTTAATTGAACGATTTTGAAAGAAAGAGAATCACACTTATTGCATGCAAAATTTTGTTTTAATTTTTCAGAATCTTTTTCCATAGTGTCAATCTTCTCTTGAATAGATGAAATTTGTTTATTTTGAGTTGACACTATTTTGAACAGATTTTTACATTCCATAAGTAGTTCTTTAATGGTATTTTGCGCATCATTGTATTCAATAATTAATTCACTATTAGTCTCATTATTATGAGGAGTGTCTTTGTTACTAACCTTTTCTTCTTCATCGGATTGATGTGATGCAATCAAGGCAACATTTGCACATTCGTCACTTTCTAAATCTGAAGATGAACTGAATTCATTGTCCTCCCATGCTATACAAGCCTTTTTGGATTCTTTCTTCTTGTGACCAGTTTTCTTAATATCTGGGCACTCTAATTTTATGTGTCCTCGCTTGCCACACTTAAAACAAGTGAAGTTTTGATTTGAAGTGGAGATATCCTTATCCCTGAAAGTTTTTCTTTTCTTTCCAAATTTATAACTTTTTTCATTTTGAATGAGCTTACTAAATCTCTTTGCAAGGGAGGTGATGTTCTCATCTTCATATGAATTATCATCATCCATTTTCTCTTTTGACTCCGCTTTTAAGGCAATGCTCTTTGGCTTCGTTTCTTGACTTTCATTCCATTCTAGTCTTTTAAGTTCAATTTCATGTTCTTGAAGTTTTCCGAAAAGTGTAGAAGGAGACATCTGTGATAGGCTTTTCTTTTCAGAAGTTATCATTACTTTAGGTTGCCAAACCCTTGTTAATGATCTTAAAATTTTAAGCTTTAATTCATCATTAGTGAAGATTTTCCCAAGCGCCGTCAAGTGGTTGGTCATATAAGAAAATATTTTCTACAAGCCCATGATAGGTTCTTTGGGTTGCATTCTAAACATTTCATATTCTTGAGATAATCTATTGAGTTTAACACATTTTACCTCAATAATTCTTTCATGTTTACTTCAAGAGTATCCCAAATTTCTTTGGCAGTTTTGCAATGAGACACGTGAAAGAATTCATCAATTTCAAATGCCGACTGTAACATGTTTTTGACCTTCTTATCAAACAACACTTTCCTTTTGTCATCATTTGTCCATGAGGCTTCTATATTTGTTTCTTCTTTATTGTCAATGACTGTTTTTGGAACATAGGGATCATTTTCTACTGCATCCCAAATATCATCTCCTTGTGCCTCAAGATATGCCTGCATGCGTATCTTCCAAAAGTCACAATGTTCTCCAACGAAGCACATTGGTTTATTGTTACTACCACCATTTCTAAAAACTGGTTGTGCGGAAGCCATTAATAAGGATCGAGGAGCAAATTACCAAAATCCTCTTAGATGCCAAAAGGGGGAGAAAATTGGTATGTTTTTATTGTTAAAAACTTTTGTAGGTCTTCAAAATGTTTAAAACAAGATGACATGAACTCAAGCTCAAATGGGGAGTAATCATGCATCACGGGGGAGAAAAATTAAAACGATCAAATACTTTGAAGTCTCACCAACAACAAGGTTTTGTCATTATCAAAAGGGGGGATAATATAAAATACTTATGTTTTTTATGAAGACAAAGACCAAGGAAAGTGATCAAGTTGCAAGCTCAAAAAGAAGTCAAACAATCAAAGTCAACTATGGTCAAATATGCTAGTAGTCTTATAATGTAAAGGTACATGATGCAATCTAATATTCATATATTTCAAATGTACATGAGAACCTGTCATTGTAACATGTGCATAAAAAAAAAATTCAAAGTTTCAAAATTCATGAACGATGTTTGAAAATAAAGTTTTTGAGAAAAATAAATGTTGTATTCGAATACAACATGTTGTAGTCGAATACAGACTAAAGTCAACAACTAAAAATAAATATTTGTATTCAACTACGAGATAGTGTATTCAAATACGATTGTTAAGTTAGCAGCTAAAACTGAACATTGTATTCGAATACGAGACAATGTATTCGAATACGAGTGCTAAGTCAGTAGCTAAAACTGCACATTTGTATTTGACTACAACTTGGTGTAGTTGAATATAAAACCAAGTTAGTGGCCAAATTCAAACATTTGTATTTGAATACAAGAATTTGTATTCGAATACAAGCTTCAAAATTCAAATAAAACTGAACGTTAAAAGGATGTGTATTGGACTACACACAAGCTGTAGTCGAATACAACTGGAAACAATGCAATTTTTCAATTCTAAAATGGTTTCAGATCATTGCATTTCTTCATCAAACCTTTAGGAATGATGGCCACTAATCTGAAATGATGTCTAAGGAGTATAAATACTTCATAGCTTCAGACTTAACGAATTAATATTTTCAAGATCTTAACATCAATCTTAGAACAACTTTAAACAATCTTTCTGAAATGTTTTGATTTATTCAAAGTCTCACTTTCATATTTCAAGTACATAATTTACATTGTCATATCATTGAGAAAGGTTATCTATTGTACTTAAAATTATATTAGACTGTTATCATTGTACTCAATTGTTATACACTCTTGATCTCAATCAAAGTCATTATTGTAAACCATTCAAGTTATTATGCAAATTGAGGAAACTAGTGTTTTTTCTTCAATTGTTGTAAACTAAGATAGTTGAGTGCTATCTTAGGGTGATTGTTAGGAGTTTGTAGCAGAGGTTCTAGGATGGAACTTGTACTTATTCTAACAATAATGAAAAATCTCTTGTAGTGTGCAAGAGGACTGGATATACCCTTGGTTTTAAGGGGAACCAAGATAATATATTTGTGTTGTTTATTTTTCTACCATTTGCATTTTTAAATACATCAATCATAAACAGAAAAATAATCTACTAAGTCTCTAAAAACTAAAAATTTTCTAAACACCTAATTCACCATTTCTTATATGCCTCTGTTCTTACAACCACAACAAGATATAATTTTATCATTACAATTGTATAACGAATATACATTAAAGTTTTCAGAAACAATAATGATACTCATATACTCAATAATGATACTCATGTACTCATCATTTGCCATCAGTTTAAAACATTATTCAATACTTTTTTTTCCCTATCTTTCTCATTGTATCACATCACAAATATATTACATTAATGTCTCTCTTTCTTTTTATCTCCAAGTATTATTGGAGTATTTAGATATCTATCAATAATTTTTCTTTTTTAAAATAGCTAAATGCTTAGAATGTCATTTCATCATTCATACATTTTTTTTATAAAAGATATTTAGGGTGAGAGGATGATGTATTAGTAAAAAAATAAGGAAGACGTTATGGCTCACCAAATACTTGCTAATAAATTTAGATTTACCTTCTTCCAATGACACTATCAGATATTGAACCACAATGTTGAATCCAACATCACTCATACTTCTGAAAGTAACTAATTAACAAGCTTGCTCATGTACCGACCTATCATCGATCATTGTTTTCCGATAGTGTTTGAGCTCATGTATTCTCATTTAACAATGAATACAATTATTTTTTTCGATCATTCGATATTTGGCTCAAGGAGTTGGTCTCTCGCGTATAGGAATGGCCCCTCTTGGAATTTTTCAAACTTGTTTCACCCGTTATAATAAAAAAATTTCGTTCCTATAAAATTTAAAATTTTGTTGTTAGTCATATTAAAAAATTATATATTTAGTTCCTATAAAATTATTATATAAGTAATTTTATTTATTTGAGACTTTTATCTTGAATATATAATATTCAAAAAATTTATATTTATTTCAAGTTAAAAAAATTTATATTTATACTGATTAATTTTTAATAATATTCTAAATATGTTTGTAAGAAATCATTCAAAAATTTAAAAATTAAATTATGTTTTGTGTCGGCAAGGACTAAAATAACTTGTAAAATAAAATTGTAGAAACTAAAATATGTGATTTTGTTTTACAGACATCAAAACCAAATTTCACATACCTACCTTTTATGTTTAGATAATTATGTTTAGTCAGGAAAAATGTTTATATAATTATATTATACTATATGTTTAATACTTATGAATAATTATTTGGTAAAAGGCACACATAGAACTTTTATAGTGCTTAGTCCAAAGAAAGTTACACCAATTTATTCGGTCGGTTCTTTGTACAATGTATTAGTTAAGATCTTGGCTCAATTCGCGTATTTTAAAGATATAGATAAATCTTGCATAGAATTTTCGTTGTAAATGAGATTGTTGATGAAGCTAGGACACTACAAGAAAAATACAAGTTATTTTTATATATTTTATTTTCAACATAAAAGTTATTTTAAAATAATATTTATAACTCTAAATATTATTTATAACTTTAAATATTATTATTTGAAATATTAATTTGAGCTACAAATATAATATATTGACAACATTTTACAATATTAAATATCTAAAATGATTTAAAAAATTTAGTGTAAAAGATTTACCGGTTTAGCCGTTTTAATGTAATGATAACTTCAAACATAGATGATAACTTCAAACATTATTACTAATATGATATTGCTAGTATAAAATTTATTAGGATAAAGAATTTGTAAGGATTGTATATAATTTTTTTTTGGAGGAGGATAAATAAATTTCGTTCTTTAGGAATATTGTTTAACTAATCATATAGATTTGTCAAGTGAAGTAACATTTGAATTTATAACTAGAAACAGAAAATAGAAAATATAATGATCAATTCAACTGGATTTAGCTTTATTACATAGATCAAATAACATGTAAATTTTATTATTTTGAATTCAAGGAGCATAAACAAAAGCCTAAAACTTGGTACAGTCAGTATGCTTAAATGATACATGACTTTTAACAAGGTCATAACCAACCAACAAATTCTGTTGAGCTAAGTTTCCAAAGATGGCACCAATGTCAGATGAGGTAAAAGCAAAGCAAACTATTCCATCAGCAATTGGAACAAATGTACTAATAGAATGCAACTTAACATCTGCGCCTTTGAAATTTGCAGTGATTATAGGAAATTCATATTCACTAGATGTGACACTGTAGCAAAGGCTAAACATATTATTTGGATCTTGCACACGCTCTAGGTCAATCAATTCTACTACAGCTGATTCCAAATTACTATAAATATCACTTGGTAAAAGAGTCAATGTAGTACCTGAATCAATTATAATGTTACCCTCATCCCCTCCTTCTTCTGAAGATACACCAAATTTTACTCTTTTGTTTCCTACGGTAAATGCTTCCAAAGTCAAATAGTAAAAAACTTCTGGGTCTTTTTTCACAATAGGAGTTGACACAACATCGTCACCCAAAACTATTGCTGCATCTCCAAAATTGAGTTTGCTTGTCGTGTTTGATTCAACCAACAATGGCACCAAACAGTAAGAGAATTTTCCACCAATTGCCGACCCTAATTGTGTTGTTAGAGACACAGGTCCACCTCCAAGGCCAACTATCCCAGAGCTAGGACCTTCAAATGACACAGTATTTTGTGTTCCACATCCTATCATAGTTTTAGGAAATGAAATAGAATGACCAATTGTGGATTCTAATGTAAGTGTTTCAACACTAAGATCTCCTTGTGAACGAGATCGATCACCATACTCAATGGTATATTGACAAGAATCCTGTTCAGAACAAGAAGTGTCTCTTACATGTTGACATGTATTAGACTCGCAAGGAATGTTTTTGTAACTTGATGATTTTGAAGGATCAAACATAGGAGATGTTTGGTTGTAACATTGTTCACAAGGCTTACATTGAAGCCAAACAATGTCACTACCTGTATCAGCAATACCATATACCTTAAATGGTGGGGTACCAACTGAATAAGTCATGAGATATTCACCTTTATCTGGGATTAAGGTAGATTCAGGTGTTTTAGTGAGGGGATTTTTGTAGAAATGATGGACACGATTAATGGAACGACGAGCGGCATTAGTAATACGTTGGTATTTAGTTTGTGTAGGATGGTAGAGAGGTGATTTTGAAGAATCACGATGTAAGAGTTCAACACTCAAACTCAAACCATTGTTTAGTGCGTGGGAAAGAGAAATAGTGAAACAAATGAAAAAGAAAAGAAAGGTATAAGAGGATAGTGTGTTCATTGTTGCAAGTTTTGATGTGAAAATATGTTACTTGGTAGTGCCCTTTTATATGAATGATTGTGAGTCATATGTGCTTCTGGAATTGCATAAGCCTAGATTCATAATGAAGATACCCGCATTCATAAAAATTGGATAAACTTTGTGACTGTTCAATCATCGATCCTAAAAAAAAAAACAATTAAAGCAAAATTTATGAGCATTATTCTTTGAGAATTCCACTTATTTCGGTTAATGGTATAATCAATTGGGTTGGAAGGAAATAAATTAAGTACATTGTTTTTAAGTGTTTGTTTTATGAGTTCTTTTTTATAGTTGTTAAGTTGAAAATCTTATGAAAAATAAATAAGTAAATTTATCTAAGTTTATTTTTTTTAGTTCCACAATAAATATTTTGTGCTATTTACTATAAAAATAAATATTTTGATTGTAGAGTTTCGTGAATTAACTTCTTATTAAAAGTAAAAATAAAATAATTTAAATTAGTGATTTTTTAGTAGATATTGTATTCCATGCACTCAAATTCTTAAATATAGCATGAATTAATTGATGAAATATAGTAATAATATTTTTAATTATAAGAGTTTTAGTGAATAATTATTTTTAGCACAAACATCATTTTCTGTTGTCAAAAACATTCCAAAATGTTAGTTTTTTTTTATGGAATTCCAAAAGTGTTTAAGAATTTATTTTAATATATCACTGTATATGAACAGTTTTTTGAGTTTTTTTTTTTTTTT
>JBBPBS010001102.1:10417458-10437865 GCA_037974835.1 Cicer judaicum | reverse complement strand
TTTTATTTTAATCTTATCTACTTTTTTTTTTGTTTATCCAAATTTATGTTATTTTTCTTCTAATCTTATTTATTATTTTGATGAGGTTAAAAATAAAAACTACAAATAAAAATAATTTAATATATTTAAATTAAAAATTTATTTTCAAAAATTAAAATGAATTTTTAATTTAAATATATTAACTACGCTAACAATATTTAAGTAACGATAAAACTAATTTTCCTTAATTTTCAAATTTGTATTCAATCGAGTGGAATACTAAATTCATCCCTAAATTTGACTATAACAAAATAAAAAGTCATCCCTAAACATTGGATTCTCTTGATAGCCAATGTGAGTTGACGTCAAAATTATAACAAATGTGAAATGTGATAAATGAGGGATTGAAAAATTCGATTATAACATTGAGAACTATTTTTGCGATCGTGATAAAATAAGAAATAAAAATACATATTTTTTTTTAATTTTTCATGGATTCTCTCAATTGAAAATAATTTTATTTAAGGCATGTTGAATAAGGTATCTCTTTCAACAAAGATTTGAATTGAATTATTCGGAGAAATTCAATCTTATTTATTAAAAATGTAATTAAGTCTAAATATTATTATTATTATTATTATTTTTTAATATCATTAAAATAAATTATTTACAACAATATAAATTAGATTAATTGAAAATTATATTTGTATATGGCATAAGCGAAACTCGATTTCCTAATGTCTCCATAAATTGAATCTTGCCTTACTTACAAACGGTTGTCTCTTTTGTTTTATTGAATAGGTTTATTTGGTAAAGTTTGTATCCAATGGGTATTATTTTTTTGGTTTTTGGTATGATATTCTCGATAAATTTGTATTTTTTTATTTTATGTTTAATAATATTTTTACAGTATTCTAAATAATATATATTAATTTAGGGTGCCAACAAGTCACACGTGATGTATTTGCATGATATTTTTTTGTTTTAAAAAAATTAAACCATTATTTAATTTGTCTAAATAACATAAAAATAAAAAAAAACTTGACTAATTTAGTGCTCACCTCATTCTACAATGAATGACTCATTTGATATTATTTTTTATAGGGATAATGACTAATTTGATAATTCTACATATATTAAAAAAATAGTATAAATGAAAAAAAGCGAATAATATATTTATTAAATTATTTTTATCAAATATTGATGTGTTCACTATTATTATATGTGCAAAGTCAAAGATATTAATTTGAAGCTGATGTAAATAATATGAATTAAATAATAAAATTAAAAAAATAATAATTAATATTGCATTGAAAATTCAAAGTTATTCTTTTTGAAACAATTTTTTTACTATTTTCTTTTAGAAAGTAATATTTATACAATCATTTGTATATGATATCTAAAATTTTTATTATTACAATTGTGAGTGATTTGCATCTATCCTTAAATGCGCTTTAGTCTCTACCGATATTCAAATTAGCGTCTCATACGAATGTTCAAATTTATGTCTCATGATAAAAAATTATAAAAATGTTTGATATGTTTTGACGAAAATTTGAACCTACAATTTTTCTTTAATCAATATTTGGTTTGTCATTATTTCCATTATATTATTTTTAATCAATATTTGGTTCGTCATTATTTCCATTATATTATTTAGAGAAAAAAATACGCAAATGAGAAGGATTGAAATGAGTGAGTTTAAAGTGAACTAGTGAAGCATGTGAGGTAATGCTTTTTTACTCATATAATCTTAGTTTTTTTTTTTCATAGATTTTTTTTATTAGAGGTAATTTTATTTGAAGGATTATAAAGTAACGAATTGGTCAGAAATAAAAGGTGATCGCTCACCGCACTGCTTTTTGCTCACATAGTGTTGTTTAGACTACAGGAAGCTGAATTCTAATTACATAGTTTAATTAATTTTACACTATTAGAAATTGATTTCGGATAAAATATCACTATCGAAAGTCAACTAAAAAAAACAGTAACTCATTGTATTTTTTCTGGTTTATGTAGTAATAATCGAAAACATTTTGCAGGACAAAGTTTATCCCCCCAAATGAAAGAAATCGGGGACCAATTTAAGTCCATGCTCAAGCTGAGTAAAATCAAGCATGAAGTGTAGTCCACTTTATGTTTGCTATGAAAAAAATTATTTCATACCCCTAAATTGATAACCTTATATTCACATTTTATTTTAATTTATTTATAAAAATACAAACTTCATTTATTCAATTTAATAAAATATGTCGATCAAAATTAATTCATAGTTGCTATAAATTAAAAGGATGAAATAATAATTGGAGCAAACATTATGAAGGACAAAGCTTATCCCTAAAATGAAAGAAATTGTGGATCAATTTAAGCCCATGCTCAAGCCGAGTAAAAGCAGACGTGATGTGTAGTCCCCTTTATGTTCGCTATGAGAAAATTTTATTCCGGTACCTCTAAATTTAGGGAATTATACCGTGCACCCCCCACTTTTACCTCACATCCTCTAGTCATGTGAAAAAGACCATATTACCATTAGTTTTATCTATTAAAATCTCAAAAAAATTCACTTTCCTTTTTTCACCAAATTCCTTTAAAACTTTGAAATATTCGAGTCTGGCCCTATCAAACCTTCGAAAGTTTGAAACCTTCAAAACTAAAAAGTAAGACAAAACTCGAAAATTTTAAATATTCGAAATGGAGTTTCGAAAGTTTATATGATGATGAAACTTTCGAAATATATGTTTGCCATAAATACTGAAATTCTCGAAAGTTTAGTTCAACAAGAAAGTTTCGAAAAACAGAAACTTTCGAAAGTTTTGAAACACAAAAACTTTCGAAAGTTTCAAAGAATATTAAAGTTTTGAAATACAAAACTTTCGAATAAATGAAAGTTTTGAAACATCAAATTTCAAAAGTTTGTCATGCATGGAAATTTTTGAAAGTGTTTCGAAAGTTTCGAAACATCTGAAAGTTTCGAAATGAATTTTTTGTTTTTTTAAGTATTTTTCCATTTTTTTTAATATTGATATATTGCAATGCCTAGGATGAGAGGTGCGTTTGGCCAAATTATTCACAACTTGATAGGTGATAGAGGTGATGGTGTAGAAAGAATTCCACCAACAACATCAAACAGACGATGGAACGAAGCAAATCGTCCAATTAGACAGCGTCGTCGAAGACAAGACATCCATGATGATGTCGTCAGGTCTACTGAGCATGCACAGATGGAAGAGGATGTCCCTGAGCCTCATATGGAACATGATGATACTGATGATATTGATAATGTTGTTGCACATGCTGATGATGTTGATGAGCAGGATCAACATATTGGATTCCTTGGGGGACCGATGGTGACACATGTGTTGACACAGTATGAGCACCACGTGCCTCAGAGGCTATGGAAAGGAGAGGTATATTTTAATTAATATTTGATGTTGATGATATTTAATTATGTTTATTAAAATTTATTTATTTAATTATTTATTTAAATATATTTAATTAATTGTTTATGTAAGTTTATTTAATTAATTAATTATTGTGTAATGAATCACAAGATCATGGATTGTATTGAAGTTGAAGAAGTTTGCCAAAGTTCCTGTGCCAGATCCTATAGAGCATATATTGGATTCGGGAATTTGGGCTGCTACATCTGTCTTCAACCTACCTCACTATGGCTAATGCTAGTTTGATATCCGCATTTGTTGAAAGATGGCAGAGGGAGACCAGCTCATTTCATTTTCCAGTTGGAGAGATGACTGTTAATTTAGACGACGTCGCGACTCTCCTTCACATCTCACCCCATGGTAAATTTTTTAATGCACCTGTGAATATGAATACTAATAATGGTGGAATAGCTGCACATGAATACTTAGGTGCAACATGGGAGGAAGCCCTAGCTGAGATTAATTATAATAAATGTGCTCAATATAGATTGCAATGGTTGCGTGATTTATATAGTTGTCTTAATCAAACTAACCAGTTTGAGTGTGCGGCTAGAACGTATCTGTTGCATTTAGTTGGCAGCACTATTTTCGCCGATAAAACAAATACGCGTGTGGAGGAGAAATACATTAGTTTATTTATTGATTTAGATCGTTGTGGACACTACTCGTGGGATACCGCGACATTGGTTTTCCTTTATGACAACATGGGAGATGGGGCTGTCCACGACACTCGACAATTGGGAGGTTACATGACCCTATTGCAGGTATATTATTTATATTAAGTTGTGTCATCTATCCATTTATTTAATTATTTATTTATTAAGTTGTATTATTTTACTTATGCATTTATATTAAGTTGTATTATTTATTATGTTACTTATGTTGCAGTGCTAGATTTACGAGCACTTCCCTAGGATCTGTAAGCAGGGCGATAGAGAAGCCGTTCCTGCACATCTTCCAAGAGCATGTAGGTGGATTGCAAAACATGCTGTTGAAGGTGGATTAGTGACATATCGTTAGAGACTTGATGCTTTGTTGCTCGAGGATGTAGTGTTTAAACCATATGATGATGATCAAGCTAATCATTCTTTTGAATCAATTTCGATGTTCTGTAGATATCTTTGATGTGGTGGGGACTTAGTCCCATATTTTTCGAAGCGATGTCTTCGACAATATTGTCGTATTTAGTGCATTCCGCATGACGTTCCTCCGATGTTGAACAATATATATTGGGTGTGGCAGACTACTATGAAATCATTTGTATCGGTCTTTCGAAGGCTATATCATGTTGCGACTTTTCATGGAGAGGTTACTGTAAACTACTATGCATGGTACATGAGTGTTTCACATCCTCTAATCATCCCTTCGTCTACTATTGCATCTTCGAGTCCAGCTACTGTTGTTGCACATGTTGGTCCATCATCTGATGCACATGCTGATCCATCATCTTCTAACCGATATCGTAGAGCAGCTGAACTTGTATGTAGGGCCATTAATTTGGCAGCTCCATTTAGTGAAGTTCATGAGATATTAAGTGAGTTAAGCCTCTTGTACAATGATTAGTGATTGTGTTATGTAATTTGAGATATTTTGTTATGTAATTTGAGGTATTTTGTGTTATGTGACTGTGTTATGTAATTTGAGATATTTTGTGTTATGTGATTGTGTTATGTAATTCGAGATATTTTGTGTTATTTTGAGTTAATCCGCATTTATTTTGAGTTAATTCATAATAAAATATATTGAAAATGATAAAACAAGATGAATTGCTAAATGACAGATCAATGATAAATGATATTATAATAATCCATGATAAATGATATACAAGATATTCTAATATTTATTTAATGAAATACAAGATGATCTGATAAATGATGGATCAATGTGTTCCCAATGCTTCATACGTGCTGCATAAGCTACTTTCCAAGTCTTTGCACACTCACTACAAAAGTCTTTCTATTTTTGTGAGGTAGGTGGCAAAGGACAATTATACTTCAATTTGATCTGAACAAAAAAAGGTTAAAAATTAAATTATCTAAATAATAAATTTTTGAACAATAATTTAATAAACAACACTAAGCATAACTTTTACCTGTGCCCAATGATTTTCATTAATGAATCCAATTGCTAGTAAAGAGTGAAATGGAAGACTCTTTCGATGGTGATTTGTTTAGCGGGAAAAATGTCATATTCATATTACGAGACAACGATACCAATATGACATTATATAATGTTTCTATCACGTAACCCAAGTCTGGTAAAGACATCCACTTATCCTTTCCTTGAGCACCCAATCTTGATATTTTCAATGAGTTGCGCACTGATTCAACATTGTCATCAAAAACATTGGAATAAACATCTTTATGTAGACCAATCTCTTTATTCAATTGTGATCGAACTAAAGACCAAGATTCTTTAGTCCAACCTAGCAATGCTGCAATTGCACGAAACCCACAATTTCCTTCAGCCACAACATCTACTATCTCCTCAATATACAGATGTATATAAGTAGGAAATTGTATCTTAAATGATTGTCTTGCAGAATTTTGTGATGATTGAGATGGTTGCCTTGCCTTTGTAGATTCTTGAGAGGCATCAACATACTCCCAATATGAGGATCACGAGGAGTATCAAATTATTTTTTCCTTTTACCAGCTCCTTTGGTTCTCACTTTCTCTGGTGGTGCACATAATTTTCTTGTTGTATTAACTTCAACATATGCTGCATTTCTTTGTACGAACCTCTCAATGATGATCGATAAGTACTCCTTGCTTTATATATTTGACTGGGAATTGTGAGATTGGTTTTATTTCTCACTTTCAAAGCATTTTGAGTGAATTTGGGTGCAAGCTTATACTTTGTCATGTCATTGACAAATTTCCTCTCTTCTTCGTTTAAACGCTTCAAATAAGAATGACCGGTTATAGTATCAAGTAAATCATGCTTGCGTGTCCCACAAAGAACACTAATTTTCCATCCTTCACCGACACTTAGAGGTGTACATTTGAGAGTAAATGGACAGTTTTCCTTATGAGAGCAGGTTACTGTTGATCTTGATTTATATCTTCCACCTCTTTCACATCCCAAAATCAATTTGTCTTTTCTTTCCTTATTTCCGATTGTTTTATCTAATCGAATGGTAACAATTAAAATTCCATTTTGTCTTCCAATGGTTTTTGCCCATTCAAATACAGCTTCTCGAGACGAAAATACCTACAAAATACGTTTGAAATAAAACATCAAATATTTCGCTATAATAAAAATTTGATCCGTGATGAATTATCAATAGTAGTAATAATAATAATAATAATAAAAATATTAATAATAATAATATTAATAATAATAATAATATTAATAATAATAATAATAATTATAATAATAATAATAATAATACCTCATCAGTGATGAATTTTTTTGTAGAATCTATAACTGTTCTTGAAGCAGAAACTTCAACTCTACTCATACTTAATTTCTAAAATAGTTAAAAATTTAATCAATAACAATAATCTGTAATTTAAAAATATGAAATTGTCGAATTTTTTGAAACTTTCGAAATGTATTTATTCGAAAGTTTGAAAGTTTCGAGTGGTATGTGTTTCGAAAATTTCAATTTCATCCAAAGTTTCGAAATTTTATGGAAATGGTCATTTCGAAAGTTTGGTATATTTCCAATGTTTAGAAATTTCTGGAAACTTTCATTTTGAAAGTTTGGTGTTTCTTCCGAAATTGTTAATTTTTTCAACAATTTTACATTTCGAAAGTTTTAATTTTCCAAAAGTTTCGAATAAATGTTGAAACCTTACTTGAATATCATTTCGAAACTTTAAAATTTTTGAATTTTGTGAAATTTTTCATAATTTTCGAATGTGGGGGTGAGAAACTAGAATGGTAATTTTTATTTATTTATAGTTTTATAAAAATTGACAGAGGGCAAAATAGTCTTTAAGAAAAATTTGGGAGGTGGGAGGTAAAAGTGGGGGGTGCATAGTACAATTCCCCTAAATTTATATCTTTGCCTCCACATTTTTTTTTTGGATAAAAAATGGCATGTATTCTTTCTAATTGATAAGATACATTGATAAGAACAAAATCAAAGTTATTGAATACATAATCATCATCACAAAACGGAAAAATGACTATAAATTTAACAAAATTAAAATGTTCAAAGTACTCATACTTTAGATATATAACATTGAAGACACCAGAGTTTTTCAATGAATTTGCAATCTTAATGTCATGTTGAACCAAATGAACACCGCACTAAAATAGAAAATTTAACAATGTCGCATGTTAAATAAAACAATGTCAATGAATGATTCTTGATAAAAGATTCATGAATGATTTTTGATAAAAGATTCATGAATGATTCTTGATAAAACTGCTCCAATGATTTTAGAAACGGCCGTATTTGAGTTTCTATGCTAGGGCACAAGTCTCCCAATTTCGCAAGAGTCAAAAAGATCCCTAGACATTGAAAAATTGTGTTTTTATGCATGCTGATGCGCGTCGCGTGCCCCAGGCGCGCGTGAAAAATGTTGAACGGTTGGAAATGCGCCTCAGGCGCGGATGGCACGCTTCAGGCGCACAAGATCTGCTGGCTGACATATGTTTCATTTTATGCCTCTTTCGAGTTTGAATTTAGTTTCGGTGTCTTTATGAAAGATGAAGCTATGGATTGTAGCTTTCATTTGCACTTGGTTTGACTCCAATTGGACATCTACAACTCCAGATAAGGCTGAAATACTCCACATAGATCATGTTGATTTCTCACCAAAATTCAGCACTGCACTAAAACAAAGTAACAACTTAAAACTACGAAAAATCTCTACTTAATTAAGCAAATGAGAACATAAACATTTAATTAAATCAAATAACTCAAATCAACAAAATATATCAAATAACTCATTAAATTAACTAATGGTTAAAGATAAATAAGACTAAAATCAATAAAAAATTATGCATATGATAAAAAGTCATCACAATCCCAAACTTAATCTATTGTTTGTCCCCAAGCAACAATTAATTTCAGATTTGGTGTAGTTAAACTTAACCTTAAACTCAATTTCTAAAATCAAATCAAACTCAATTCTAAAAGTTTCAGCTACTACAAAATATCCATCATACTTTATGGTTGCTTACAAAAAACAACACAATTCGTACACTTTAGTTTTCATTCATCAAATTCAACTCTCTCTTCACATAATCTCACCAAAATTTCTCTCAAGTGTTTAGAAAGGGTTATGAATTTATCACTCAAATCCTAGAACATGCATCAATATACTTAAAATAATTATATATATATATATATATATATATATATATATATATAATACATAATATACAAATATCCTCTAATGTATACAATAAAAATTATATTACAAATTTAAACAACATCACTACATATCACTATCCTATGTTAATAAATTAATACATTTTAATATTCCAAAAGCCTTCATATAAAATACCATGAGTACAAACTTAAAATGTCATCGTAATTATATATAATACATAATATACAAACATCTTCTAATGTATACAAAACAAATCATATTATACAAACTTAAACAACATCACTACATATCATTGTCCTCTGCTGCCCGAACTCCTAGCCTCAATCCCTTTTATCTACTATAATACATAAAAATAGAGTTAGATACTAATCTCATTGAGCTCTTAAAAAGGTGGAGTGGTTATAAAAATGTTCTTCTAATATGCAATGCATACATGACTGGATTTGTAAAAATAAATTTAATAAAATAATCTTTGGTATATAAATTTCAAGGTTTTTCTTTCTTTTTCATTACATATATAAAAAGCCTCAAATTCCTCTTTTTTTTTCTTTGAATGCAGAAAAGCTTCATGTGTTGAGACAAAATCTCAATTTAATATTTTGATGAAAACAAACAAAAAGTTAATTAAGAATGTTAATTATGATTTTAAATGTTATGCTAATTTAACTTGTGCTTTTAAATGTATTAATTCAAAGATAGGATTTAAACAAAGCAAAGAAATCAGCATAAAAAGGCAAGAAACTGGACAAACAAGAATTGAGAACATTCTTCACAAAATCTGGAAAACGGAGAATGTTCTTCAGTTTTAGAATTATCATCACAGCTTCAAAACTAATCAATCTTCACTAGTTAAAAGAAGTTTTAGTCTCTAGATTTCACATCTATATCATCAGTACTTGGCAAGGGACAAACTGAGATGATTAGATTCAAAGAAACTACTTGAATCAAAAAGAGAGAAGATCATGAATTAGCAAGATCTGAACATTTTTTATAGCATTCTGATCAATCTGGACAACACTACAACATCTGCCTCCAAACTGATAAACATTCTGCAACTTGTTATACTTGATCTTGAGCAGCAAACATCTTTCTCCAGAATAATCAGAACAGTCTCCAGATTGATTATCAATCTCCGTTTCTGCATAATTACAACATTGATCTCCAGTAAACATCTTTCTCACGGTTGTGAGGATTGGACATAACCCGAGTTTGGTGAACCAGGATATATCGTTGTCTGGTATCTCTTCCCTTATATATTTTACTTTCAGTTGGATTGATTATCAAGTTAGATACATAAATTGAGTTACTGATTTTAACTCACCAAGAACGTTCTCCATTTATTAGTTAAAACCAAGAACGTTCTCCGTTTTTTGTTTTCACAACTAAGATCAATCTTGAGTTAATTTCTTAAGTTTTTAACAAGAATTTTTAAAAGGTGCATTTACAATTCAGACCCTCATTTTTTGTAAATCGACATTGCTACTTCATCATGATCATTTTCTTTTCCTTTAAACAAGAAAATATTTTTCAATTATCTCAATGTGGGTCATCAAAATAATTGGGCCTCTATTGCAAAGTTGGTGTGGCAATGACCCCAACCGGTGAGCAATATAGAGTAGGAATAATCATAAGTCATACATGAGAGGGAGATACTATTAGAGTTAGGCGTATCAGAGGAAGACTCTGACTAGAGGCTGTGTAACTTAAGAAGCATTCGAACTAGATTCAATGCAAAGTGGGTTTGAATTGGAAACAACAGATTCAGAAGCGTATTTGGACCAAAGATAGCATGATCAGATGCAACTTAGATCAAAGGCATATTCTGATCAAAGGCAACATGATCAAAGGAAAAATTTGATCAAAAGCAGCATGATCAGAGACATCCTTATATCTGAGACAACATTATCATATGCGTTATGATCAGAGACAACATGATCAGAGATAAACTTGGATCAAAGGCATCTTGGTCAGAGGAAGACTTGGACCAGAAATTTAAATTTTTAATTTATATTAATATTAATTTATTATATATAATTTCATTTTTTAATATTAATTTCAAATTTAATAAAATTAATGTTTTAATAAAGTTAAAATTTTTTGGCGACCTAAGCTCTTACAAAAAGAGGAATTTGTGGCGGCCTTAGCCTCACAAATGGTAATGAAAAATTAAAATTTTGTGGCTATTTTGACCACCACAATTATCTCTGTTGTGGTTGCTTTCCCTCCTTTGTGAGGGCTTTTGGCCCTCATAAATTCCACCAATTCTTGTAGTGTTAGTTTAAATAACAGAGCGAAGATAGAGGAGATGCAAATTATCTCTGCTGTTGTTTTCATTTGAACATTTTCTACTTAAATACTCAAGAATATATCCGTTGAGTATATTACCATTTGAAATCTTAGTTAACTTTAGCCATATACGGATGATAATTGTAGGTACAAATTGAATAAATCATGAGATACCCACCTATGTCAGAGAGTACAATTGATTCAACACTATTAATGAGTGAATCTTTGTACAAATGGTTAACACGACTGATGGATTAACGTGCAACATTGACAACACGTTGGTATTTGATTTGTGTTGGTTGATAGAGGCGTGATTTTAAAGAGTCATGGTGGATGAGTTTAACACTAAAACTAGTGTTTAATGCATGAGAAAGAGAAACAACGAAGCAAAGTTTATAAAAAAATAAAATAAAAAATCTTTAAGAAACGAACGTGTGTTCATTGTTGCTGTCATGAGAGGTTGGATGTGAAAATCTGATATCCCAATTATATTCTTTAGTGGTTTTTGTAATAATATTTTTGAGTTATTGTATTCAGGGAATAACATAGAATTGAGAATGTAAATAGAAGCGTTCATAAGAAATGGTGAAATTCTAGACAACTATGAAGTGACTATTTCATTATCATTCGTTAAAGTAAAATAAAAAACAAAAACAATTAAAACAAGTTATTTAAACCTCTCATTTTTAAGGTACACATTTATGTTGCTTTGCTATGACGTAAATATGTGATCCATCGATATCATTGATGATTTGTACCGAATTTGGTTACTGGTGGTATATTTTATTGCATACAAAATTATATTTCTTAATGGTATTAATAAATTTGTGAAAACCCACAATAAATATTTTGTTATAAGATTTCCATAAATAAACTCTTTAGTACAAATAAGAGTGTACCTGAATTGGATTGTGAAAACCCACAATAAATATTTTGTTATAAGATTTCCATAAATAAACTCTTTAGTACAAATAAGAGTGGACCTGAATTGAATTGGATAAATTTTGACAAAATTTAATATCCGATCAAATTGATTATCTTTAGGTTGAGTTAAATTATAAAATCATATTTTTTATTTAACTCGAATCAATTTATTGAATGAAAATATATTTAATACTTGAATGTCTTAAAAACTATAAAATTTCAATCACATCATTCAATTCTTTAAAAGAGCCAACAACCTCTCACACACAAAAATAAATTCAACAATCTTCAAATACATAAATAAACTCAACAACAATAAATCAATAAAATATGAAAATTCATTAATTCTAAGTAATGTTTTCAAGTCCAAGCACTAACAAATTGCTCAAATTATAAAAGGGATCAATTGGAAATTTTTAAAAATAAATATCAATAATAAAAGTGAGAAGATTTAGTTACCTTGTTTCTTTGAGTTGGCGACAATGATGAAAGACCTAAATCTTGTGCTTGTTGTAATGAAGTTTGTTGTTCTTGTGGAGCAAATTGATTAAGAGCTTTTTGTAGTTGTTCCATTTATCTAAAATATGTGCTATAATATAGTTAAGAAATTTCAAAGGTAAAAGGAAAAAAAGAAAATAGCTAGCACGGCTACTTGGTCCACAACAATACTTTCATCATTACACATAACTCACCAACAATTTTAATTTACTAAGCTACCATAATTTTTTAATAGTAGTGTTTCATTTGTCTATTTTTAGAATGCTAACTATTTTCAAATACGATACTAAAAAAAGTATTTAATAGATTTAAATGTAAAAAGTTTAAACTAAAATCATCATAAGTATAGCTTTCATTTCAAACATTCATTATGCACAACTATAAAAAAAAATATAATATTTAAATAATTATCGGTTATGAGCACATGCGGAAGAAAAGAAGAACGTGACAACAACATGCCTAGTAGAACAAAAGAAAAAGGATTGGCAGCGGCACGACTTCAAGAAGTTTGGACAAAAAAAGAAGAAGGTGGGTGCATATATGAAACATAGGATGAAGGTGGACAAAGAATAGTAAAAGAAACTCTATTGGGCTACCAAACAATTTTTTTTAATTAAATTATAACCAGTTATCGGGTCAGCTATACGGATCAATGAGTTTAAATTATTAATAATATTACCCAAATCAACTATAAGCGGGTTTCAATGGGTTAAGTCGGATCAGACTCGAAAGTGACCGACTACGGATAAAAATTAAGTTGAATTGAGTTGGATAATCAAGTTGGCGGTTCGACCCACGTCCATGTACACCCGTAACAAAGACCATTTTATAATATATATGAATATTATACCTTTTTACTAAAAAAAGAATATTGATACGTTTTATTTCAATATAATAATAACAACAACAACGACAACGACAACAACAACAACATCTACAATGACAACAACAATAACAACAACAACGAAAACAATACAACGACAATGACAACAACAACAGCGACAACTATGACAACAGCAACAACAACGACAATGACAACAACAACGACAACGACAACGACAACAAAGACAACGAAAACGACAACAAAGACAACGACAACGACAACAAAGACAACAAGGACAACAACAACAACATCTTTCAACAACAACAACAACAACATACATCTAGCCCTAGACTACAAAGAGTCCACTTCTGGTTCAAAACACAAATCGTAGAACATTTTAGTGTTGATCAAGCAATAAAAAGAATTAAGCACGAAGATGAGAAAAATAATTCAATATACTTATTCATATAACTAGAAATCAAATCAGAAAAATAAGGGTTTCATCTGGTTACACTCATCGCTAACAAATAGGATTTAGTTACTCATGATAGAGATACAAAAGATAGGGATTTCAAGAATGAGTCATGAATGATTCTTGATAAATCTGCTCCAATGATGTTAAAAACAGTCGTCTTTGAGTTTCTATGTTAGGGCACAAGTCTCCCAACATCCCAAGAGTCAAAAAGATCCCTAAACAGTAAAAAAATTGCGTTTTTATGAATGCTGATGGGCGTCGCGCCCCCAGGCGCAGGCTTTGCGCTATGGGCGCGTGTTGATAGTGTTGAATGGCTGGAAATGCGCCTCGGGCGCAGCTGGCGCGCTTTAGGCGCACAACTTCTTCTATCTGACGTATTTTGCATGTTTCTCATCTTTCGAGTCTGAATTTGGTGCCAGTGTCTTCATGAAAGTTGTAGATATGGGTATTAGCTTTCATTAGCACTTGGTTTGACTCTAATTGGACATCTACAACTCTAGATATGGCTGAAATACTCCACATATGTCATGTTGATTTCTCACCAAAATTCAGCACTGCACTTAAAACAAAACGCAATGTAAAATTCGTACTTAATCAATGAAATAAAAACACAACATTTTATTAATTCAAAGAACAAAAATCAACTAAATATATCAAATAAATCCTTAATTTAACTAACGATTGAAGATAAATAAGACTAAAACAGTGGGAAAATATGCTTGTCCCCAAGCAACAATTAATTTCATATTTGGTACATTTAAAAGCACACTTAAATTTAATTTCTCAAATTAAATCAAACCCAATTCTCAAAGTTCATGCTACTGCAGAACATTCATCATGCTCTATGGTTGTTTTAAAAAAAAAACAACAAGATTTGTACACCTTGGCATTAATTTATCAAATTCAACTCTCTCTTCAAACAATCTCACCAAAGTTTCTCTCAAGTGTTTAGAAGGGTTATGAATTCATCACTAAAATCCTAGAACATGCATCACGCTACCATAGACTTAAAAATTTCTAGTTAGCAATCACAATGCAGCAAACACATACATTTTTGGAGGACTTTCGGGTTGTAATGGGGCTTAGGTAAGGGTAGGACATTTTGGGATAGTAGGCTTTACTATATGGAGTTAGGCATATATTTCCAAATTATTCTACCGTTTTATTTTCTTCACCTTTTCATTCTGGAAACTCTCAAACAGTGACAAAAGAACCAAGAAGATATTATTTATCAAAGTAAACAACTGCATTTTTTTTAATTCAGAATCACCACCCCAAACTTAAAAGGTTGTTATCCCATGAGCAACCCCAAACTTAGAATTTGATCAACACAAAACAAAAATTTCCTACCTAACTCCAAGTAAGGTGATGTAATTGAAGTAGGGTCTTTATGTTGTAATGTGGCTAGTAACCGAAATAAAGGGGCAAGGCTCAATGGGGCTAGCAAGGGGTAACACTTTCATAGGGTAGCTAGAAAGGCTCAAACGATCAAATAAAATTGCCTCAATGTATACATAAATTACAAGTGATGCAGGTCAGAACTAGGGCAAGTTCTGAAGGGATAACACATGTCTGGATAAACACACAACAAAGAATTTAAGTGTTTAGGCTCAAAAAACTCATAGCTATGATATTAAGAGAGAGTATGAACAATCAAAATAATGCCAAACATGTCTCTGAAAAGTTAAAATTGTAATTTTGAAAAACTTGATGGCATATTAGCCTTACGCAACCATTTAGTAATCAAGAATGTATGCATTAGGAAGGCCTGTCGACTTGAGCAATACCATAATCTAAGAAATGAAATTTAACTATCGAAATCCCAAACAGAAACTTTAAGATCAAGTGCAAGAAAACAAGAAGAAGGAAAGAAAAACAAATAGACTAGAATAAAATAAAGAAAACAAGAAAAGAAAAGATATAAAACAAAAGAAAGAAAACTTCTCTCAGTTTACTAATTCAATGATTCTTGTTTAAATCATTCGCTCCTATTCCACTATGGTCGCCAGTATATTGGTGAGGTGCAAATAGATCAGCATAAAACATGCCTCCTGGTGTCTATTGAGAAGAAGCGAATGCTCGATAAAGATTGGTCATCCCCAGTTCTATTCTGGCTTTTCCATCTTGCTGATCAATCATCAATTGTTGCATCATAGTTTCCAGTCTACCGAATCTGTCTTCGGTGGAGAGCTGTGATGGATGTGGAGGATGGTGTTGTGGTTCCTATGGTTCAGTATTTTCCTCTGCCGGCATTGCTGTTTGTGGGGCAACAAGATAGTCTGTCGGAATTATAGTGTTTTTTTATCCACTTGGTAGTGATTGGAGTAGCAGGTTTCACCATTTCTTCACCCTGTTTTGGTAACACTCTCACATGCTCACATAATTTTCTTATTAGGGAGGCGTGATGGAAGTAGTTTGTCAGGGGATCAAGAATTGCTGTTCTCCGAAAATCATTTACTAGTAACATGCCCACATTAATTTTTTCGCCTTTTATGATAGCAAGTAGTAGACATGCTCTTTGAAATGTTATATCTGACACATTCGAACATGGCATTAGCGTATAATGGACAAAAGTACTCCATGCTTTGGGAATTGGGGTGAGATCCACTAAGCGCAATTTCTGAACTGAGCCATCTCTATTTCGTACTTAATATGTGCCTGATCTGCATAAAATGTGTTCATCCATAGCTTGAAAACGACAATCATTATAGTTCGGTAGACCAAAAATTTCATTGATGACTTGAGGTGTGAAGGGTACCCTTTTCCCTCTCATATAACTCACCAATTGATCACGTGGAAATGGTTGGTCAGACTTTAGATTGGAGGCATTAGAGTAGAATTCCATAACTAATGATTTGCTCGTTGTGGTGAAGAATGTGGTCATCTTCTCCCATCCTCTAGAAGCAATCATTGCTTGGATGTCAACAAATTCACCGTCTTCCAACTGAAAAAAAATTTCACTTACAAACTTGTGGACTGCGTGGAGTTTGGCATAGTATTCCTGTGTTACCATGGTCTTGAATAAGAATGCATCGTGCTGTGGGGAAGAAGATGTAGTTGCGACCTTAGTTCATTTTGCTTTTTGTTGGGTTGCCATTATGTCCTGCAAAACAAGTATTCCCACTAAAGGATCATAATATTCCAAGTTAGAGCTAATTAATTTAGGTATGGTTCCCCTTGGAAAAATGACATAATACATGGCCTTGAGTTTGTCCACCAAAATTCTAAATGATAATAGTGCATTTACATTGGGTGTGTCATTGTCTCGAATAGTTGGAGTGCAGCATACAAATGGTTGTGACATTTTATCAAACAGTTGGAATGCAAGCATAAAAATGTTTGTGGCATTTTATCAAACGAAATACATGAACAATCCATAATCTTGCAAACATTAACCCCCATTCGATCTTAGAAAACCAACATGCATGTATGAACAAGAAAGAGTTGATATTAGAAATTAGGGAAAGTCACTTAAGGATGAAATGATGTTGGATAGGAGAGGAAAACTTACTTGAGGATCAAAAAAAAAAAATGCTCGAGATTGTGTAAAGAGAGGGAACCTGACCTTCGATGATAATGGAGGACGGTTTGGAGAGGTGATAGTGAAAGAGGGGAGTTTTATGTGAGAGGATGGGGGTTTTAAACCCAATAGTGTGCTTCAAGCGCAAGAGGCACGCTTCATGCGCACTTAAGTTTGTGGCAAGTTTTGGGAATTACACTTCAAGCGCATGGGGGGCGCTTTAGGCGCGCGTTGACAGAGGGAAAAACTAGGAAATGCGCTTCAGGCGCGAGTGGACAGAGGCCAAGTCTGGGAAATGTGCTTTAGGCGCGCATGGCGCGCTCCAGGCACGAGTTCACAGAACCAACACTTAGGAAATGCGCTTCAAGCACACTATTTGCGCTTCAGGTGCATGTAAGACCCTTCTCAACTGAAAAACCAATCCCCAACACATTTTTATAATTCCTTGCTTATACTAAACATCAAGAATGAATAAAATTAGTAATTAAAAACTAAAATTGAAAGTAAATGGAATGAAATAAAACTAAAATGAAAAGGATATGAATTTGGGTTGCCTCCCAATAAGCGCTCAATTAGTGTCTTGAGCTTGACAATTCACTCTTCAAATGGTGACCAGATGGATGGACTTCATCGAAAGTTTTGACTATTCCCCAAAATACGATTTGAGTCTTTGTCCATTGACCTTGAAGTTCCGATCGGCGTGTATATCTTTCAACTCTACTGCACCGTGTGAAAATACCTTGATTACCTTGAAAGGGAACGACCATATTGATTTTAGTTTTCCGGGAAACAATTTCAATCTTGAGTTGAATAGGAGAACTATTTCTCCTTCTTGGAATTCCTTGAATTTAATTTGTTTGCCATGCCATTTCTTGGTTTTTTCTTTATATATCTTGGCATTCTCATAAGCAAATTTCTGGAATTCCTCTAACTCGTGAAGTTGAAGAATTCTCGACTCGCCTGCCTTGCCCAAGTCAAAGTTCAAGTACTTCGTCGCCCAAAATTCTCGATGCTCAAGTTCGAGAGGCAAATGACAAGCTTTTCCATACACAATTTGATATGGTGACATACTCAGGGAGGTCTTAAAAGCTGTTCGGTAGGCCCAAAGTGCATCATCAAGTTTTGTTGACCAATCTTTTCGTGAGGCAGTCACTGTCTTTTCTAGGATTCGTTCAAGCTGCCTGTTGGATACTTCAACTTGTCCACTAGTTTATGGCTAATATGGGGTTGCCACCCTATGACGCACATTATATTTCTTTAGAAGGTATTCCATTTTCCGATTTAGAAAGTGAGTGCCTTCGTCACTTATCAAAGCTCGAGGTACGCTGAAATGGGCGAATATGTTCTTCTTGAGAAAGGTGATGACCTGTTTCGAATCATTAGTTGGAGTAGCTATTGCTTTAACCCATTTTGAGACATAATCCACCGCCACCAAAATATAAACTTTTTTATATGACTATGGGAATGGACCCATGAAATCAATGCCCCACACATCAACCACTTCTACTTCTAATACAGGATTTTGCGGCATCTCATCCCGTTTTGAAATTTTACCGGTGCGTTGGCATCGATCGCATTTCTTCACATAGTTGAATGCATCTTTGAACAATGAAGGCCAAAACAACCCCGATTGTAGAACTCTTGCTGCAGTTCGATCACCACTGAAATGACCCCCATACTTAGAGTCATGGCAGTGCCACATTACCTTTTCTTGTTCCTCCTCGGGCACACACCTTCGCAATAACCCATCAACTCCTCTTTTGTACAGAAAGGGTTCATCCCATACATAGAATTTGGTATCGTGGATAAACTTCCTTCATTGTTGGTAAGTGAAATCAAATGGAATTGTACCCCTTACCTTAAAATTAGCAAAGTCGATGAACTAAGGTGCTTTGGTAATGGCGAAGATGTGCTCATCAGCAAATTGATCTCGAATCGGTCTAATGTCCTCATTCTCCTCAACCTTCTCCAATCGGGATAGGTGGTTAGCCACAGTGTTCTCTAACCCCTTTTTACCCCGGATTTCAATGTCAAATTCTTGTATTAATACACTACAAGAAAACACTCCCTTTGTGGCCAACTTTATAAATATTTTGTGGCCAAATAAAACCCTCACAAATTTGTGACCGAAAAAGCCCTCACAAAGGTTAAAATTGAAATTGGTCATCTTTTGTGGCTGAAAAAGCCCTCACAAATTTTTTATGTTTTAACTGGATTTTGTGGTTGCCTAAGCCCTCACAAAATCACAACATTGTGATTTTGTGAGGGCTTAGGCAGCCACAAAATCTAGTTAAATATTTCTGGATTTTGTGAGGGCTTTTACAGCCACAAAGGATGCCTTTTGTGAGGGCCAAATCCGTCACAAATTTTTTTTGAGACCTGGGCGTTTGTGGCGGCATAGGCCGCCACAAAGGAAATGGGCACGTGGCGTTGTGGCTGCAAAGGTCGCCACAAATGCCCAAGGCCAATCCTATATATATTTCTCACCCTCCTACTTCATTTTTTCACATTCAACTTCTCTCTAAAACCTCATTCTCATTATTCTCTCCTCATTCTCTCTACAAAAAATTACTCTTCATTTAAATTTGGTAAGTATAAATTATATTGTATATGTAATTTTATAATTTTATTTTTTAATTTGATATAACTAATTAATGTTATTGATTTTTACTTTTACAGTGGTTGTTAATTATTTCGAAGACTTGCAAGCATCGTACGTGAGTGAAAGCTTGAAGTCAGACGCTACTCGGCATCAAGTTAGTATTTTATATATTTTAAATTTAGATTAATAAATATATATATATATATATATTAATTTTAAAATATAGATTAGTAATATATATTTAGATTAGTTTTATAAATTTATTTAAAAAAAAATAGGAATGATGTTGTTTACGTATTAATATATGATAAGTTAAAGTTTCAAACCACAGTTAAAATATATTGATTTTAATATAATTATTATTTAAAAAAACATTATTAAAATAATGGATGATATTAATATTTTTTCTTAAAAATAAGTCTGGATTATTAGTCTTGATATTTAAAAGAACCTCATAATTGACATACATATTTGTATAATGATATAGTCTTGATTAATAATTTATTATATTGTTTGCAAATTAATTAATATATAATCACCTAATTGACATATATATCAAATTTATTGAT
>JBBPBS010001102.1:10351159-10417098 GCA_037974835.1 Cicer judaicum | reverse complement strand
ATATAATGTTTATTTAATTATTATTTTTTTGTTAGTATTGATATATATTTTATTATTGTATTCGGTATATATTTTATTATTGTATTGATAATAATATATTATATTGTGTGCAAATGTATTGATATATTATATTTATTTTAATTTTAATATTTAATATTTAATATTTAATTTTATTTAAATTTTAATATAATTTTAATCATAATTTATTTATAATTTACATTAATTTAAATTAATGTTTAATTATAATTATAATTATAATTATTAATTTAAATATTTAAATATTTTATTATTTAAATTAATCTTTAATTTAATTATTAATCTTTGTTTTTAATTATATTAACATTAGTTTATTTTATATATATATATATATATATATATATTAAATTTAATTTATAATTAAATTATATTTCAAATTTAATTTAATTATAATTTAAATTTTAATATTATAATTATATTAATATATTATATATAATAATGTAATAAACTATTAATTTGGAATTAAAAATTAATTTATTAATTACGTTGGCATTTGTGGCAGCCAAAAGCCCTCACAAATGCCCAGTCAGCATTCCTTTGTGGCGGCCTACGCCCTCACAAAAGCTGCATCAGGCAAATTCAGCTTTCCTTTGTGGCGGCCTATGCCCTCACAAAGGCAGACTTTTGTGGCTGCAAAAGCCCTCACAAATGCCTGTATTTTGTGGCTGCAAAAGCCCTCACAAATGCCAACGTGTTTCAGCTCCTTTGTGGCTGCAAAAGCCCTCACAAAATATTGTGACCAGCTTCTTTGTGGCTGCCAAAAGCCCTCACAAAAGCCACCTTGGTGGCCGTTTTTTTCCCTTTGTGAGGGCTTTTGGCCCTCACAAAATTGGTGTTTTCTTGTTGTGATAGAATCCATCTGAGCAACCTTGGTTTCGATTCCTTCATAGTAAACAAATACCTCAAGGCACCATGATCAGTGTAAACAATAACTTTTGATCCTAATAAATAAGATCGAAACTTATCAAAAGCATAGACTACAACTAATAATTCTTTTTCAGTTGTAGCATAATTGTGTTGTGCCTGATTTAAAACATGACTAGCATAGTAGATTACATGCAACATCTTGTCTTTTCTTTGTCCCAGGACTGCCCCAATAGCACTGTTACTTGCATCACACATGATTTCAAAAGGTAGTGACCAGTTAGGTGCAGTGATAATGGGAGCAGTTATCAGCTTATTTTTCAAATTGTTAAAAGCATGCAAACAATCCTAATTGAATTTGAAAGGTGTGTCTTTCACAAGTAGTTTTGTAAGTGGTTTTGCAATTTTTGAAAAATCTTTTATAAACCTTCTATAAAATCAAGCATGGCCTAAAAAGCTTATAATGCCTTTCTCGTTGGTATGAGGAGGAAGTTTTTTAATAACTTCAACTTTGGCCTTGTCTACCTCAATCCCCTTGTGGGAGATTTGGTGGCCTAACACAATTACCTCTCTTACTATATAATGACATTTTTCCCAATTTAGGACCAAGTTAGATTTTTCACACCTTTCTAATACAAGAGATAGATTAATCAAACAATTATCAAAGGATGAACCAAATACAGAAAAGTCGTCCATAAATACTTCGATATATTTCTCAAACATATTAGAGAATATGGACATCATGCACCTTTGAAATGTGGTCGACGCATTACACAGCCCAAACGACATTCTTCGATAAGCAAATATCCCATACGAACATGTAAATGCAGTTTTCTCTTGATCCTCGGGTGCTACAACTATCTGATTGAATCCTGAATAGCCATCTAGGAGGTAGCAATACTCATGTCCGACTAACCACTCAAGCATCTGATCAATGAAAGGGAGCGGGAAATGATCATTCCTCGTAGCACTGTTCAATCTTCAATAGTCAATACACACTCTCCATCTTGTAACCGTTCGAGTAGGAATTAACTCGTTCTTTTCATTTGTTATGACAATCGTTCCCCCCTTTTTTGGTACAACTGGGACGAGACTCAACCAAGAGCTATCTGAAATTGGGTAAATGAGATCGGCTTCTAGGAGCTTTACCACCTCTTTCTTGATCACTTATCATTGTCGAATTCAATCTCCTTTGGGGTTGTACTACCGGTTTGTGATTGTCCTCCATTAGGATTTTGTGCATACAAAAAGTTGGACTTATTCCCTTCAAGTCCTCAATGGACCATTTCCTCCAAGTGGGTTGAAGTCAAAGTACTTCTATTCTGTTTGGCTTCAGGTGGTACTTGTTCACTCACCTTGCCACTCCTCGTGGTCATGCATTAACATTGTTTCGTGGATTCGGAACTGTGTCACTAGGCAAATGTCCAGACGTTCTTTGTGCAATTTGTTGAGCAAGTTGACCCACTTGTGTCTCAAGATTCTTTATTGATGCAAAGTGATTTTTTTGGACGGCTCTTGACTCTTCAATGAAAGAACTTGTGCTTGTAACTAGTTTCTCTATAGCATTCTCCCAAGCAGCCTTTCTAGGTGGGAATTGGTTTGTTTGAGCTCATTGTTGACCCTGAGATCCACCTTGCTGGTCTCTCCAAGAAAAATTTGGATGATTTCTCCAACTAGGGTTGTATGTACTAGAGTAGGGGTTATTCTGCTTGTTGTTATTACTCGCAAAATTCACCTGTTCTAGTTCTTCTACCTCATTGTCATCCAGTACTTCACAAACTCCAGTTTTATGTGCTCCTCCACAAAGGTTACAACTAGTATGCTTTAGTAATTTGACAGGGGCCACTTGGGGTTGTATATTTAGAGTTGTCATCCCCTTCATTATCTCAGTGGCGATAACCTCTTCCGTCTTTGAGAATAACTTGGCTGGAGCTAACCCATCCATAACATTCAACTCCAATACACCACTTGTTGACCCACCACCTCTGTCATACAACATCATTTATTTATTTGATGCCATGATCTCAATAATCTTTCGTGCTTCTGTTGCGGTCTTATAATTCAAAGAACCACCTTCTGTGGCATCCAACATAATTCTTGTGCTCGGCCTGAAGCCATTACATAATATTTGCATTTGGGCAGTGTCGTCATAAGCATGATTAGGACATCTGGCTAGTAAGTTTTTGAAACTCCTGTAAGTGTCACAAAGAGATTCTCCATCTTTCTGTTTGTAACTGGCGATTTCTTACCTTTTTCTAACAAACATGGCTGGGGGGAAATACTGTTCCAAGAACTTATCCTCAAGGTCATCCCATGTGGTGATGCTGTCGGCAGGGAATGAAAGAAGCCACTCCTTAGCATCATCTGTCAATAAGAATGGAAATAGTTTCATTTTCTTGCATTTCTCAGACAAACCATCCATCTTCACTATTTCACATAATGCAAAGAAATTTGTGAGATGTCTATTGGCTTCTTCGTTATGTCTACCGTAATGAAATAAGTGTGAATCTAAATGATAGAGCATGTATGTCGTATTACGATCAAAGTGACTCCAGGGGTTTTGCGACTCAGTCATTATGGTTTTCAAGTATACTACTTTCATTCGTGGATTCATATTCATGTCCAAAAATGCTACAATTTTTAGTTTCTACTTGGTTCTAAAGACTTAATAATACTCCTAGTTAATTAATGTCAACCAACCTTCCAACATTCTTGACTTCATCAAAATTAACAAAAAAAATCCCTTTTTTTCTTCCTTTTTCCAGGTTTAAAAACAAGCAATAAATCTAAAGTGTTCAGATTTGGACATAAAGACAACATTAAATGACCTTAAATATATAATATAAATACACTATAAAAATATTAAACAGTCAACAACATTCAAAACTTCATAAATCTTTAACTAAAAGAAGTTACTCTCACAATGTGCTTCTATAACAACATGAAAATGAAATAAAATCGTGAATCTGACCTTATAGCTTAAGTGATTATAGAGATGATGGCTCAAATTTACATAACTATGCAACAACTAATTGACATTAATTTACTTCGTTAAAAAATAATAATCTTTTTATATAATAGTTCTTAAGTCATTGTAGGAAAATTTACCTCCCTAAACAAGGATAAATTTGAAACAAAAATATATTCTAATTTTTTTGCCTATTTTTTTGAAATAAAAAATCAATTAATATTGAAATATTGAAATATTTAAGTTTGTGTTTTTGAATTAAACACACATTAATGCATGAATAGTATTCAAACTCCACATTAATTGACCCCACTATTGAATAACACTTAATTTTTCTCTCAAAACTCATCAATTCTTTATTTTTCTTCTAACACAAATAATCAACCAGTTAGACAATCACAAAGACTTACATATTTAAAACACAAATCACCAGCCACTTAGGCAACCACAAAGAGAAAATATTTTAGATTAAATTTTTTAATCACACAAAACATCAAATTTATATTCTCATGGATGTTCATAGTTATAGCTCGATAACTTCAACACATCAAATATGCACGTGAACAAGTATCTCAAAATCGCCACTTTCATTTTAATAATCCATAAGATTCGATTTGACTACGTATTATTAATAACAATTAAAACTCATATCACCAAGACTACAATAGCAACATAAATCTCATTCCCTTGACTGTAAAGTTTTCCGCATTCTAAAAATGGACTATTCATTAATTCATATAATAATCAATTTTCTCATATTATTGAAATTAAAGAAATATAAAATTCTCATCAATGTCTTCAAGACACATATATTATTCATAAAAGTCAGGTTTTAATTTTAAAATACTCAAAAGTCCATACTTAAAATCAAATACATCATAATAAATATATTACTAATTACATCATTGTAAAAATTATAACTTTATAATTAAATACTCTAAAACATGTAAAGCACTAAATATTTCCACTACAAACATATTTATCAAGGTATAATAATAGCAATATAACTCTATAATTAATTTAATCAAGATAGAGGTATATAAAAATAAAATAAAACAATCAAAGAATTATAGTTAATTTCTTTACGACGAAAATATAATCAATCTTTTTCTTTTAAAACATTCAGACATCATATCAATATTTTACGAATCACTAATTTAATATCTAGTCTAACTCTGCATGGGGAAAATCCCTTACCTTAGGCGCTTTCTTTCTTAACATCTCTAAATCCGCACGAGAAATAGTTCATGAGGCTATGATGAATTCAACACCGATAAATATTGAGATTTATGACTTAGAAAATTATCTTAGAAGTGTATGAATGACAATTAGGTTTGACAGCAAGAGACCTAATGAAAATGTATGAACATAATAGCTATTTACGTTGCAATATTACGATTGAGTTCTTGTCTAAAATTGAAGTGCACTTAATTTCAAAATTATGCTACAAATAATTACTATTTATTTAATTTTATTAGGTTGTTACAAAGTCAATTGAAATCATGTGTATGAGTTAATTAGAATTAACTAATAAAATTCACCATATATTGCAGGGTGTCGCACTATTTATTTTAATTAAATAAATAAATTAGAGGGTGCCACATCACTCTTTTGATTTTTTATCTAATAGTTACGAAACCAAAAATAACATAAAATTATTTGTGTAGACAATTAAAATAAAATTATAATTTTAGTTTAAAAGAGATAAATTCATGAGATACAAAAAGGAGACTAATCATCTCTTAATTGCACCAAAAAGAAATTCATAATTAAATTTACAATCTTCCTTTAAAAAATAAATTATAGGTATTAAAATGAGTTAATGCATATTATGCCAAGAAAACACCATAAATTATCATAAAATCTTGTCATAAAAGAAAGTAAAACAATGAGTCAAGTCGTTAATTTTGTTTTTTTTAGGATGTACCAAAAATATTTTCAAAACACTTATATATAAAGGTTGAGTTTCACTAACTCTATAATATCCCCTAAAATGAATACTTATTTGGTCGTAAATAAAACTAACAAACAATATAACTATATAAATTCTAATTTAATTAAATAATTCAACTAATATTTTCTCAACTAAAATAAATCAAGCAAGACAAAAATACCACTCACACATAACAAAATAAAAGAAACATATCTAATTCGTCAATTTCATGATTATCAAAACTAATCAAATAAAAAATACACAATAGTACATTTAAAAAATAATCACATCATAATAATTCTTCATGTAATTGTCACGCTAAAACAATTAAATAAAAATAAAAGTTATAATTATTCAAGTAAAGTAGAAAGTGGTAACTTTTAATTTATTTTCTTTATATAAAGAATAAATTATTAATTAAATAATAATTTACAAAAATTACTAAAAGATACATATATAATATATATGAAAATATTAAGATATTACATCATGTATGTAGTATTACGAACAAAGTGACTTCAGGGGTTTTGCAACTCAGTCATTATAGTTTTCAAGTGTACTACTTTCATTCATGGATTCATGTTCATGTCCAAAAATACTACCTTTATAGTTTCTCCATGATTCTATAGACTTAAATAATATTTCTAGTTAATGAATGTCAACCAACCTTCCAACATTCTTGACTTCATCAAAATTAACAAAAAGAAATCCATTTTTTTCTTCCTTTTTCCAAGTTTAAAATCAAGCAATAAATCTAAAGTGTTTCAGATTTGGACATAAAGACAACATTAAATGACCCTAAATATATAATATAAATACACTATAACAATATTAAACAGTAAACAACATTCAAAACTTCATAAATCTTTAACTAAAAGAAGTTAATCTCACGATGTGCTTCTATTACAACATGAAAATGAAATAAAATCGTGAAGATAACATTATAGCTTAAGTGATTATAAAGATGATAGCTTAAGTAATTATAGAGATGATGGCTCAAATTTACATAATTATGCAACAACTAATTGACATTAGTTTACTTTGTTAAAAAATAATAATCTTTTTATATAATAGTTCTTAAGTCATTGAAGGAAAATTTACCTCCCTAAACAAGGATAAATTTGAAACAAAAATATATTCTAATTTTTTTGCCTATTTTTTTGAAATAAAAAATCAATTAATATTGAAATATTGAAATATTTAAGTTTGTGTTTTTGAATTAAACACACATTAATGCATGAATAGTATTCAAACTCCACATTAATTGACCCCACTATTGAATAACACTTAATTTTTCTCTCAAAACTCATCAATTCTTCATTTTTCTTCTAACATTTATTTATTCAACTATAATAGTTTCACCCATTACTCCCTTAATATTTGTGATTAGTCAGGATTTTATGAATATTTTATATTAAACACGCTGACTCCTTTATTTAACTTTTTTAGTTCAACTTCCTCTTTAAATCAAACATCAGTTAAAAATAATGGAATAAATTAAATAAAAAATGTGATAAAAGTACTAGCAAATCTATCCAAATCTTAATAACATTCTAATCGATTTATTTTTTGACAAGTCCATGGCCAATTACACTTTAGATCGGAACTATTGACAATTAGAATCTTAAATGGTGGCTTTAATCTAACTAAGGAAATAGTAATAAAGTGTTGCTTGTGAATAAAAAGCTAGTTGGTAGATTAATTTAAGCCAACCTGGTACAATCAGTAGGCTTAAACGATACAACCTTTTTAATGAGGTCATAACCAACCAACAAATTCTGCTGAGCCAAGTTCCCAAAGATGGAACCAATTTGAGATGGGATAAAACCCAAACAAACCGTCCCAGTTTCAATTGGAATAAAGGTACTAATAGAATGCAACTTAACGTCTGCACCTCTGAAATTTGCTGTGATTACAGGAAAATCATATGCATCTGATGTGACACTATAGCAAAGGCTAAATATATTATTTGGATCTTCAACACGTTCTAGGTCAACCAATTGTGCTACAGCTGATTCCAAATTAGTATAATCATCGCTGGGTAAAAGCGTCAATGTAGTACCTGAATCAATAATGATGTTACCCTCATCACCAGCACTTGAATCCCCGACGAATTCTATTCTTTTGTTTCCTACTGTAAATGCTTCCAATATCAAATAGTAAAAAGGTTGTGGATTTTTTTTCAGTAAAGGAGTTGACACAACACCTTGTCCTGAAACCAGAGCTGCATCTCCAAAATGGAGTTTGCTTGTCCCTTTTGACTCAACCAACAATGGCACCAAACAGTAAGAGAACTTTCCACCAATTGTTGATCCCAATTGTGTTATAAGAGACACAGATCCACCTCCAAGGCCGACTATACCAGAGGTCTTACCACTAAATGTCCCCGCATTTTGGGTTCCACATCCTATTACAGTTTTAGGAAATGAAATAGAACGACCATTGGAGGAATCTAATGTAAGAGTCTCGACACTAAGATCTCCTAATGAATGAGATTGATCACCATACTGAATGGAATATTGGCAAGAATCTTTATCAGAACAAGAAGTGTCTCTCACGCCGTTACATGTTGTAGACTCACAAGGAATGTTTTTGTAGCTTGATGATTTTGAAGGATCAAATATAGGGGTAGTTTGGTTGAAACATTCTTCACATGGCTTACATTGAAGCCAAACAATATCACTACCCGTATCAGCAATACCATATAACTTAAATGGTGGGGTACCAACTGAATAAGTCATGAGATATCCACCTCTGTCGGGGATTACAGTCGATTCAGGACTATTAGTGACTGAATCTTTGTAGAAATGGTTAATACGGCTAATGGATTGACGTGCGGCATTGACAACACGTTGGTATTTGGTTTGTGTAGGTTGGTAGAAGGGTGATTTTAAAGAGTCACTGTGGATGAGTTCAACACTAAAACCATTGTTTAATGCATGAGAAAGAGAAACAATGAAACAAAGGGAAAATAAAAAAAGGTTAAGAAAGGAACGTGTGTACATTGTTGCTGTCATGAGAGGTTGGATGTGAAAATATAATATCACAATTATATTCTTTGGTGGCTTTTTATAAGAATATTTTTGAGTTATAGTATTGTTGGAATTGCATAGAATTGAGAATGTACATAAACGCGTTCATAAGAAATGAAGAAATTCTACGTAATTAATCCATCATCATTCCTTAAAGTAAAATCAAAGTCAAAAACAACTAAAGTAAGTTATTTAAGCCTCACATTTTTAAGGCACACATTTAAGTTGCTTTATTATCATGTAAATATACATCATTGAAGATTTTTACTGAATTTGGTTGCATGTGATATATTTTCATTCCATACAAAAATACATATCTTAATGGTATTAATAAATTGTTGAAAATAAACAATAAATGTTTTGTTATAAGAGTTCCATAAATAAACTTTTTAGCACAAATACCATTTTACAAGGTAAAATAATATTATACCTTTTAACTATAAAATTGATATTATACTTTGATAACTAAAAAATAATATTTATACCAATTATGTCAAAATAATTGGTATAAGAATACATATAGAAATAAAAAGAAAAAATTATATCATACCTATTGAAATGAAATATAAAAATAAACCTATTTTTAATTTGTTGAATTTGAGATAGGAGTTCAAACTTATTTGTTTATTATAATGATTTTCAATCAAATTAAGTGAATGGTAGAATACTTTCATTCATTGCAATTACATTTCTTTATGGTATTTAAATATTATATAAAATACCAGTTTTCAGTGATAAAATTTTAAAATCACTTTGGTACGAGACTATTTTATCACTGTAGAAATTGAACATTTAAAAAAATTTGTCTCAATAATTTTGCTTAAACTTTATTTGTTATATATTTTAAACAATTTTATCTCGATTCAATGTTTATGCTAAAACTTATATATTTTAATGTGATGTTATCAGTATAGTAGATACGTATTAAAGATTTGAAGGCTACTTAAAACAACTTTCATGTATAATTGAGATAAAGAATCATTTCATGGATTTCAATAACTTTATAAATATATAATGTAATTATGATTGTCTTTTACGAGATTCATTAAATTATTATTAAATCTTCTTTTTATATCATTGGAATTGTTATAAAAGAATAAGATATAAAATGATCGTAAAATTATATAAAAACTTAATTAACAACCTATAAGTAGTAACTTTTTTTTTATAAGCAATTGTTTAAATTAACACTATCACAATTTATCATATCTATAAAAACATTGCTTTTATTTATAACTACTATAATGACTCGTGCATTACACTATAATAAGTTTGATTTATATAGTTCATTATGCGCAAGCATTACATGCACAAATTAAGAAATGATCCAAAAAGTTTCTATCTAAAAATAAAACTTAAAAAAGTTATAATATAAAACTAATAAATAAATGTTGTACCAAAATAGATAGATGATAAATAAAAGTATACAATTGAATAAGAAAATTCTATATTTAAATTTAAATACAAATAACTAATATGTATTTTTGTTTATAACTTCTCTCCGGTTGAGGTAATCTATTTAAGCTGCGTTTGACAAAAAAAATATAGGTGTTTCTCTTAAAGGAGTTTTGAATTCGATTTACATGTGTCATATTTATATTCTTAAACATACGTGTGAAAGAAAATCAAATAAACTACATTCTAGTGTTACCATCCTTGGTATGACATGTCTAGGGTGATATCGGAACATCCCATCAGTGAAACTCATGAGACCAACATACTGATTGTTGCGAAAAAAAAGAAGATAAATTTAAGACTAAATAGCATCCGGGGTTCTTTAACTTAATTTTAGTTAATTAACGTTTTAGTCTTTTATATTTTTTTTCTTCCCTATTTGATCTTTTATTTTAATTTTAAGTGTTTATTTGATCTTTCATGTTTTAAAATGTCAATAATATTATCTTTTTTCTTACAAAAATTCATAAAAATGTTTAAAAAAACCCATAAAATTAATTATCATCTTCAATATAATTCATATTGAAGACCAAATTCATAACTTAAATATTTAAATAGACTCATGTTTTGATTTTTATTTGATGAATTTGATGTTGTTGGAGATGAAAAAAAATGTGTTTATTTGAATATATGAGTTATGGATTTGATGAAATTTGCATTATATTTAAGAAGAATATTAATTTTATGAGTTTTGTTTGAAAATTTTGATGAATTTTTTAAATTTTTGTAAAAAAATGATAACATTTTTTACATTTTAAAATATAAAAAATCAAATTGTCACTTAAAATTAAAAAAAAAATGATTACATCGGAAAAAAAATAAATAATTAAAAGGTTAACTAAAAATCATGTTAAGGGATTGCATATACTATTTAGCATAAATTTAAAACTTAAACACGTATCATAGATAAATAAATATTGGGGTAAATGAAATTAGGAAGTATAGACACTCAAATATTAGTATAATTAATATGTTTCCCACAAGGATTGTTTATGTCAATAATTTCAATATTTTTTTAACACATTCGAAATGTTTGTTATGAAAGTAAAAAAGTTATCATTTTTAGAGTAACAAGTTAAATTAAAATTTAATTTTGAAATAGCACGTGTGTGTTAGGAATCGAATATGTACAAATCACATTATGGATACAATTTAAAGACATAATCCATATTGAAATTAGTGTGAGTAAAAATGATATAGCATGTGTAACGCTCCAAATTTTTTATCCAAATATTACTTAAAAATATTTATTTTCTTTTAGAAACAACTTATAATTTTTTTTTACTTATGAATAATTCATCGTGTAAAAATTTGGAGATGCGTTAGAAAATGACTTGATATATTTTTTTTTGTAAAAAAATATAATGCAATTTGCTAAAATATTATTCATTCATTTATTTGCGAAATTAATATTCCAATTGTTAGATCAATATTCATTTATACTCAAAAATAAAATAAATTCTCTTTAAATGAAATTCAAAAGAAACAATGTTGACTGAAATTAAAGACATTCAATTGGAATAAAATCTCACTTTCACATTTTTATTAAAAGTTAATGATGACGAGTAAATAACTTTACAATGTACCACAAACTTTTTAGTAATATAAAACATTATTTTTAAATAAAAGTCTCATATTCCCACGCGCGTGCACCAATCAAACATCATTCATGCAACTCAACTCTTTGAAATCATTAGTACTTAAATGTTGGTGTAAGGGATTAGTTTATTCCACAACAAAAATTAAACCAAATAATAAAATAACAACCATAAAATATGAATATAAAATCCTTTTGTAATAAAAGATTAAAAAAAATTGATTATTTAATAGTTCTCAAAGATATATCAAAAGTCACAAAATGTATCTAAATAAGTAACAACCGTAGAGAAAATAGTTAAATCAAAATAAAAATAACAATAAAATGTATATAAGTTATGCATGCTCCTAAACATATATGATCCAGATATAACCAACCACACAGGCGTCCACATATAAGTCACCCATACCAATGGGGAAAAATTAAACCAGCCACACAGGCGTCCACAAAGATGCATATGATATGTTATGAAATGAAAATGATGCTCAAAAAGTACATGTCACCACTCACTTAAATAATCACACAAATCATCAGCCATTTAGGCAACTACAAGGATAACAATATTTAAAACACAAATCACCAGCCACTTAGGCATCCACAAAGATAACAAATGTTTAAAACTCAAATCACCAGCCACCTAGGCAACCACAAAGATAATGATATTTAAAATACAAGTCACCAGCCACTTAGGCAACCACAAAGATAACAATATTTAAAACACAAATAATCAGCCACTTAGACAATCACAATTAAAACACAAATAATCAACCAGTTAGACAATCACAAAGACTTACATATTTAAAACACAAATCACCAGCCACTTAGGCAACCACAAAGAGAAAATATTTTAGATTAAATTTTTTAATCACACAAAACATCAAATTTATATTCTCATGGATGTTCATAGTTATAGCTCGATAACTTCAACACATCAAATATGCACGTGAACAAGTATCTCAAAATCGCCACTTTCATTTTAATAATCCATAAGATTCGATTTGACTACATATTATTGATAACAATTAAAACTCATATCACCAAGACTACAATAGCAACATAAATCTCATTCCCTTGACTGTAAAGTTTTCCGCATTCTAAAAATGGACTATTCATTAATCCATATAATAATCAATTTTCTCATATTATTGAAATTAAAGAAATATAAAATTCTCATCAATGTCTTCAAGACACATATATTATTCATAAAAGTCAGGTTTTAATTTTAAAATACTCAAAAGTCCATACTTAAAATCAAATACATCATAATAAATATATTACTAATTACATCATTGTAAAAATTATAACTTTATAATTAAATACTCTAAAACATGTAAAGCACTAAATATTTCCACTACAAACATATTTATCAAGGTATAATAATAGCAATATAACTCTATAATTAATTTAATCAAGATAGAGGTATATAAAAATAAAACAATCAAAGAATTATAGTTAATTTCTTTACGACGAAAATAAAATCAATCTTTTTCTTTTAAAACATCCAGACATCATATCAATATTTTACGAATCACTAATTTAATATCTAGTCTAACTCTGCATAGGGAAAATCCCTTACCTTAGGCGCTTTCTTTCTTAACATCTCTAAATCCGCACGAGAAATAGTTCATGAGGCTATGATGACACCTACCAGTCAAACCGATTATCTTCAAGTCTTCTCAACTTTCAAGATTAGTATAGTCAAGAGGGATGTAGCGACTACTGAGCTAGGTTACAAAAAAATTGGTTTAAGGGTTTTCTAAATAACTTTCACAAGAGGGTGTTGACAATGTTGTACTCTTATAAAATGTTTTTCAATACTTAGACAAGAAAAAACATAAAGAACAAGAGTGTAGATATGACTATATTGTTTCTTACTGTGTTATATTGTTGGCTGTTTTTCAATAAGAGTAGCACGTCCTTTGATAAAGAGCGTTAAGGTTTTTGGTCGCTGTCGTTATTACAATAAATCAACATGTATTATGAAATTTTGTATCAAATCTTCTAAGGGTGATTATCCATTAACCTTTGTAAAAAATATCCTTGAAATTGATTCTAAGAATCTTGATATGGAGATAGAAAGGGCAAAATATATTTTAATCAAAGTATGATTATAGATCTTCAAACAAATTCAAATTCATGGTGTTTAGCAGATGATGTGCAAAAGCTTTGTCATCTTCAAAGCGTTGACTTTCACCAAGCATAAACTATCATAAGATTCAGATGATCAAATATTTGTTGTGATTATCAAAGGCCTACAATCACATGTTTTTCAAGGTTACTGAGGAAAATATATCAGATGCTTGATGTGATTATTAGAGGCAAAAAAATTAGTGCATTGCTTGTATATCCAAAATCACCAGAGGCGTGTTTTAGAGCACGTTTACCAAACTTAGAATACAAAAATCAAAGTAGATATTTGGTGTTCCTTTAACTTAGATCAAACATCAGATGATACAACTTGAATTCATATAGAATAACCTAATTTGAGAGCTGAACACTAAAACAAAACATTAATGATTTAAATTGTTCCCACAAAATAATAGTTTTATCATCAAAACAAGTAAAAATAATATCATGTCTAGAGGCAATTAAGTAGAGAAGAAAACCAATCATTACTCTATATACCTTACGATATGCTCTTTTTTACTTGGTTGATCCTTATCAAGATAACAAGTTGGATGCATAGGTGTAGATATTGGCTTACATTCATCCATTTTAAATTTCTTAAGTAGTTATCTTGTTCTTGAGTTATTAGACATATCTTATGATTCATTGTAGATTGGTTTTGTTGGTTCCTCTAATATATTTGGTTTCTCTGATATCTATAAATCTGCAAAGTCTAAGAATCCTCTGAACAATAGTTAAGTGAGATTCCCTTGGGTCATCCTTCTAGCCTGATTCATCTTTTTCTCTTGAGCAAGAATGGTGCACTGGTGTAGCCATAGGTTTGCAATCATTCATCTTAAACTTCTCGAGAAGCTCTTTTGTATACTTGATTTCATGAATCTATATGCCCTTCTAAATTTGATGAATTTGTATCCCTAAGAAGAACTTTAGTTCTCCCATCATGCTTATTTGAACTTCAAGTTGCATTAACTTAGAAAAATTTTGACAAAAATTATCATTAGTATATCCAAAAATAATATCATCAACAAAAATTTGAATAATCAGAGTGTTATCTCCCATTGATTTTTTAAACACTAAGGTGTCTACTTGACCTATTTCGAAATTGTTTTTAAGCAAGAAATTACTTAATCTATCATATCATGCCCTAGATGTTTGTTTTAGACCATACAACGAGTTCCTTAGTTAAACACGTAATCTAAAAATTTAGAGCTTTCAAAACCTAGAGGTTGCTTAACATAGACTTATTCACTTATTACCTATTTATAAAGGCACTTTAAAACATCCATTGGAAATATTTTAATAATATTATAAGAAAAAGAGGAAAGTACTATACAAATTGCGTCTAACTTGGTCACTTGAGAAAATTTATCTGTGTAGTCAATTCATTCTTATTGAATGTAACCTTGTGCAACTAGTTTGACCTTGTTCTTGTCAACTTCTCCCTTTTCATTTAACTTGTTTATGAAAACCAACTTGGTTCCAATAAGGTTTGTCTTCGGTTTAGGTATTAGATCCCAAACATTATTCCTTTTAAATTCATTCAACTATTCTTGCATTTCAAGGATCCATATATCATCTGCTAGTGTTTCATCAATAGAGGTAGGTTCAATGGATGATAGTAGAACAAATATGGTTGTGTCCTTCAGTGATGATCTAGTCTTCAAATGATCATTGTAATTTCCAATAATCAGAGTTTTAGGATGGGATGACTTGTACTTTCATCCAATTATCACTTTTGAATTATTTTGACTTCTTTTGACTTGGTTGGATTCATCTTATGATGTTTTTTAGCTTCCTATGATTTACTTGCATATTGTATATTATTGTGAAAATAATGGAAAAGGAGACCTAGAGGGAAGAAATGATGTTTTGTTAGATAATCTGATGAATTGAGTAAAACAAAGTATGATGAATTGCAATAAAAGGTGCATTATAAGTTAAGTGTCAAAGTTCATGGAGAAAAACTCTATAAGTCAGTGAATGCAATGAGAATCAATTTCATTTTCATAATCTGTTAGATAGTTTTGAGCTTCAAGTGGAGCCTTGAGATGGAAATGAGCCAAGGTCTAATCTAAACCAAACTCATGGGAAAAATCAACTTATAAACCATGTAGTAGCTGATTTAGATGATGGTAATCATGATAATAGAGGTGAGTATTTTCTAGCAAGGGATAAAGACAGAAGACAAATAAATCCACCTCAAAGATATATGTTTATAGCTAATATGACCAACTATTCATTTAACAATGTTTAAGAATTTAGTAGGGAGGAACTAAAGACGGTTACAGAAGCTATTAAATACAACGATAGTCAAAACAACCTTCCTTCATGTCAGTTTGAAGAAGACTATTCTTATGAGGAATCCTAGTGTTTAAGATCACTCTATAAACTACGACAATCACTTAAAGAATGGTATTTAAGCTTTGATTCATTCATATGGAAGTACAAAACCATTGGAAACAATAATGATTGTTGTGTTTACTTATGAAACTTGCATGCAATACCATTGCTCCCCTTCTTCAAAATAAAATTTCTACTCGTGACCATTTTATTAGGAATTGAATCAAAAGAAGTTTGATCACAAAAACCCAATCATAAGAATTGTATCAAAGAAAAAATTGATAAGATGAAATCAAACTTAGAAGAAAAATGATATCATATAAAAATCTTTGGAAAGGATTTTCTACAAACTACTCAAACTATAATCGACACTTATAGTCTTGAGTTTACACAATAATGATTTAAAGTATTTTATGAGTAATCTCAACACTTGTTTGAAGTTAGATTCTTTACAAAAGACTCAGTAAAATAATAAGAGATTTGAATATGAATATCACTTATCCTAATTTTTCCTTGAGCTTCGAGTTCCTTTTATAGGCTTCAAGGAGGTTGATGACAGCTAATTTGACTGTTTTAAAGTGTCTAGCTGTCATGTGTCAAATTTGACTAAGAACCAGACATTTTTTGAACTAGGAATATTCTTGACTTGAACATTATGTGTTTTGCTTTTGTGTTAATAATGGTTGATCTGTAGCTTCTCATTCTTAACTGTGATTTATGATCCTTTGTTATGTGCGCAAACATCTCAGAGATGTGTTTAATATATTAAGAGCAAGATTGTCTTTGATTCATGCAAACAGACTATAGAATGATGTCCACTTGCTGGAGATTGATTGTTAACATGTTGGAGATTGATCATTCTTGAATCTAGAATGTTCTTGATTGAACATGTTGATATGTTGTTTTTAATTTATTTATTGTGGACAATATTTTATGGGCCTTTCATTACTTGTGCATATGATAGCGTTTTAGAAAGTGTACTGAATCGTTGCAAGTAATCATTAAAATGGCAATACCGAGTGTCGAACTCAAGGATTGCGTTTTACTATCGAATTATATTTAATTTCCCAAATTTATTAAAATAACATTTAAATTAACAACACTAATATGATTGATCCTTTATAATAAGAAATATGTCAGGGTTGATTTTCACTTCGAATCCAACCTTGGAATCTAATTTGAACCTAATTACTGAATTCCTTTATTAAATTATTACTGAATTCTCTTTATTATTCTTGCCCTAGTATCTTAGTGTCAGAACCTTTAATTCCAAAGTAACTCCCAATTACTTAGTGGATTTATGATTAGAATTAAGCCTTACCATACAAGAATTCCCTTGTTAAACTATTGCATTTGCAGCTAATTTAATTGGTTTCATGATCTGCACCTATCCCTAGACTACAAAATCTTGAATTTCCCATCTCAAGCATTCGTAAAGTCCACTTCCCTTTAAAAATACAAATCATAGAACATTTTAATGTTGATCAAGCAATAAAAAGCACTAAGCACATAGATGAGAAAAATTATTCAATAAACTCATTCATATAACTAGAAATCAAATAAAATAAAAAAGGGTTTCATCTTGTTACACTCATTCCTAACAAATTGGGTTTAGTTACTCATGATAGAGATAGAAAATATAGAGATTAGAAAAGAATTACAAGAAAGATTCATGAATGATTCTTGATAAAACTACTCCAACGGTGTTAGAAACGACTATCTTTGAGTTTCTATGCTAGGACACAAGTCTCCAAACTTCCCAATAGTCAAAAAGATGCCTAGAAAGTGAAGAAAAAAAATGCATTTTAATGAATGTTGATGCGCGTCGCACGCTCCATGCGCGAGATTTGCGCATAGCTTATTTTGTTTGACGGAAATGCGCCCTAGGCGCATAGCTTATTTTGTTTGACGTTTTCTGCATTTTGAGTCTGAATTGGGTTCTGATGTCTTCATGAAAGTTATAGCTATGGATCTTAACTTTTATTTACACTTGGTGTTCCTCCAATTGGACATCTATAGCTCCAGATATGGCTGCAATACTCCACATAGGTACTGTTGATTTCTCGTCAAAATTCCGCACTGCACTAAAACAAAAGCAACGTAAATCTACGAAAAAACATCTACTTAAACAAGGAGATACGAACATAAACATTCCATTAAATCAAAGAACTAAAATGAACAAAATATATCAAATAACTCCTTAAATTAACTAAAGGTTAAAGATAAAGAAGACTAAAATCAATGAAAAATATGCATATGATGAAGAGTCATCAGCATATATCTTAGATATGCAGTTGAAGCATATGTTTCAAGAACGTCCTTCGTTCTTGTGAGTCAAGCTGGAGAACGATCAATCTTAATGGAACTTGCTTGATTCATCATATTCCATAGCTTTTCTACTATGTATTTTGAATTGATTCTTTACTGAGATTAATCCTTTATATTCTTTCTAGAATACTGGAAATGCACTTTGTTCATTGCATGAGCTTTCGTTGCATTAATAGATGATTTGAACTTCCTTTTATAAGAATGAAAAACTTATATCCTAGTTGGATGCATATATTTTTTCTAAAGTTTTGGTGTTCCTTTAACTTAGATCAAACATCAAATGATACAACTTGAACTCATATAGAATAACCTAATTTAAAAGTTAAACACTAAAACAAAACATTAGTCTTTATGATGCATCTTGTATTATTTCTTTAGATCAACATTGAAATAATTTTTGGATATTTCAATAGCAGCATCGTCTTTTGAAGCCTCATAGTCATTTTTGACTTTATCCCAAACATTAGGATCATGTGAGATGTAGAAACTTCTAAGGTTGTCTTTCCAATATTCGAATCATTCTCCATTAAATAGAGGAGGCGTATTAACCTTTCCACCTATAACTTCATCATATAGTTAGTCATAATAACACTAATCTTTACTCAAACACGGTTAAGAGCTCAACATTGAGACCGAGCTCTAATGCCAATTGTAGAACAAATAAAAAAACACATAACATCACAACAAATTGATCTTAGTTCACCACCAACACGGTAGTTATGCCCAATCCTTAAAATTGAAGAGTTTAATTCACTAATTATTCAACTGAATCACACTTCTATTGAACACGTGCTAGTCAAACTGACTATATTCATGTTTTCTCAAAAATCTAGCTTAGTACAATTAAGTTGTTTAGAAATGCATCCACTATTGGTTAGGTTACAAATAGAATAGATTTAAGGTTTTTTTTAATAGCTCTCACAATAGGGTGTTTACAATTTTGTATTCTCATAAAATTGTTTCTCAGTACATAGACAAACAAAAAGAGCAAAATGGTTGTATTGTGCTTATTTAAGTGTGTTAATGTTGTTGTTAAATAAGGGTTGCACGTCAATTTATAGAGAACTTTAGGGTTTTTTGTTGTTGTTTTGATTGCAAGAAATCATCATATATCATGAAGTTTTGTATCAAATCTTTACTGATTGATTCACCATTAAACTTTTTCCAAAAATAGTCTTTGTAATTTATTCTATGTATCTTGATATGGAAACAGAAGCAGTAAAGGATATCAAGATCAAAGTATGTCCTATAGTCATTTAAATGAATAACAGATTCAGGGTGTTGATAAGGTGTTACACAATTTTTTTCTTCAAAGCGTTGAGTTTTCAGAGCATGTCATTTTAGAATTATTATTTTCATCAGAGCATTGACTGTCTTGAGTGTTGACTTTGGTTGTATGCATCAGAGGCAGACAACTAGATGAATTTATCAGAGGCAGACAACTAGATGCAAAAGTTGCTAGATGTTGGTTGTATGCATCAGAGGCAAACCAATCATAGTATTATTTGTGTTAGATAGAGTCACTAGAGGTACGCTTCTGAACGCGCTAACCAGACTTATAGTACAAAAATCACGGGAGTCTTAGAGTTCCTTTAACTTAAATCAAACCATTAGAGGATGCATCGTAAAGTCATTCAAAATAAACTTGATCTTGGAAATGCACACTTAATTTGAATATTAGTATTTTAATTTTATTATCATAAAACAAGTTAGTGTCATAGTTCTTAAAACCAACTTGGTTCTAACACCTATTACATAGTTTTATTTATAAAACTAGTAGGGAGTAATCAGTTAGATTTAATATATAGCTTAATTTAAAAGATATAAATTTTAATTCTAAATTAATTTTATTTTTGAGATAATAAATGGATAGATCTTTGATGATATTGAGTTTGCGTAGAGATTTGGTTAAAATAACATAATTGAACAAGGAAAAATGGGTTATATATCAATTCATATAATTGATATCAATGTAACACATTTAGATCCTTACGAGGATATTATATTCTTCCTCCCAATCAAATTAAGTAAATTATTTATGAATATCAAACTCTGACACTTTTAAGAACAAGAGCATTAGGTGTCAAAATTGATTGTTTGTAAAGAGAACTTCTATTTATATTTTTAATAGTGTCTATTAGGACATTCATAACACTTGTTTCTCATTATGATATTTTAGAGCTATATAAGATGGATCTCAATATGGTAATTTTAAATGACAACATTTATGAAACAAAATAGTGCAACAAAAATAAATATTATGTTAAAGGGCACAGTAAATGATTTGTTAATTGATGGAATTCATCTATAGATTAATGAATAAGTCTCATTAATGATATCTAAAATCTTATAAAATAATGATCTCATTTGGTTTTGAGATTACTATTGTGGATAATTGTGGATATTACAAAGTATGTTAGAATAAATATATATTCTTATTATAATGTGTCGAACTTACATTATTTAGTCGGTAGTGATATAAGTTTCTTGCACAAAATCAAAATATCTTTGACAAACGTTTAGTAATGAAGGATATTAGATACATCTCTTTTGTATTTTTCATTGTATTACTTAGAAATCATTCTCAAGATATTTTTAGGTTATATCGCAAAAGAGATATTATTGATATGTTTCGATAATCATGGAGATATGTTCCGAATAGTGAGTGGATTTCTTAAGTTCAAAAGGGACAACAATATGTTTAAGGCTCGTTAGTTTGGGCTAATAAGGTGAGTCACACCGTTTCGCGAGAATTAATGGTGAATGATGTTGCATTAAAGGTTTAAAAAATAAAACACCCTTAATCAATTAACAAATTCAAAAATACCGTTTTTCCATCTAAAATAGAATAAAAACATGTTTTTTCAAAATAAATCTAAACATAATCTTATCTTCTTATCTAGTTTTAATTTTCTTTTATCTCTAAACTAATATTATAAATTATATTATAGAACAAGTAATCTAAGATGATTTGATTTTCAGTTGCTGAATTTTATTCTTATTGTTGTACTAGTATAATCTAAGATGATTTTGATTTTCAAACTTGATACTTTTTTCAGCTGAAGTAACTTTTACAAATATAGGTAAATTTATTATATAAAATTGTTGATTATATTTGAAATATTAATACTCTCACGATATATTGAGAAAAAAATTAGTTCCATTTGTTCACAATTATCAATATTTTAGTAGTTTTTATTTATTTATTTATTTATTTATTTTTTATATATTTAGTTGTACCGTTAATTATTCAATTTCCTACAGACTTTCTTGTTTTGGAAAAACAAATATATTTGTTTTCATGTATTTGTCCAATGATTTCAACAATGCTTTACTCCACTTAATTATTATATATATAATCGTTCTTTCTATGAATGGATTAAGAAAAGCATATGACTCCCTTATTTAACACAATTTGGAGCAACTTTCCTTTAAATCTAACAACTATTAAACATAATACAATAAATTGAACAAAAAAATGTGATGGAAGTAACGGGAAATCTATCCAAATCTTCTTAACAATTTAACCAATAAATATTTTGGCAAGCATACTGCGAATTACACTTTAGATTGCAACTAATGATATAATTATTGGCAGTTAGAGGCTAAATGAAACCCTTTTGAATACAAAGTTAAGTTAGTATAATCAATTCAACTTAGTACAATCAGTCCGCTTGAACGATACAACATTTTTAACAAGGTCATAACCAACCAACAAGTTCTGTTGAGCCAAGTTCCCAAAGATAGAACCAATATTAGATGATATAAAAGCGAAACAAACCATCCCATCAGCAACTGGAATAAAAGTATTAATAGAATTTAACTTAACATCTGCACCTCTGAAATTTGTCGTGATTATAGGAAAATCATATCCATCTGATGTGACATTATAGCAAAGGCTAAATTGATTGTTTGGATCTTTAACAGGATCTAGTTTAACAAATTCTGATACGGTTGATTCCAAATTAGTATAATCCTCATTTGGTACAAAAGTCAATGTAGTACCTAAATCAATTATGATGTTACCCTCATCACCACCAATTGAATCCCCACCAAATTTTACTCTTTTGTTTCCAACAGTAAATGCTTCCAATGTCAAATAGTAAAAAGTTTGTAGGTTTTTTTTCACTAAAGGAGTAGACACAACACCATGACCTGAAACAATGGCTGTTTCTCCAAAATTGAGTTTGCTTGTCGCACTTGACTCAACCAACAATGGCACCAAACAGTACGAGAACTTTCCACCAATTGTTGATCTCAATTGTGTTGTAAGAGACACAGATCCACCTCCAAGGCCAACTATACCATAACTTTTACCTTTAAATGATACTGTATTTTGAGTTCCACATCCTATCACAATTTTAGGAAATGAAAATGAATGGCCAGTGGTGGAATCTATTGAAAGAGTTTCAAAACTAAGATCTCCTCTTGAATGTGATTTATCGCCATACTCAATATTATATTGACAATATTCTTGTTCAGTACAATAAGTGTCTCTCCTAGATTGACATGTATTAGATCGACAAGGAATAATTTTGTAACTTGATGATTTTGAAGGATCGAACATTGGGCTTGTCTGGTTAAAACATTGTAAACAATGTTGACATTGAAGCCAAATAATTTCACTACCAGTATCAGCAATACCATACACCTTCAATGGTGGGGTACCAACTGAATAAGTCATGAGTTATGCACCTTTTTGAGGAATTACATTCGATTCAGGAGTACTAGTGACTGAATCTTTGTAGAAATGCTTAATACGACTAATGGACTGACGTGCAGCATTCACCACAAGTTGATATTTGGTTTGTGCAAGTTGGTAGAAGGGTGATTTTAAAGAGTCGCGGTGGATGAGTTCAACACTAAAACCATTGTTTTGTGCATGGGAATGAAAAACAATGAAATAAAGGGAAAATAATAAAAGGATAAGAAAGGATTGTGTGTCCATCTTTTTTGTTATTAGGAGAGGTTTGATGTGAAAATATGATTCAACTGTTGTAATCTTGAGTATCTTTTGGTAAGAATCTTTGTGAGGTTTTGTGTTGCTTGAAATGCATACGATTGAGAATATAGATATACGCATTCTTAAGAAATAGAGAAATTTTGGTCTAAAAAGTTTTGACTCGTCATTAATTATTCTTTTGAAAGAAAAAAATTAAACTAAAAGTTATATATTTTGCTTTATTGTTATAATTATTTTGACTAACATGCTACTTTAATTTATTGTGATTTCGAATGAGATTTTCAACCGATTTCAGTTAATGGTATGTTTTCATTCCAATCATACAATTAGATTTCTTAATGGTATTAATTAAGATTTTCAACTGAATTTGGTTTTTTTTTTTAACAAATACCGAATTTGGTTAATGGTACCATATTTGCATTCCCTGCAATTATATTTCTTGATGATATTTAACCTAGTCCAGTAGTTTTTTTTTTCCCTTCATATAATTATAAAAATGTTGTGAGTTTAATTTTTAGATGACATCAATTTTTTAAAAATCAACACTTTCACCACTATGTTAAAATATTTTAATTAAATATAATAATTTACGTGGGTATATATCTCTATTTAGTTATTCATCAATTAGATTTTTAATTGGAGAATTAATTAAATATTTAATTAATTAATATAGTGGATGTCACTAATGGTTAGTATGAGAATAATGAGAATCCAACTTGGCTATCATCTTATATATAGACTATGATCCACAATATACAAGACCCACTACATATTGTCTCTTCTTTCTTGTTAAAATCAAAATGGTTTTGGAGAACAATTCCTTTCTAATTTTGTTAACAGCATAGGAAGTTTATAAAAATAATTTAATGTACTAATGTTTTAAATTAAGTGTGTAGAAAAATAGAACAAACATGTACATTCCAGACCTAGGAACAAATTAGCATAAATAAGTAAAATCAGTGGAAGCTGATAAAATCAAAGAAAACAGGTAAAATCAGAGGAAACAAACAGAATTAAATGATACAATAGAATCAAAGGATACATCAAAACTAAAGGATACAATATAATCAAAGGAAACACACTAATAAGAGGAAACAACAATAATCAAAGGAAACACACAAAACATAACAATAAGAGAAAACATGTAGAACACAAAAGTCAGAGGAAACGAAACAAGACACTGAACTACACACACTCTGAATGCACATCTTCCGTTGGCAATAAAATGATTTAATGCGCTCACACTAAAGGGGACATGCTTCTCTCTAAAATGGTTATTCTGTTTTAGGCCACTACATCTAGAGCTGTCAATTTGACAAGCCCCCTAATTATTGGCCTAAGTCCACTTTTTGAAGGGACCAAAAAAATTAATAATTCAAAAGGCCCCCTAAAAATTTGTGGGCTTAGGAGGCCCATATGCCCACTTTTTTAAAAAAAGAATCGATTTTTTTTTTTGAGAAATAAAATTTTTCAATTTTTTCACCGATAATTTTTTTTTTTATTTTTTTTATAAAATTTTCTGATATTTTTTTATAACAATTTATGATTTTCTTTTGATAAAAATTTCCGATAAATTTTTTTATTTTTTTCGATAAGAAATGTCCGATTTTCTTCGATAAAAAATTTTCATTTTTTTTCAAGAAAAAAATCTTAAAATGAAGAAAATATTGGGGGCCTATGGGCCCTTAGGCCCCATGAAATAATGGGCCGAAATTAAGGAGCCCTTAAAAGATTATTTTGATAGGGGGTCTAATAATAAAACAAAAAAAGTAAGGGGCCCTTGTAGTTAAGGGCTTTTTTGACGGCTCTAACTACATCTTTGAGGATTTATTATTCAACTTTTATGAGTAATTATTTTCTTCCCTTGTATGTTTTGTAAAAAAATTATGAGTAGCTAATTTTTTCAATGATTAAGACATATATGAACCTCCTAAGATACTATATCATTGATCTAGTTTTGTTTTTAATGTTTTTTTGTAACTGATTATCATGGAATTGAACTTAGGAATTACTTCATTATTGGAAAATAGATTGTGATTACAAGAACTGAAATAATGTTCATATTTCAATAGGAATATGAGATATTAATATGTTTCATAAAAATTAACTTTCTTGCACGCTTTGAGTAAAAAGCTTGATCACCTAAAAAGTTATGGTTCATTGTTATGAAAAATGGATTTTGAGTCAAAGAATTAGTTTTAGTCTAGTTAATTAATTTGACTTAATAAATTAAGTTAGATTGTTCCATAAAAAAAAATTAGATTCTTAAAATAGTAAATTAATAATTACATAAGAAAAATGATGTGATTTAAATCCCTAAAGTTTTTCTCATATTGATATTACTCTACTTAATTTTAATTTCATTCTAACCAATAAACCAATTAATAAACCGTTTATATACTTAAATGTTTACAACTTTGTTGCACCGATTAAATTAATAATATTTGTGAAGAACTTATCTCAATGCAATTACACAACCACTTATGGATAAATTTCTACTCCTCCAAAGTGTCATGTATTCTTCTAGCCTCTGAGGGTTATATTTTTTGGTATCAAGACTATAAATTGATTGATACCTCCTCCTATTATGCATTTGTTTTTCTGGCATTCCTCATTTTATATATTTGAGAAAGTCTCCCATCATTTCCTCCCTAAATTGTATTATAAAGCCACACAAAACTCTGTCTAGGCCTAGACACCAAAGACTTTCGCAGTCCCATATTTCACTACCTTCCTTCAATAAAGAATCTCATTTCTTCCCATCCATTTTCTTATGTAGTGATGATAAAAAGGATAGAGGGCCATTGCAAATTCTTCTAGCATTAATGATTTACTAACATGTTATATAGAAGTAGTATAGTAGTAACTATTACATTTAGTTTCATCGAGGTCCATTTCTTATAGAAAGTGGTTTTATAACTCTCCCCTAACATTGAGGCAAAATATTTAGGTACATACGATGATTTCAACGATGGAAACTAAGTTTATAGAGTAAAATGCATTAGTTTAACACTTAATTTTCATGTATAGTCGTTCTTTCTATGAATCATTAAATAAACCATTTGACTCCTTAGTTTAACAAAACGTGGTGAACTGTCACTTTAAAAGCTAACGACGGTTAGAAAACCTATCCAAATTTTATGACAATTTAAGCAATTAATTTTTTAGACATGTCTACTGCCAATTACACTTTAGATTGCAATTGAGGCAAGCACTTTTGGCAATTAGAGGCTAAATGATGGCCTCAATCTAATTAACGGTATATTACTGAAAATAATTTATTGTCAATACAAAGTCGATTTATTGGGAATACAAAATCGAGTTTGTATAATCATCTCAACTTGGGGCAATCAGTAGGCTTAAATGATACGACATTTTTAACAAGGTCATAACCAATCAACAAGTTATGTTGAGCCAAGTTCCTGAAGATGGAACCAATTTGAGATGACTTAAAAGTGAAGCAAAATGTCTCGTTAGTAATTGGAACAAAGGTATTAATCGGACGCAACTTAACATTTGCACCTTTGAAATTTGTCATGATTGTCGGCATATCCATCTGATGTGACACTATAGCAAAGGCTAATTCATTGTTTGGATCTTCAATAGGATTTAGCTTAATCAATTCTTTTACAGCTGATTCTAACTTTTTATAACTATCATATGGTAAAAGGGTCAATGTAGTACCTGAATCAATTATACTTTTACCCTCATCACCATCATTTGAATCCCCTCTAAATTCCATTCTTTTGCTTCCAATAGTAAATGCTTCCAAGGTCAAAAAGTAAAATGTTTGTGGATCTTTATTCGCTAAAGGAGTTGACACAACACCATGACCTGAAACCACGGTTGCATCTCCAAAATTGAGTTTGTTTGTTGCACTTGACTCAACTAACAATGGCACCAAAGAATAGCAAAACTTTCCACCAATGTTTTATCCCAATTGTGTTGTAAGAGACAAAGATCCACCTCCAATGCTGACAATACCAGAGATTTTACTTTTAAATGTCACTATATTTTGAGTTCCACATCCTATCACAATTTTAAGAAATGAAATAGAATGACTAGTGGTGGAATTCAATGTAAGAGTCTCGACACTAAGATCTCCTTGTGAATGTGAATGATCACCATACTGAATATAATATTGACAAGAATCTTGTTCAATACAAGAAGTGTCTCTCAGAGATTGACATGTGTTAGGATCAAATAGATGAGTTGTTTGGTTGAAACATTCTTCACAAGGCTTACATTGAAGCCAAATAATTTCACTACCAGTATCAACATTACATATACCTTAAACGATGGGGTACCAACTGAATAAGTCATGAGATACGCACCTTTGTCGGGAATTATAGTCGATTTAGGTGTTTTAGTGAGTGAATCTTTGTAGAAATGATTAATTCCACTGATGGATTAGTGTGCAGCATTGACCACAAGTTGATATTTGGTTTATGTAGGTTGGTAGAGGGGTGATTTTAAAGAGTGACTAGAGCCAACCCAAGGGAGAAACCTAAAGCCCTTGCTTTAGGCCTCGCCAAAAAATAATTTTTTTATTCTAATTTTTATACACTATAGAGGTCCAATAATATATTATAAAAATTCTTTAAATTTTCAACAACTATACACATAAACAAAAGAAGGCCTCTAAAAAAAATTTAATTCTGAAATTTTAAGATAATCATTATTAAAATTTTGAATTTCCACTATTTGGCATAATCAGTATTTGAATTGATATCTGTGTTGATTGTAGTCAATTAAAATCATATAATGATACAACTATTTATGATGAAGAGAATAGTGTACAGTTGGAATCATATCAAAGGTATTGATTTTCACTAAAAAGCAAGATATTGAAGATGTTGATTTCCACTATATCAATTACTTCATTTTAGAGTAAATTTAAACAATTTAAATTGTATGTAGATATTTTTTATTATCTATTTAATATTGAGAAATAAAAAAATTTGGATAATGAAAAATTAAAATAAAATTGCATTAAACTTAAACGTTCTTTAAAAGATAAGAACAAATTAGACATTGATGGACTATATTTACGTGTAGAACTTAAAATTCAAAGAGAGATAATACAAGTAGAAAATAACATACCAATTGACATACTTAATCATAGATTCTTTTTCAAATGCATATATTATTTATAGAATAATGTTAACAATTCTTGTAACTGTCGCTTCAGCATAAAAATAACTTTTTGAAGCTCAAATTAATTTTTTCTTATCTAAGATTAACTTTATCAAAAAAAGATTAAACGGATTAACTTTATTATGAATGAACAAATTTTGTTAAATGAAATTGATTACAATAATTTGATAAATAATTTATTAAAAAAAGTGCAAAAGATAAATTTTAAATAAAATATTAATAATTTATTTATTAACGTTGAAAAAATCTTATCTCTTAATTTTGCTTTAGGCTTGATAATGTGTGGAGCCGATCCCGAAAGAGTCACGCTAAATAAATTCAACACTAAAATCATTGTTTTGTATATCAGAAAGAGAAACAATAAAACAAAGGAAGAAAAAAAAAGCAACTGCTCGTCTTTGTTATGAGTAGAGGTTTGATGTGAAAATTTGTTACCTGTTATATGCTTTAGTATTTTTTTATAAGAATCGTTGTGAGGTTTTGCAATGTTGGAATTGCATACGATTGAGAATAAAGGGAGACGAATTCTTAAGAAATGGAGATATTTTAGTCTAAAAAGTTGACTTATCATCATTCATTTAAGTAAAAATAATAATAATAATAATAATAATAATAATAATATGCCAATTTAAAATTAGTGCAATTTGAGTTGAAGTTTACAACAACAAAAAATTGTTGTCGTAGTTGTATATTTTCAAATTTTTATTCCTTACAATAACATTTTTTTAATGGTATTAATAAATTGATGAAATCCAACACCAAACATTTTGTTATAATTGTTTCATGAGTATACATTTTAACAAAAATACCATTTACAATATAAAATAATATTATACATATTGAAATAACAAATTATAATGTTATACATTCTTTAATTTACTTATGACGGAATCTAACCATCAAAATAAAAATTAATTGATGGAATCGGAGTCTATAATCTTTTTAGCACAAATATCATATAGTATTTAACAATTACAAAAATGGTGTAAGAATTGAATTTTTAGTTAATACCATCAATTTTTAATAATAATAAATTGACATATCATTAAAAATATCGATTTTAACTTAATTAGTGTAGTGACCCATTTCATGTACGTAAACTTTTGCACTCATTAAAAATTATAACTAAATATTTATTTAATTTTTTGAAAATTGTATGGATAATTATATAAAGAGGACAATGCATAGAGACAAGATATAGGCAAAATACATTGATCAATTCATTATATGACTTTAAACTAAGCCAACAAATTTTTTACTCTCTTTTCATGCTTTACTTCATAAAACTAGTTATCCAACAAATTATAGAGTAGTGGAGTAGTAACTATTACATTATTTTTAATCTCGATATATTTAACTCGGTTTTATTACTCTTACCTAACATTAAGAGGAAAATTAGGTATATCATTTATTTCAACGATGGAAACTAAGTTTCATAGAGTCAAATGCATTAATCCACTTAATTTTTATGTACACTGGTTTTTTTCTATGAATCGGTTAAATAAATCATTTGAATCCCTAATTCAACACAACTTGGTGCAACTTTCCCTTTTTATCTAAAATAACCCCAATGTTAATTAAATCTTTAGCAACAAACATTTGTACCATGTATTATTTTTATAAATCAAATTGTTACTGCAAAAGTGGTTTTAGCTGTAATCCGCTAATTGCTGTTTTTATGATTAAAAACAATTATCCTTTAACTATATTTGTTAAATATACAAATTAAGTTAAAAGATAAATATTTGTATTAATGACTATCTATTTTATGGTAACATAAATTATAAGTAAGTTAGATATAATAATAATAATCTCACTACGCTAAAAATGACATTTAATAGCGTCCCTTTTACAGCGCTTGCTAAACACAAGCGTTGTTGTAAATATATTTTTAAGAATACGGAGCCTTTTACAACGCTTTTTTGACAAGCGCTGTTGTAGGGTCATATAACGTTTGCGCATAATGTTATAAGACTTTTACAGCGCTTTTAAAAAATGCGCTGTAAAAGGCACACCTAGTATACGAATTTTATATGCACATTTTACAGCACTTGTTGAAACAAGCGTTGTACAATGTGCATAATAATGCATATTATGAAGGCATTTTATAACGCTTTTTAAAAAAAGCGCTATAAAATATTCATAACAAGCGCGTGTTATATTTACATGATATATAGCGCTGTAAAAGGCTATTTTTGACGTAGTGTCTAAGTGTTTTTTACACAAAGGATATCATCATCTAATAAATAAGTCATTATATTACTATTAGAGCAAGTCATAATATAGCAATAAGAAGTATTGCAATGTGCAAGATACAATTTAAGTCAAAGCCTTAGAAGCAAAAAAGAAATACAAGTCATTGTTCTAGTATAAGCTAGATCCTCTTATGAACAAGGAAAAGAAAATCTACTATACATAGTTCTCAATGACTATGATGTATTTACTCTCAAATGTGCCTTTAGTTATTTTGTTAATACAAGCAACAATATGAATGTTCTTCTTCTGATAATTTTGTCTCTAATAAGTGTGTCAAGCAAAACGATCATATGCCTCTAACAAGTGTGTCAAGCAAAATGATTGTATGCCTATAATAATTGTAGTAAGTGTTAATTAGAATCAAGTTGGTTTTATATTTAGAGCTTTGATTTCAACAAAATTATTTTATTAGAACAAAATATTTGACTTTACAAAGTATGAAAGAAGATTCATGTTTTTGAAGAAAATTTTATATAAGATTTGATTCAGATTTACGATTGAAGAAAATCTTTGTCAAGTTAAAAAGAAAATATGGTCAAAAGTTTTTGAAAAAAAAAATCTAAAATAAGATTTGATTCAGATTTATGATTGATGAAAATCTTTGACCAAGTTGAAAAAAAAAAGATATGGTTAACTGTCTTTGGAGAAAATCTAAAACAAGATTTGATTATGGCTTATGTTTGAAGAAAATCTTTGACCAAATTGAAAAGAATTTATGGTCAATATTTGAAAAATATTTGATCAAGATTTATCACAAAAAATATGAACTATTTACATAAAGATTTGATCAATATATACAATAAAATATGAATAATTTACTAAATCAATATGACTAAAATACGAACAAAATCAATCTAAATAATTTACAAAATTAATCTAAACAAATAGAAACATAATCAATCTAGAAGAACTGCACAGATTGGATTCAAAAATAAAGAATTGGCTAAAGAACATATTTATAAAAAAAAAAAAAAAACATCTTGTTAAGAATTATTTTTGAATAAGATCATTGTTGAACAAAAATATCACCGAAAATTCATAAAAGAGTAGAAGAACTCAAACTCAAAATTTCAAATTCATCTTAGAGTTCTAAGAGAGAAACACTTGTTCAAAGGAGAAATATATTCTAAGTGTTTTTCTTAGAGTGTGATAGTCATTGTTATAAGCAACTACTCAAGTTCCAAGTCTTTGTATTCTAACACGATAGTGTTGTTAGTATGTTTTCAACAATCTAAGGTTGTCATATTGTGTGGAAAAGACTTTGCTGTTTGAGTCAAGGTGTATGTGTTCCTTAAAAGTCTTGGGTTGTCAGGTTGTTTAAGAAAACTAGTTTGGAGGATCAAATGCTTTGTAACTCAAGTTGTTGAATTAGTGGATTAAATCCTTCTAAGTGAAATGACTGAATGTAGCCAAGTTAGTGTTGAATGATGATAAATTACTTGTGTCACTCTATTCCTACACTCCTTAATTTTTTTATTGTTTCTACTGCAAGTAAATCATCAAGTGTGAAGCTGTTTAATCAAAGAATAGAAATGTTATTAACTAAGTGAAACAAAATTCAACCCCCTTCTCGTGTTTGCACCTTCAATTGGCATTAAAGCGATCTAAATGTTGAGCACTTTATAGTGTTTTAGGAAAGATCCAATGGGTCAACATGTTTGAATTCAGTGAAGAATCTGCTAGAGGAAACATCAATAGACCACCTATGTTTGATGGAGAAGCTTTTGAGTACTGGAATGACAGGCTGTAAAGTTTCTTTATTTGACAAGATCTTGAACTTTGGGACTTGGTGAAAGCTGGATATACTGCTCTAAAGAATTTGGATGGTATTGAGATTCCAAGGAAAAAGATAGATGTTGATTAGAAGAAGATGTACAAGATACATCATTAGTCCAGAACACTTATGATAAATGAAATCACTTTTAAGTTTGACAAGTACACCAATAAAAAGACAACAAAGAGTATTTATGATAGTCTAATTCTGATCTATGAAGAAAGTAAGCCAATTTAAGAAGAAAAGACCAACCTCCTAGTCAAAAAGTACGAGTTATTGAAGATAGAACAAGATGAAGACATTGAAACAATGTTTTCCAGACTCTAGTCTCGTGATTAAAGATACTTGACAAGAGTTATACTACACTGCTAATCATGTGAAGAAGTGCTAAGAAGTCTGCCAAGTAAGTGGACACCTTATATCAATATTTAGGAAACAAAGAATTCCAATACTCTTAAGCTGGAAGAACTAATCAACTCTTTCATATCACATGAAATTGAACTTGTACAGGATGAGCCCAAAAAATAGAAACCAACATTGGCTTTGAAATACAAGTAGAAGAAATTTCTTAAGTCAACAATAGAATCAAAGCATGATGATTCAAAGGATTAAAATGAAGAATTAAAGGAAGAGGAACTGACTTTCATATACAGAAAAGTTCAAATATGTGGCACAACAAAAAGAAAAAAATTTCAAAGATATTCCAAACAATCCAGTAGAGGAAATTATGATAAATCTAACAAGAAAAGCATCATCTCCTATGAATGCAATAAACCTGAACATATCAAGTCAAAATGTCCAAATTTGGAGAAAGGGAAACATCAGAGAAAAGATTCTAGATCCAAGAAGAAAAGTTTGATGGCTACATGAGATGATTGTGATGAATCCTTTTATGATGAATAACAAGTAGATTTGGCTCTAATGGCCCATACCAACTCTACCTTTAGATCCAATAGAGATTCTGACTTTGGAAGTGAATCAACAGATGATGAAATTTAGGTATTTTATGACTTAACTCGATCTAATTTAGAACTAAAAACACATACAGAAAAAAAAATGCAAACCTAATTGAAAAAAATTAATGTTTTAAAGATACAAAAAAAATAGGAAGAGTCCACCAAAAACAAAATTGATGTTTTGGTTGTATTGATTTCACCATTCAATTATCTGATATATATTATTTTATATGACAAACAACTTGACCTTAAAAAGTAAAAGAAAGTTGAGGATATTGTAGGTTTACTAGAACCAGAGGAAGTAGATGCAGACAAACTAGAAGAACCTAAAAAATCAGAAGATACAAAGAAATCATAAGAATATGACCAATCTTCACAGGATAAATATGATCAAGTAAAAAAATAGTAAAGATAAGTCATAAGGAAGATTTGGATGGAAGTACATGTCATCTCATCTTGAAACCCTAATCGTTGGAAGTGCCAGTGATCATTTGAGGACCAGATCATCACTAAAAGATACCACTTTATTTGGCTTACTCTCATCAATTGAGCCAACCTCTGTTGATGAAGCATTGACATATGATGGATGGATTCTTGCAGTGCAAGAAGAGTTAAATGAATTAAAGAGGAATGATGTTTGGAAACTAGTACCAAGACCATAGAAGAACATAATTGGAACCAAGTGAATTTTCAAAAACAAGCTAAATGAAAAAGGTGAAATGGTCAACAACAAGGCAAGACTTATCACACAAGGATACAATCAACAAGAGGGCATTGATTACACTAAGACATTTGCTCCAATGGTCTGGTTATAAGTTATTCGTATCCTACTTTATTTTTCTGTAAATAATAAAATTATATTATTTCAAATGGATGTTAAAAATGCTTTTCTAAATGGTCATATAAGTGAAGAAGTTTATGTTAAACTACCTCTAGGATTTGAAAGTTCTTAATTTCCAAAACATGTTTTTAAATTTAGAAAATCTCTTTATGGTCTAAAACAAGCTCCTAGGACATGGTATGATAAACTTAGTAACTTCTAGCTTAAAAATATCTTTAGAATCGGACAAGTAGATAATACACTTTTTAGATCAACAGGAGATGACATTCTTTTTATTCAAATTTATGTTGATGACATTATTTTTGGATCTAATAATAGCATATTTTGCGAAGAATTTTCTAAATCGATACAACTTGAATTTCAAATGAGTATGATGGGATAACTTATGTTCTTCTTATAGATATAAATTCCGTAATGTCAAAGACATATATACACATTAATCAAACTAAATATACAAAAGAGTTTTTTAGAAAGTTTAAAATGAGTGATTGCAAACATATGGTTACATCAATGCACCTTACTTGTTCTCTTGAAAAAGATGAATCAGGCCAAAAAGTTGACCAGAAAACCTGTAGAAGAATTATATGATCCCTATTTTACCTTATTGCTTCCAGACCTAACATCATGTTTAGTGTATGTGAAAGATTTCAAGGTGACCCAAGAGAGTCACATTTAATTTCTATTTTTGAGGTTGTGATAATTTGATTGCTTGCGAGTTCTCCTCATGTATTTTATACTGTTACATAATCTCGATACTCACCCCCCCCCCCCCCCCTCGTTGTTTGTGTTTGGCGTTTGCGATGGACACAGACGAGTTGTAAGTTGCAGGTGATGACTAGTACCATCGGAGAGGCGAAAGCCATCATGTCTTGGAGACCCTTATTATTATGCATTATGTTGATGTTATTTTGAGTATTTTTATTTTGGAAATTCCCGCTCTGATAGTGACATCGGGTTGAGACCATATTTGCACTTAATTTAACACACGAGTATGTGTACTTCTAAAAGATTTTGTTGTCGGATATTGTGATTTCAAGTTGTTAAGTTTAATGGAACCTTTGAATTTATTTGACGTGTTCGCGATTATGTGATACTTTTGACCTTAAAAAAAATATTTAAAAATTTATATTTATTTATTTGTTTTGAAATAATTTCATTGTTTAGAAAAAAAAAATATTTGGGGTTTAGGTTGTCACATATGTACTAATATGTTTTGATAGAAAAACTTATAAATTAATTAATTATAAATATTATAATGATTGAATATCTTACTCTTTATATAACAACCTTATTTTCACAGTATAATATAAACTTATATATAAATTACGTTGACAATTCATAACTTATTGTTTACATATCAATAAGTTATGTAAACAAACAAAAATCTAAAGAATAAAAATATATAATTAAAATAATATAAAATTTATAAAAAAAAAATAAAAATAAAAAATCATTCTCCTTTTTTTTTCTTTCATAAATTAAAAATTTTCATTTTCATATTTTATACTTAATCATTATAATTTTAATTCATTTGTACAACATTATATATTCCCAATACAATATTTATAAATTCAAATATACAAAATATATATATATATATATATATATAGTCGCACAACACACGGATCACAATCTATTTAATTATTATTACTCAATAGTGCATCGATCTTATGTGGTAAGTCCTGAATGAATATCTGGGAATTACGATAATTTTGTTCATCCCACATTATATTATACTTATAAAATCGAACTTCCTCTCACCTCTTACCTCGATTAAAGATTTTGTCAAACAAATCCGATTTTCTACATATCGCGTCCTCGCCGACCATTGTCTCTAATAGTCTGTGAGAGAATTACATTAACACAACCACCAAATACAAATAAATTACTTACTAAAACTAAAAAAAAATAGATAATCTACTATTTGTAATATGATTCAAAAATATATTTAATATCATTAAAATAAACATATTAATATAATCAAATTTTTGTTTAAAACCAAACAGAATATATATATATATATATATATATATATATATAATTTTGTTTTTTAAATAAGTAGCTATTATATCACATGAAATGCAGGTAATAATATTTAATTACAACTTATTAGTTACCATGCACAACTTTATATTACAATTAAAATAAACTAAACCCTTTAAATGTGTGAAACAAAATTAGACTATATGCTATAAAATAAGATTTAAGTTGTAGTGCATATATAGATATATAAATACGACATATCCTGTTTAAATTAAATAGGAGTGACGATATGCTAAAGATTGTCACGGGACGATATACGTAGCTTTATTTTGTTCTTACTAGCAATTGTTCACATGATAATTTGTGGTTGCGTTATTAGAAACTAATTGCTTACTTATCAAGCGTTTAAATAAATTAATAATTGAAATTAGTAGCCATTTTACACATAAAAAGTTGTGAACTTGTACGTATAAAATAAGAAAATAGGAAAATAAAAGTTATTTGATGAAGACTAATATGAGAGATGATAGTGCCAAAAAAGCAAAATCAAACAAAAAATATTTACTGTACACGTTAATTTCATAAACAATTCATCAATTTAATCGACATAAAATTGTAGAAAAAATCAAAACTTAACTCCAAAGCAATATAATGAACCAATTTGTAAGAATATATATATAAGGATTCATAACTATAAAACCACACTCACCTTATTGAATAGATAATCAGCATCAAAATCGTGTTCATCTACCATATGTTAATTATAAGAATGACCAGTGTGGCGTTGTTTTTAGTGAGAATTCATACGATATATAAAGCATGGAGAGAACTTTTGGAAACGACTTAATAGAATCAGCACAAAACTAAAAAGTTATTAATTAGTATTATTATTATTAAAATATAATAATCAAAGATTGAGGTGTTACAAGTGAGGCTGACACTTTTGGAAATTACAGGAGAAATGGTGGCCTCAATCTAAATAAGGAAGCAGTATATAATAAAATATTTATTGTGAATACAAAGTTGCGTTTGGATAATCAACCCAACTTGGTACAATCGGTAGGTTTAAAAGATACAACATTTTTAACGACATCATAACCAACCAACAAGTTCTGTTGAGCCAAATTTCCAAAGATGGAACTAATTTGAGATTGCATAAAAGCGAAGCAATATACTCCATCAGCAATTGGAATAAATGTACTAATTGAATGCAACTTAATATCCGCACCTTTAAAATTTGCCGTGATTATAGGAAAATCATATCCACCTGAAGGGACATTATAGCAAAGGCTAAATTGATTGTTTGGATCTTGATAAATATCTAGGTTAACCAATTCTTTTACAGCTGATTCCAAATTTTGATAATCGGCACTTGGCAAAAGAGTCAATGTAGTACCCGAATCAATTATGATGTTACCCTCACCACCTTCAGTTGAATCCCCTGTAAATTCTATTCTTTTGTCTCCAACAGTAAATGCTTCCAAGGTCAAAAAGTAAAAAGTTTTTGGTTCTTTACTCACTAAAGGAGTAGACACAGCACCATTACCTGAAACCACGGCTGCATCTCCAAAATTGAGTTTGCTTGACGCACTTGAGTCACCCAATAATGGTACCAAACAGTAAGAGAACTTTCCACCAATTTTAGATCCCAATTGTGATGTAAGAGACACAGATCCACCTCCAAGGCCAACTATGCCAGAGCTTCTACCTTGAAATGACACTGTATTTTGAGTCCCACATCCTATCACAGTTTTAGGAAATGAAACAGAACGGCCAGTGGTGGAATCCAATGTAAGAGTCTCGAGACTAAGATCTCCTTGTGAATGTGATTGATCACCATACTGAATATTATATTGACAAGCATCTTGTTCAGTACAAGTAGTGTCTCTCAAAGATTGACACGTGTTAGAATTGCAAGGAATGTTTTTGTAACTTGATGACTTTGAAGGCTCAAACTTAGGAGTCGTTTGGTTGTAACATTCTTCACAAGGCTTACATTGAAGCCAAATAATGTCACTACCAGTATCAGCAATACCAAATAACTTAAATGGTGGGGTACCAACTGAATAAGTCATGAGATATGAACCTCCATCAGGAATTACAGTCGATTTAGTATTATCAGTGAGTGAATTTTTGTAGAAATGATTAATACGACTAATGGATTGACGTGCGGCATTGACAGCAAATTGGTATTTGGTTGTAGGTTGGTAGAAGGGTGATTTTAAAGAGTCGCGATGGATAAGGTCAACACTAAAACCATTGTTTTGTGCATGGGAATGAAAAACAACGAAGCAAAAGGAAAATAATAAAAGGATAAGAAAAGAATTTGTGTTCATCTTTGTTATTAGGAGAGGTTTGATGTGAAAATATGATACCACTGTTATATTCCTGAGTACCTTTTTATACGAATCTTTGTGAGGTATTGTGTTGCTTGAAATGCATAAGATTGAGAATACGCATTCTTAGCAAATAGAGACATTTTGGTCTAAAAAGTTTTGACTCGACGTCATTATTCATTTTATAAAGAAAAAAATTAAACTAAAAGTTATATATTTTGTTTTATTGTTATAATTATTTTGACTGATATGCTACTTTATTTTATTTATATACTTAGCATGCTGCTTGCTTTAATTTATTTATTTTTGACTGACACGGTGCTTTATTATTATACGTATATATACATACATATAATTAAAAGTGATTTCGAATGAGATTTTCAACAGATTTCACATAATGGTATATTTGCATTCCAGACATACAATTAGATTTCTTAATGGTATTAATTAATTGATGAATGAAGGAAAAATAATAATTGATGAAATCGAACAATAAATATTTTGTTATAAGAGTTCTGAGAATAAACTTCTCAGAATACATACCATTTTACAAAATATAATAATAATATACCTATTTTAAATTAGTATAATGTAGTTGAAATTTTCAACAAAATTTTGTTATGGTAGTAGTATATTTTCAAATTTTTATTCCTTACAATTACATTAAGATATGGTATTAATTAATTGATGAAATCCAACAACAAAAGTTTTGCTATAAGAGTTTCATGAATAAACTTTTTAATTCAAATAAAAAAAAATAATATTATACATTTTTTAACTCCCTTATGACGATCAAGACATCAAATAAAAATTAATTGATAGAATCCGACAATTTTTTTGAGTTCAGTGAATAATCTTTTTAGCACAAATATCATATAGTATATGACAATTCCAAAAGTGGTGTTACAGTTGAATATTTAGGTAATACCTTCAATTTTTAAAAATTAACAATGTCAAAACTAATTAAATTGAGATATCATTAATAATATCGATTTTAAGGGGAGTAATGCATTTGAGTCTATGAAACTTAGTTTAACACAACTTGGTGCAACTTTCCCTTTATATCTAAAATAACATCAATTTTAATTAAATTTTCTGTGACAAATATTTTTCACGTGTATGATTTTTATAACCTAAAATGTTAGTGTAAAAGTAGTTTTAACTGCACTCTTCTAATTGATATTTTGATGATAAAAAAACAAAAAAAATAAGGAACAATTATCTTCCTAATTTTGCTTAGTGCAGATATTCATATTAAATTAGAAGTAAGTTAAAAGATAACAATCTAAGTGTTTTTAACACGATGAATATTATTATCTAATAAACAAATACTTATATTTACTAATAGAGCAACTCATAAAAGGTTAGAAGCAAAAAGAAATATAAGTCATTGTTCTAGTATAAGCTAGATCTTCTAATGAACAAGGAAAAGATAATCTACTAAACATACTTCTGAATGACTTTGATGAACGTGCACTCAAACGTGTCTCTACTTATTATGTTACTTCAAACATCAATCTGAATGTTTTGTCTCTCATAAGTGTGCCTTTGATAAATGTATCAAGCAAAATGATAATTTCTCTCTAATAAGTGTGTCAAACAAAATGATTTTATGCCTCTGATAACTATGTCAAACGATATATCCTCTGATTATTATGAAAGTCAATGCTATGAAAACTCAACGATATCATAAATCAATGCTAACTCTAAAGAAATTAAATGTGTTTATCCTATGGTCAACATCTTGAATTTGTTAATTGTCTGAAAGCCTATGTGACATTATTTGATAGTCACATCATATGCAATGTGCCTTCTTAAATGAAGATACGCATAATCAATTATGAAGATATATATAGATACATCTTCAAGACCGATCTTCCTTTAACGGTGATTGAAAATCTCCAACGATAATATTCTCAACGAACACTTCTTCTCATATTTAAAAAGAAATCGTTCAGTCAATCCAACAAGATGGTAAAAGAGAATGAAAATGACAATGTATTATGAAGAAAAGAAAAGCACAAATGAAACACCCTCTAAGTAGAGAGTTACTATAATTGATGTAAATAAATCAAGGTGTTTTCACACGCTTGAATTAATGTAGGATTTGATATGTAATATCTTCTCAATGAGAGTTATAGTCCTAGAAATAAACTTTGTGTCAATTCAGACACAAACTAGAACTGTTGTAAATCAACCCAATATTAGCAACAACTTTGTCACCCCTAAGAAGTACTCAAAGAGGTACAATAACACTCGTGAACCTCAACGACAAGCTTCCATAAAGTTGATGAAAGGTTCAAATGATGGTAGCCTAGAGAGGCTAGAGAAGAATACTCTAAGCCTGAAAAGGCAAAGTAAATAATACTTGTATACTACTATTTAAAATAGTAGATTAAGTCATCGAATGTACTAAGGTAAAATATCTCTATTTCTCTTATCTTAGTTCTTTATGAATCAACCTTATTCTTACTAAACCTAATTTAAAAGAGTAGGTTCAACCTTTTGATATAGAACATTTCTTGTGAAACAATCGAAGCATCATTCAAAAATGGCAAAATACAATTCAAACCCCCAATTCTTGAGTTTTTCATCACCTTCATAAACAACTGCTAAGATGTCGAAAACATGTTGAAGAGGAAGCAGGTGGTGAAAGTAATATGTCTAAATATCTTTAGATGATTTTATTTACAATTAAGGAACTTTTCTAACAAAAAATTATCCACACAGATTAGGCATGCATGTTGTGTTATATTTTGAGTAATTTTATTAGCACTAGAGAGAAACAATGGAGAATTTATGCACATTTCAAGATACTTACTTGATTAATATGTAATAAAAAATTCAAGCAGACATTTGCAATCTTCCTTCATTCTTTCACACTTTCACCATATTCCAAGGTACATACTTGTTTATATATATCCTACAAATTTGATATGATAAGATCTAAATCTATTTCACATCATCAATCAATCAAATAGTAAAGTTATAAATAATGTGAACTTAATTTTTGTAGCTATTTTATTAATGAAAAATTAGATCAATGATATTATATTCTTTAACACTAAACATTGAAATTTTAACAATTATTCAATACTTTATCAGCAATTTATGTTTTGTAAAATTAATCAAAATAAAAAACATAAATTGATTACTCTTAATTAGGGGTGGGAATAGGCCAGGTCAGGCCAGACTTTGAAAGGCCCGAGTCTGGCCTACAATTTAATTTTTCGGCCTAAGCCTGGCCTACGGCCTATCATAGGCTTTTTTTTTCGGCCTGGCCTGTAAGCCTTTTTAAACACAACCATTATTACCTCTTAAACAAATAAGGAACAACTATTGAGTGATTGACTAATTGAACGGTTAGCGAATATGAAATCACTATCAAATATAGAACTGCTACTGAATATGAAACGACTACTAAATATGGAATGATTACTAAGTAATTGTCTAATTGATAGAATTTAAAATAAAAATAATATTATTAATATAATAATAAAAAATAATATTAATAAATAATAAATATCAGGCCTAATAGACTTTTTGATAAGCCTGAGCCTGACCTATTTAAATAAATAGGCTTTAAAAACGATCTAAGCCTAGCCTTTTTATTAAATAGGTCAGGCCAAACCAACGGACAGCCTAACCTATTATCATCCCTACTCTTAATGCTATTAATTAATTTATTGTTAAATTAAATCAATAAGTTTATTGAATGTAAGTTACATTAACATACATAAAAAATATCAATAAATTTATACAAAAGGTTAAAGTTTATTGAATGTTAAATTAAGTCATAATAATTGACAAAATTAAAAAGTTCAAAAATACCCATAAATTGACATGCATGTCAAGTACTAATAGGAGCCTATGGAGATAAAAAATACATAAAAAAAATGTAATAATATGTGCTTATTCAATGCTAATTTTAATATTCATGCACAAAATAATAATTACATGATCATTATCATTATTAATAGATAAAATGTATTATTTATAGTCAAAACATATTATATCTTCTTAATATAAATATAATCGTTGATCATTATCTAATAGACGCGCGTAAAGTATCAATTAAGTTACATTAACATACATAAAAAATATCAATAAATTTATACAAAACGTTAAAGTTTATTGAAGGTTAAGTTAAATCAATAAAAAAAAATGGAATGCTAAAAGTTAAAACTATTGATGATACTAAAAAAGTTCAAAAATATCCATAAATTCACACGCATGTCTGAAAGTTCATGGATATAAAAAAAAAATTCTAATAGGAGATCTAGACCCTAAAAACTAACATAACTTCTAGTATTTGTTTATCTTAAAAAAATAGTATATATTTCAATTAAGAAATCATAAACTCATATATTCATATAAAATTAATATATATTCTTCAACCATATATATTTTTATTTTTGCAATTAAAAATAATGAAGGCGGTACTCTCTCAAGTATCGGGCTTGAATCCCTTAATGACTGAGGTGTTACAAGGTACAACAACACTCATAAACCTCAACGATAAGCTTCCATAAAGTTGATGAAGTATTCAAATGATAGCAGTTTGGAGAGACTAGAGAAGAATACTCTAAACCTGAAGAGTTAGAGTAAAAAATACTAGTATGCTACTATTTAAAATAGTGGATTAAGACGTCAAACAAAATCTCTTTGTTTCCATTATTTTAGTTCTTTATAAATCAACCTTATTCTTAGTAAACTTAATTTAAAAGAGTAAGTTCAACGTTTTTGTCAAGAACATTTCTTTAGAAGAAATCTAAGTATCTTTCAAAAATAGTGAAATACAATTGAGACCCTTATTTCTTGAGTTTTTAAGCACCTTCATAAACAGCTGCAAAGATGTCGAAAACGTGTTGAAGAGGAGGCATGTGTTAAGAATAATAAGTCTAAAAATCTTTAGATGATTTTATTTACATTTATATTGCAATTTAAATTTAAATATATATATTTAAGATCTAGAATAAGATATCATTATAATATTAATTTATATTTTTGTTTAGAATATATTTAGGATTTATTCCTAATTTTAACAATTTGATATGTTTTTTATAATTCAATTTACATTTATATATCGATTGATGAATAATAATTTAGAATACAAGATTTCACACAAAAAGAAGATACTTCTATATAGAAATTATATCTTATATAAATTTGCTTTTTCAAATAAAAAAACCATTGAGGGTACCCTATATTTTGATCATGTTGGATAATCTAATCACAAGTTATGCTTTGCTACAATCATGTTCTAGTGCATAAATTGATACACTCGTGAGCATGTATATATTAGGATTGTAACATCTCACTTTTTCAAAAATACAAAGTTTAAAATGTATTTTATTTTTTTTTTTAAATATTTTAATTCTCTTTCAAACAAAATACTAAATCACACATAAATTTAAACTATCAATCAATAATTAATTAAAAATTCTTAAGTTTTATGATTCAAAGATATCATACTAAAATAGAAAAGTAATAAATCGTATTGACTAAAGTCTAACATAAATAAAATTCCTAAATTAAATGGAGTGATACCCTTATCATTACCAAAGTTGTTTATAGAATTACGCTTCACAAACTTTTGTATCACTCATTTCACACTTTCAAATAAGTAATAATTATTTTAGTATTTAATAGTCTTTCAACTACTAACTCCTATTCAAATAAAGTTTGTGTTTAATTTAAGATTTAGACAAACTCCCTTATAACAACCAAATTATTATTATTATTATTATTATTATTATTATTATTATTATTATTATTATTATTTCATAAACCAGCATCCACACAATTGTCTCATAAAAATTATAACCTTAACTTTCTAACAACAACAACTCCGGCTTTAAAATTATGTATAAGTCATTTACTAAAATTAGTTTTCTTTATCGGTAACAACAATAACAACTTTATCATAAAAATTAATTTTCTTTTAAGAATATAAATAAGGGGTTTTGTTCTACTAACAATAATAATGGTTAGATAAAGTTAATATGATCATAATTAAATAATTTATGCATCTAGATGGTTCTATATCATAAAATTGTATGTCATGTCTTTTAAAATCTATTGACTTGTCATATTTTAATTAAAAAAATATGAGGGAATGACAAAAAATATTGGATTTTAAAATAAGGACATCAATTTTGCGAATTGGTGAAAATTAGAGGATCAAAACTGCAATTAAAATTTTTTTTTATTTATCATGACATTCTCATGTAGTGATTATAAAATGTGTTGTTTACTGTTTAGTGTGTAGATGATTTAGGTCCCCTCAATGTAAGACTATTATTATTGTTGCTATTGTCAACTTAATTGATGTGATTTGATTTTGCAGAAATAAAAAGAGGTTTGACAACAAGTTGATTTGTTGGGAGTTAGTCTCTCATATTATGTGTTAATTGCAGTGGGTTGATTTTCTCAAAACTTAAATTAAAAAGAGAATATATGAAACGACTTCACTGGGGATCGAACCCAGAATCTCTGGTTCCGTAGACCAGCGCCTTATCCATTGGGCCATGAAGTCATCTTTTGTTAATGTAAAATAAACAAGGTAATTTAATCCAGAACACAAGTGTTGAAAAAAATTATAATGAATAAAGTGGTAACATGTGAAACCATAGTTAAGAATGAAAAGCATATCCCACTTTACAAGCACATAGGTATACTGTAGTAATCCGAATAACAATCAACAAATAAGAATTTAATAATATATTTTAAGAATGAAAAGTTTGACATTTGCCTTTTTCATTTGCTGAATATTTAAGAATTTAATATATTTTGTTGGATGAAAATCATAAATAGTACAAAATTCTCTCCGTATATGCTTATAATAGGCCTCCTAATTGTGGAAGGGCAACTTGTCTTCCATCCTTCAAAGAATAATAATAATAATAATAATAATAGTTAATCAAACTCTAACACTTACGTTTCTTTTTAATTGTCGTATTTAAAAGATCTATTTATTTTTTTTGTTTTCAAAGTTCAAATGCAACAGAACTTTAATCATTTGCCTAGCAAGAAAAATGTTGTCAATCAAAAAATAGAGGCATGGGCTTCAATAAGCGTTTAATCTTGTTTTGGTTGCTAAATAAGGATGTTGCATTTTGTCCAATCTTGAACAGTGTGTCTAAAGATCAAATAATTTGCTTGTGGAGACATCCTTAGATATAGTTTGGAGCAAACATTTAGTGAATGATACTAAATGTATTCCCTTTGAAGCCATGCAAATTATCCGACTACTCCTACCCAATCCTACTATCAGTTATATTGGTTCTCTTGAGCTTCAAAATATAAAGATATTACCAAAACATATTAATTAGGTTTGGAAGATTTTCACACAATGGCTTACTGGTAAAAAAAAATTGATTAAGAGAGATGTGTTTTTTTTTTGGGCTTAATATGTCAAGTTTATATACACACGGAGTGACACACATTCTATAAAAAAAATCAAATAAAAAAAAGACAATAAAAATATATAAAAAAATAAAAGAAAAGAAAAAGACAATAAAAATATATAAAAGAAAAGTTAGAATCCCAGTGAAGTTTGCCACCCTTGCAATCAGAAAAGGACTAAAAAACGCATCAACAAAGCCACGCATATTGAGCCAGGAATCAAGTTTTCTTTTCCGTTTCTTTATAATGTATTATTTGCAATTTCTAAAATTTAAAATTGGTTTCTTAATGTCAAAGAATGCTAATTATAAATTAATATATTAATCTTCACATGAAAAGTAACGTTAATGTGATTATCTTGTGGGCGATAACCTCAAAGAAGAAGCCATTGGCATTATATATAGGTGATAAAATCAATCTCAAATATCACACAAAGAAAGCTTAAGTGAGTAGTGTTTTCTATGGCAACCCTTGTTACAAAAAAATCATCTCCTATAGAAGACTCTGAGGCTCTACAAAAAGCTTTTAAAGGTATTATACAAATTTTACACATTCAATTAATTGATTAATTTATTTGTTATAGTTTACTTGATGGTAGCTTTATATGATTTATACTAGTTACTTACATTATATTGCCTTCATATGTCACATTTCGTCATCTATTAATTAATAATAATAATCATGTGTGAAAATGCATATAGTTGAACCACCTAGAATCTCCTTTTATTTTTTTTTTTAAAGAAAATTCCCCTGAATCCACAATGTTCTTGATAATTTATATTTAAAATCAGCTAATATAATTTTTTTTTTAAATTGGACAAGCTTGAGTTTTATTTTTTTATTTGTTATTTTTTAATGAATCAGTTGGTAAATATTTTAGCAAGCTGAAATTTCCCTTGTAAAATAATTAATTTAATTTCAGGGCAATTTGAGTTTTTTTTTTCTAAATTTACTCAAGTATGACTTGAGTTCAAGTTTATAATTTTGCGATTCATAAGTTATACATAATTTTTATTACAAATCTTTTGTTAGGTTAGTGGTTGTACCTAATCTTGCATACGGTGTATTCCCTAATTTATTTTATTTTTTTATAAAATAAAATAATTAGTTGAATCTCTAGTTGATCACACTATATATGATATATAATTTTCTAATAAAAAACTCTTAATAAAATATTAAAATAATAATAATATATACCATATTCTTAAACAATAAAATTGATACCCGGCTTTAGGACCTGTTTAATTTTGCTTCATTTGTGTTTGAAAATTGTTTTATATATTAATTTAATAGGTGTTCCTAAGAAACAACAAAAGCTGTATTTATGTATTTTTGTTTAAAAAAAAATTAAAATGTGAGCAGTTTTTGAATCAGTTTTATAAAATAACGTAATCAACAATTACTTAAAAAAAAACTAAAAATGGAAAACATATTTGGAAGGAGTAATCATTAATCAAACATACGTTTTTTTTCCATTCGATTTTCTAATAAAAATAGAGATATCTTTTTATTTTTAAAAATAGAGAGAATCTATATACCCCAATATAAGAGTGGCTTCAAATCCGTTAAGTGGAACATGATAACACCTCTCAACTGAAAATTATACTAGTGAATTTTAGTTTTTTTTAAATGTTATATTTAATCACAATATAGTTAAATATATTTTTTTCAATATGCCGTTCAATTTAAATAAAAAATAATTAAGCAGTGAAGAAAAGAGCTCTCATAACTATTTCACTGCAAACCAATCAAAAGTTAAAACAACTTATATATTAATGTAATGTCTCTTGGCATTCATAACTTGTACTTTATACCGACAAGAACGATTCTTCAATATCCTATGTATAAATGTTCAAAACTCCAAAATTGACACTGACATATAGAAGATTTTGGTATTGGTTTCAAAAAAATAACTTGTACTTACTATTAGCAAATTTTGACAAGTGAAAGCATATGTAATAACTGTACAGCTGTAGAGCATGATTTTAAATTGGAGGCAATTGTTGGACCGCAATATTAAGGATTTTAAAGTTTTTCTTTATTAATTTTATAACTACAATTTATACTATATGAATCACTTTTTTATTGTTACAATTGCAATTTAAAACATTGGTGTAGAGTAATATAAAGGTAAAAATTTGACACCGATAATTAAAACTTTCTTATTATATAGATGATTTTGACATTGATCCAAACAAACATGGCATTGATTAAAAAATTTAAAACACTATAAAATATAAACTATATATAGTTATATAGATTATTTAATTGTACTATTTAATGAAGAGCTAGGAAATTAATTAAGCTTCAACGTATCATAGTGAGGAAAAACTATAATTAACTATGGCTACCCTTATTGCTCCCATCAACCATTCTCTCGTTGCAGATGCAGAAGCTCTTCATAAAGCTTTCCAAGGTTTTATAATTTCTCTGCCTATTTCTAAATCTTTTTCTTTTTTTTTAAAAAAAAAAAAACTTGCTTTGATTGATTGGCCTTTCGAATTTACTTTGTTTTTCTTGTCATATTGAATAATCTACTAACAACATTGATTTTGTGACTTGAAATAATACAGGCGATTTTCATGCTCTAAGAGTTTTGATGAATGAATGTCAATTTAGTGATTTTACTTAGAAAAAGTAAAATAAATTATAGTTGATCAATGTGATGAATTTTTTAAAATGTAAAATTTTATTTGATAATTTATACCAAAGTTTTAAATTGCTGACATTTTCACGGTATGATCAATAATGGTATCATCGTGGTTGTCAAGTTGTGTGCTTCATTCATTAAAATTATGAAAGATTCATTATCACATTAGTGATATAAAATATACATAAAAATTAAATTATTGATGTCACAGTTTAGATTGCAGTTGCAAACTTTGCTTTTACCAGTGATTTATATTTTAACAATTTTGAATTATACAGGATGGGGAACTGATGAGAAGAGTGTTATTGAAATATTGGGTCATAGAAATGTATATCAAAGGCAACAAATCAGAAAATCTTATGAAGAAATATACCAAGAGGATATCCTCAAACGCCTCGAATCTGAGCTCTCTGGTGACTTTGAGGTACATTAAAAAACATGTTTTGCCAACAATTTCATATAGTTAATTTTTGTAACTTATTTTGTCTAATTAATCTAATGTGTCATGATTTTGAAAAAACGGGGTCTAATAATAAAAATAAAAACAGAGAGCTGTGTACCGTTGGATGCTGGAACCTGCTGATCGTGATGCTGTTTTGGTGAATGTAGCAATTAAGGATGGAAACAAAGGTTACAATGTTATTGTTGAAATTGTTTGTGTCCTTTCACCTGAAGAAGTGTTGGCAATGAGACGTGCATATCAAAACCGTTACAAGCATTCTTTAGAAGAAGATGTTGCTGCTCATACTACTGGACATCTTCGTCAGGCAAGTCATTATATCTTCTGTTTTCTAGTACTATGGGACTAAATAATCAAACTAGATCTCTTAAATTTTGATTGAGTCTTTCATTTATTTTATTGATTTTGGTTTTGTTCCTTAACTTTACAAAGTTTTAAATGGACCCTTATATTTTAGTTTTGTTCAAAAATATCCTTTATTTTATTGTAATGCCTTTTTAGAATTTGAAATGGTTCAGCAAAGTTCTTTAAATGTCAGTTTAGTAGTAAGAGTTTGATTTGTAATTTCAATTGATCAAGTTTAAATCGTCTTAAAAATAGTTGTTAAATGGCTATTGATATCACTTCAATTAATAATAGTATTTCGTTTTTTAATATTTATTTATATTTAAATATTATTAAAAAAATTCAAATTAAAAGAACCCACATTGAGACTTAAAATAAAATAAAGATGATTGGTCGATTCAAAGTTGTTAAAAGTTACAAGATCAATTAAAACTAAAAAATCATATAGTAAACAAAAAATGTAATTTATACATATGTCTAATCATGATATTGTAATGTGACAAAATAATAAAATATAAGTAAATGTTTGTGTGAAATTTTTATTTATTTATTTAGAAACTAATTAGATTATTTATTCCATCAATAAGTCTTTTATAAGGATAGTAATTAGTAAGAGATAAAATGCTAAGAGGTATATAAACTATCAATATACTATTTAATACATTTTTTTAACGTTAGAAATACAAAAATTCTACTAAAATTATATGAGACTTACATGTTTTAGTAGGACTTATGTAAATTTTAATCAATTAAATAAAGTTTTTTAGAAAATGTGTATTAAAGATTACGTCGCTGGCACTTCTCGGCATAGTTATGGTATTTAATTTTTACTTGGTTTTAACTCTTGGCAGCTATTGGTTGGATTGGTGGGCTCATTTAGATATGGTGGTGATGAGATTAATCCAAGGTTGGCAAAAACAGAAGCTGATATTCTTCATGAATCTATCAAAGAGAAAAAAGGCAACTACGAAGAAGCTATTAGAATTATTACTACAAGGAGCAAGACTCAGCTTTTGGCAACTCTCAACCGTTATAGAGATGACCATGGAACTTCTATAACTAAGGTGAACAATGTCCATAATTTTTCTCTACATGTATGATCAAAAGAAAGAAAGAAAATATACTTATGTATATACATTTTTTGATTTTGATTATAGAAACTGTTGGATAATGCATCTGATGACTTTCACAAGGCATTGCACACTGCAATTCGATGTATCAATGATCATAAGAAGTACTATGAAAAGGTAAGCTTCTAACTTTCAATTTGCAAAAGACACCGTTTATAAAAGTATCATATTATTTTGACACTACAAAACCAAACATACAATAACTAAACTAAAATTCAGTTGGACTTTCCCTTTACTATAAGTTTTTATACGATGTAGAGTTTCAAATCTTCCATAATAGTGCTTCAAGTGTGGTTTCATAAATAACAAAGTCATTTACTTCATATGTTTTTATTTAAACTTAAATAACTTTTATCATGATATTTTTAGGTTCTGCGCAGTGCGTTAAAAAGGGTTGGAACTGATGAAGATGGTCTAACTCGTGTGATGGTCACAAGAGCTGAGAAAGATTTGAAGGACATTAAACAGCTCTATTATAAGAGAAACAGTGTTCACCTTGAAGATGAAGTGGCTAAGGAAATTTCAGGGGACTACAAGAAGTTCCTTCTCACATTGTTGGGGAAGTAAGATTGAAGTAATTGGTTTAGCAAAATGCATGTCTTATAATAATGAGTTTTGGTTGCTTTGGTTTCTTGTTGTGTGATTTGGTCAATTTATCTCTTAATAGCATGTTTTCATGAGTCATTGGTTGTGAGAGAGATAATATGTTCTTCTATTTTAATAAATTACTTAATTTTATTGTTTGAATGTATGGTGGATTGAAAAGGTATTTAATTCCTTAATTATAAGTGTCATCCTTTACTAACATAAATCATCGTGTTAGCAATTTTGGAACCACTAATAAAGGCATGTTAGGTATGTTTTGGTTGATTAGACTCGTTTAGACAGTAACAAATTTATAAATTTTATAGTGAATTTGATTAGGAATACAGATAGAAAATAGTTGAACTGAGTTTTAATAAAAATAAAATTTGGTTATTTTCTTGAATTTTTGAATTAAAAAAATGACGAGTTGACGTAATTTAAATAGAGTGAGATACAATTTTATGAAATAGAATCATCTAAATGTATTAATTATTTATATATCATTAATTAAATTATAAATATAAAATTTCTAAAATTAAAAGTTAAGTTTTTATGGTGTTTTATTTCATTCTTTTTTTTTTTTGAATCATTTAAACCATCACATCATATAACATGTTATTTAAGTGAGCTTAATAATTTCTTTTGAACTTTTCCACCATGTGAGGCCTAATTTTAAGGGTACGAAAGGTATTAATTTTGAATTTGATATCTTCCATAAAACCCTTAAGTTATGTATCTATTATTTCTTTCTCTAGGCTCGGAAACACCATCATGGGTTGTGTATCTACTATTCATTTCTCCATTCTCATCAATGGAACCTTCTACTTATTTTATAACCTATAGGGGTCTCAAACAAGGGAACACCATATCCCCTCCCCTTACCTATTCATCTTATGTGTAGACGTTTTGTCTGGCCTTCTACTTAAGGTCCAAGCTAGGGCACAAATACATGGTATCAAAATTTTACAAGAAGCCCACATTATCTCTCCTTTTTTTTTTTTTGTTGATAATAGGCTTACCTTTTGTGGAGCAAATGAAGTTGAGGTTAGAGAGTTTGCTAATATCTTTGAATCTTATCAAGAAGCCTAAAACATTTGATTAATCAAGATAAATTTGAAATGGCCGTTATAAGAAGGTTGAACATAATTTCAAGCACCAAATGCACCAATGGTTGCCTTTTGAAATGGTGGAAAAAGTTTCTAAGTATTTAGGTCTTCATACTATGATTGATGTATCAAATAAGCAAGTTTTTAATCATATCCAATATAGAGTTTGGAAAAACCTCAAAGGTTGGAAAAAAATATTGTATCTCTTTTGAAGGTTTTAGTGTTTTCATTAAAGCAGTTGCCCAGTCTATCACCACTTATACCATGAGTTATTTACTTCTTCAAAAAGCTTTGTGTATTCACATGGAGAAAATGATTTACAAATTTTGATGGATAGTAAGAATTATGATAGAACACTAATAGAGGGACTAGTTTAAGGAATCTTGAAGCTTTCAATCAAGTTATTTTGGCTAAACAATGCTTGTGACTCATCACTAATAGGAAATTTCTTATCTCTAAACATCTTAAGAAAAAATAATATCCTAATGCTACTGGAACATTGGTAATGGTGAATCAACAAACATATATACTGCCAATTGGTTGCAAAATGAATTTAAATTTTGGAGCACTAGACCAGATCACCCTCAACTCAACATGGTTAAAGACTTATTAAATGAAATATCAAAAGTCGTGGAATTAAGAATTACTTCTATCTTCCTACCATTTGAGGCTACCCAAATCCTTCAAATTCCTCTTATTAACAACTCATGTCGAGACACTATAGTTTGCCGGAGTACCAAAAATGGAAACTACATTGTTAGGTAGTGTTGTAATGCTATTCAGATTTCGAAGACCACTAGCCAGAACAATCCTACATCAACTTATTAGAAGGCTCCTATTTGCTCTAAGATTTGGATTTTCGAAAACCTTGTAAAGCAAATTCACCTTGTTTGGCATATTTTTCACAACATTGATCCTACCAAAGTTCAACTTGGTAAAAAGGGAAGAAACTTTCTTATATGTAATATGTAGATGATGCAGAATACAAATGTAGATGATGCAACAAACAGTTGGTGCAATGTAAAAGATGCAAAAAGGGGATGCAGTGCAAATGATTTAGATGATGCAATGCAAAAGTTAAGACACAAGCATACTATTAATTGTACTACTATATCTTCTCCTTTTCTCCACATTTATTATTAACAAAAATGGTGAAATTATAAAATTTACGGTAAAAAATCATGCAAATGATTAACACAAATAACTTTTTAAAAGAAAGCTCAAAAGAAACATGAAAGATAAAAACAAAGAAAGGGTACCATTTCATTAAAACGAGGATCATGATTACGAAGCAAATAGAAAATAAAAGATAACATAAAACAAAAAATAATAATCCTAGACAGAAGTTTTAGAGACATCTAAGGACACACCTTAAGAGTTTAGTTGTTTCCTCCATTTAAGAGGCGTGAAGGTCCAACTTGTGGTTGACTTCTTGCAAAGTAATCCATGCTTCTTCTTGTTCAAGAAGAATGTCACTCACCATCGAGGTCACTTTAGTTAGTGGGATTTCCTTTTTCTCAAGAGAGGAAAGTGACTTCCTTTTTTACTGGAAGACGAACCAACATCGATAGCAGATGAGTTTGAGAAACATAAAGGATGAACAAAAAGAAAAACACAAATATGTGAAGGCCTAAAGTGTTTTAAATAGACTATTGATTCTTAAAGAATCCATAGCAAGAAATGTGAAAATTGATACGATTCATAGTTCGTTTGGATTTCATGCAATCACAATAACAATCATAAACTCTAATTGTCTTTGGATTTTTCTATATAAAGACTTGTGATCTTCACTATCAGTAGACAAGAAACATATTTGAAAGCCAACTGCAAAACATACAACAACCTAAGAAACATTGTATTTTTACATTAGTGTTGAAACTCTACTTATATCCTGAGTGCATACTTTATAACATTCTTTTGTGAGTTATTCAAAAAAACATTTTAAAATATTCTTGTAACCCAGCCAGTAATGATTGCTATCCACAACAGTTTGACTGTACTAAGCTCGAAGGTTTGGAAGATTTGAACACAATTAGTCTGATTAGTTGGTGTTCGGTGGACATGTGAAAAATCTGATTAATTAGTGTATTAAATCATTTAGAGTGAAGAGACTAGATGTATCTATCATATTGATGGTGAACTACGATAAATTGACTTGTATTTCTTCTCTTATATTTTTCTCTTTATATTATGTTGTTTTTTCTTATATATTTAAAAAAAAAATTTTAAGAAGTTTTTTAAAACAAAACACAATTCAAATTCGCCTTTTTTTTATATATTTTTTCACTCTTTAGTAACCTTCATATAAAACATATTCGAGCAAAAGATAAAGAGAAAGTTAAATCTAAGGCTCCTTCGCCAAACACCATTATAATAAATTTTGATGCCACCTCTTAGAATTATATGAAATGTGGGGAATCAGAATTGTTGCTCAAGGTCATTTTGGGGAGTTTGTTGCTACGAAAACTTGCTTACTAAGAAGCTTCGATTATGCAGTTGGTGGAAGAAGTGATCGATTTTGCATGTTGTCACAATAAATCCTATGTAATCTTTAAATCCGACTTAACTACATTGGTGAAGGTTGGGATGAAAATTGGATTAATACTCAATGGATACTTGAAAAAAATACTCACGAAGAATAGGGTAAAATCCACATTACGAGTATGGGCCCAAACACGAGTAAATATGGGTATAAATATATAAAGCAAATATAGGTATAAATATATATATATATATATATATATATATATATAATTATAATAAAAACATCCTGTGATTCTTTTATGAGAAACAAATGAATTATAATTTAGTCAACAAAAGTTGATGTATTTAGTCTATAATATATATAAAATACATCAACTTTGGATTAACTCATTTGTTTCTTATAAAAAAAATCGAAAGTAGTGTATTTTTTAAATATTAAATTAATGTAACCTTATCTCTAATAGATTAATTTATATATAATGATAATATAATTTATTTTACATTATTATCTAATAATATTTTTTAATCGCATTAATAAAATTCTCTACCTTTTTGTGGTGAATTTTCTCATCTCTTCCCAAACACACTTACCATAGTGATGACACTCCAAATAGAGTTTCATTTATTAATGTTTGAATTAGTCTAATATTTTGGTTAGTAGCAATCACATCATCTTCTTTGAATGGAAAAAGGATAACTTTATGCAAACTTTAAAGGATAAATGTTCTAAATAGAAAATAAATAAATAACTAAATTATTATAAAAAATAAATAATTGCGATTTCGCTTTAATCTCTAGATAAAGTATATGAAAATTTAGGTATTCAAAAGATACACCAACATTGAAATTTCTACTCACGCAATGACTCATATATAATTCTGGGTAGGCAAACCTTAATACCCTATACCTATTGCCATTAGAGTTATCAAAAAAAGTCTCAAACTCCAAGGTCTCCTTTAAAAAATAATCTTACTAAGGCCTTAATTTATTAAAATAATTGTTTTAAAATTTCAGCCCATTACTTTTTGTGGATTTAAGGGAGAGAGCTTAGAAGCCACAATATTTTGTTAATTTTGAAATTTTTTAAAAAAATAATTTGAATTTTTTTTCTCTAAAAAATTGAAAAAAATATTTTTTTTCTCAAAAAATTGTATGAAAAATTAAAAACAAACATCTCGAAAAAAATTGAATTTTTTTTTTTAATTAAAAAAGTTTTGAATAAAAACTTGTAAATAATTTTTTATCGGAAAATTTTAAGAAAAAAGTTTCAAATTTTTTTTGAAAAGTATGTCTATAAATCCATTAAATTCACAAAATTTTATGAATTTTTTAGTGTTAGAAACTTTATTTTTTGAGACATTTTTAACTATGAACTTTTTTAACTCCTCTAACATAGACTAATAATTAATGGACTTATCAAATTAACAACTCTAATTGCTGTACCTAACTGAAGGCTATTAGAGTTGACATTTTTCCTCAAAACTACTGGGGGCTTCATTGCTTCTTGACGTGGAAAAGGAGATGAAGAGTTTTAATTGGGCTAAATGCAGCTTAGTGGGTAGAAAATAATGTAGCCCGTCATCTAGCTAGGCTGGCGGTTGATAAGCCCAATTAGGGATGGACCACTTAGCCACCCCAAGAAATTTTAACTCGTTGCTTATATGATTTGGATTTTGACTAGTGTTTGATATCAATATTTTCAACAAAAATAAATAAAATGAAAAAAGTAACTTCCAAAGTCCAAACATTATAGTAGTGTATAAACATTATAGTAGTGTATAGGCGTTAATTCTCAAGGAGCCACCATGTACCAATAAATCGTCACTATGCTTTAATGTAACCCCATTTTGTCAACAAATAAAAAGTAACCGAGACATCATCATATTTTTGTTCACAACCACAACAGAAAGAGGAGATCATCTACTTACAATGGCTACTCTTGTTGTTCAAAGTTCAACTTCTCCTGTTCAAGATGCTGAGGCTATCCACAAGTCATTTGAAGGTACTCATTCATTTTTGTACGTTCATAAATATTATTCTTTCATTTTCTAAAGTTTGATTGTGTATGTTTGTGACTTGCATTTCCCTGCGTTGAATAAATGATACGTGAGTTTAAATTTAAACTATAAGCAAGTTTTTATTACCATTTACAAATTTGTTAGTACTCTCTCACCCTTAAATCTTAGTAGCAAAAAACAAAACATTGTCATTCATTGAATTTATTAGCGATTTTCAAGGACGCTTGCAATTTTTTGTGTTTTTTTTTTATATTTATTTTTCAAACTTTATTTACCTTCTAAATAAATTTTTCACTTTTAAAGTTGTTACACTAGACAAAATTAAAAAATTATTTTTTTTGGTATATATTCCTGAGTATCAAAGAGTTTCAACATACGAAAAAATATAAACAAAACTGCCTTTGTTTCAATACCATGATTAAGAAGTCGAGAATATGATGATACTAATTAAGTTAAATTTATACTAATATTATTATTTATTTTTTTGGTACAAATACTATCATTATTATTTTTCCAAAAAAACTTTATATTATATTTTTCTTCTATTATTTGTTACAATTTTCGCCGAATTAAAAAGTTGTATGAGAGGAAAATATATAAATAAATAAAATCTTATAAAATAGAAAAAATAAATCTATCAAAAAGTTTTATTTTCTAGAAAACTCAATGAATAATTAAATGCATTTTCTTAGATATTATATATACGAAGTTTAACTTAAAAACCATTTTTATAACTATATCAACCTTTAAGAAGAAAAATATATCAGAGGATGAAGTTTTTGGAGGATGTTATTCTATTTCTTCAATAAAAGGATAAGTTCAACTTTAATGAACATATGATGTTGAGAAGTTGATTTCTTCAAAATTATGGGCTCAAAAATTTGACTTGAAATAGTCAACTTTTAACACAAAGTTGACTTTTTAAAAATGTTGACTTCAAGTATAGATCAGACTAACAACTCGATTGCAAAAATAATCAAATGCATAACTATTAGAGTAAGCTTGCATTAGCCAAAGTCATATTCACTAAAGGAGCGATGGAAGCACATCAATCAGAGTCACAATGCATTTATCATTGATTTGTTAATTCTCTTTTTCTCATCGGAGGATACAGTGTGAAGCATTTAAAATATTAACACACTTAAAAAAACACTAAAACATATATTCTTCTCATAAACTAATTTTATTATCATCAAGATTATTAAGAGTCATTGTTCTTCAAATCAACTTGGTTCTAACACATTTGAGAAAATACATTTGATAAAAACTATAATGCGAATATATAAAAGAGAAAAGAATGAACAAATATTTTTAAACTATAGTTTACAATAATTGTTTCTATATCCATTTTTCTCGTAACAAAGAGATTTTTTCTTTTTCATCGAGGACTTATTCCACTAACAAAGTGTTTCATATTCTTTTCCAAAGCATCAATGTACTATTAAGGCCTTAATTGTCATGTGTGATTCTGATAATGTCCCATTAGACCAACTTAAGTAATTTTGATCAAGTCCTAGCGGACCAAACAAAAGGGTAATACATTATCTTTCCAACCATCTAACTTAGTATAGTCAATCCTTGTTAAGTAACTCGAGTATTATCAAAGCCTATTTAGAAAAAGTATTATTTATGTCTCTCTAGACAAAGTACTTTTTATGCCTCTTAGAGCTCGTACCGCTTTCTCTTGAAAATGACTTACACATGTAAACCTTCCAATGAGACACGTTCGGTCATAGTTGTGTAGTTTTACAAAGGGTTGGTATTTAGGATACCTATTTTGTTGATAACTCTTTAAGAGAGAATATGCAATACAATTCCAAATTATGAATCAAGTTTCTTTCTCATATACTTGATATTCATTTTCTTCTCGGATGGTTTATAAGATAACTGCTCAAAATGAGAGGATATACAATATACATCTTGTTTTGTGGTTTATATTTCTGATTTTTCTATCAAAAGATGTACCACGATTTTCCATCAACAACAATTTGATAGTAGAAGTAAGTTTAAATATGTCTTGACAATAGAGTCGTTGAGAAGATCTGTAAAAATTTGTTATCACTTTTAGAAATAGTCGTTTTTATTTTGACATAAAGTTATGGCTATTTTCCAAGTTGTTATGTAAGAAAGCTTGAGTCTTTTAATGTACTATGGTCTTTGAGCTTAGTCTTCATACTAACTGATCATTAATTCCCTTTAGTGATTTTATCAAGTCAGATGTAAGCTAGGACATATAATGTCTTTGCATAGTTAAGGTCTTCATCTTGTACCCAATTGTTAGTTAATATGATAACTTAGTGCTTTGAATCCAATCATACAATGTTGTTCTTCTAAGTGTAACTAATTCCCTCTGCATCACTAGACGACGAGTACTAGAAGATATTTTCTTTTTTCTTTTCTTTTCTCTTTTCTTCTTTGTTTGTTGGTCGACAAAACACTACATGTGCACTTCAGCAAACATAAGAGGATAAAATGTTCTCGTGATTCGTTATCATCAAAACATCAAATGCAAGTATCGCATCTAAACCATTCTAATTCTCACAAAATCCTCCAACAAATTATATATTGAAGAAAAAAAAATCAAATTAAACCTAATAATTTTGTATACAATTTTAAAACCAAATGACATTGAAAGAAAGTCATTCCACACTAGTGTCACTTGCAAATTCAGCTCGGGGTGGAGAAGACCTCTAAGTTAGATATGGTAATGGAATCCAATTTATTGGATACCATCAAAAAATATCAACAATGAATAGGAAACAAGTACATAGATTGTGATTGCTTTCCACACGGGTGCAAGTATGAATATTTATCCAACTGTAAATATTGGACGACTGTATCCAAAAACCCTACTCACATAAAAGAAGAAGATGATGTCCTCGTAACCATGGTGGTCTCGTAACCATGGTGGTCTCTCTAATGGATGTGTATTCACCGTGCTATAGAAGGTTATAGCCAAGGAGGAGAAGTATTGATTCTCTCTTGACCAATCATATGGAATAATTTTGAAATTCCTAAGAAATGAGTTATCCACAAATATTTTATTTAGAGGCTAAAATTGGTAAAAAAAATTGAGAAAAAAAAATTATTTAGTGATTATCAATTCATCATTCATAAAATGGTGAATTTTGATTGAAATGTTGATAAGATCGGTCTAACTAATTTGAAGATTTAAAAAAAAAATGAAACTCTTTTTAAATACTAAAGCATAATTACATAAAAATTAATGATCTTACAAAAATAAATTCATTAAAAACTTATTAATGACACATATATTAAAAATAATATTTAATATGGATAATATTTATAATTTTTAAAACATTCTAGAAAATATTTTTTAATTATCAAAATTATTTTATTTTATCTTTGAAATTGTAAGAAACAAAAAGATTAGTGGTGTAATTTGAATTTGAACTGACCTCAAATTTGAAAACTTTACACTTTACCAACTAAACAAAAAATAATACCATAACCTATTATGTTTTTGAGACTTTTTTCTATGTCAAATAAATTTTTTTAGACTTGAAATCCTGCGATATTGCAACTAGCCACCAACAATATTTTCTATAAAATATAAAAAGTTGCTAATACAATCTCGATTTAAAACCTCTCTTAACTATTTAATTTTATTTTATTTTAAGACGAGTCTTAACGTTTTGTAGATTTATTTTTGGAAAAACGTTGAAAGTAGTTGGATAAATTAATGAAAATTACTATATATGTCAAGGTATCATCTGAGATCGGAGCTAAGATCACATTTGATTTATGTTGTACCTAACCCACAATTAGGTACCAAATCATTGATCATCTTAACCAACTACTGAATTACACTTGCATTTCTTCTTCTTTTTTATTGTACATAGAATAACTTGCATTCTTTACTCTTCTTTTTCACCGGTACTAAACAAACTATAATAGCATAAATAACTTCAACTTTTTACTAATTTTTATATTGAAATTAATTTATTTATTCTTATAATATAAAAAATGTCACAATTTTCAATTTATAAAACAAAAATATGACTTGAATTGTTAGATTCTAATATATATATATATATATATATATATATATATATATATATATTAAGTGTTTATAGGAAGTTTAACTCATCTTATAAAATCAATTTAATTTTTTTTTAACACAATAGAGAAAATCAGTTTATATAATAAAATATCTCACATTTTATAAACATTTTTAAGACTTTATTTATTATTTATTTTCAAGAGGAAACTTGAGTTTTCTAAAATGTTATTTTATATTTTTTTAGTTAGTGTGACACAGCTAAGAAAGAAAAAAGGTGCAATCGATAATTTATGGTACCTTCCAATTATTAATTGAAAAATACCATTTATAATATTCACTGAAAACCATTTCATAATATAAACGAACATATATAAAATAAAATAAAAAGTAGGTGAACATAAACCTTTAAGGAGGAATTCAGAAATTTCAAGGTATCGTACACTTTGTTTCCATGTTTTAATTTAGAATAGTTTACTATTTAAATGTTAATAAAGTGGCTTCACCGTCCATCACGTGACATTGATTTTCTCTCTGATCACTTTGATGGTAATACGTGGCAGTGATATCACCAATGTAAATAAAATAATTGCTTTTGTTTACAGACTTTCATATACTGCCAAAATTGCCTTAGAAACTGAATCTGTTCAACCTCAAAAGGAAAATAAAAATAAACATAATAAATTATTATCCAAATATAAGACATTTATTAGCCATAAATGATATTTCCAATGCATGAATTGGAGTATATAATTTTCATTCTTTAATCTTTAGTGTTTTAAAATAGAAATTTTGGCTTTGTCCCTCTTGATTTTCAAAAATAAAAAAATGTATTTTTTTTTCAACTTTTCTAATTAAAAAATTGTAACATATATACTTTTTTTTTTTTAAGTTTTGGTGAGTTAAGATCCAATCTCGATAATATATACTCCAATTCATGCATTGTACAATTGAATAATTTATGACTTTGCATACATTTAAAACTGTTCTGACATCTAGTTATAATAAATTTTATTCTAAAAAACTGTACAATTGAGTAATTGTTTTGATATCTAATTTATAAAAATCATCGTCATATATTAAATAAAAAAGTGATAATCAAAAATTAGACGTTAAATCAATCAAACACTAAAAGTGTCTCGTTGTATAAAGATCGTTCAGAGAATAAATATTTATATATTTATTGTCTTTATATCATTTTAATTTTATTATATATCTCCGACAAAACAAATATTTATTATTGTCTAAATAATACTAATTTAACTTTAAATAAAAACAAAAACAAAATTTAATAAAAAAATCTGATATATTTAATTTAAAATATATCAACTTTTTTAATTTTTTTTTTTTTTTATAATGGAGACCACAAACTATTATAAATAGAACAGTTGTGGGCATAGGTTTCTTCATCACATCAACATAGTTAGTACTATAGACAATATACATATTCAACTATGTCTACCGTTATTGCTCCTAGCATTAACACTCCCCAAGAAGATGCTGAAGCTCTCAGAAAGGCTTTTGAAGGTGTGATCTTCCCCTATCATCATTGTTTTTTGTTGACAAATATGCATACTGATTTGGCCATTTAATTTGCCTACTTTGTTACTTTTTTTATATGAATCTGATATTCTTATGTTTCTTTAATTAAATAATGGAGTGTTCAAAATTAAATTGATTGTATTATATATGTTGAATATTGTAGGATGGGGAACTGATGAAAACACTGTGATATCAATATTGGGTCACAGAACCTCACATCAGATACAATTAATTAGAAAATCTTATGAAGACATTTATCAGGAGGATCTTGTCAAACGCTTGGAGTCTGAGATCAAAGGAGATTTTGAGGTGCATATTAGTAATTTAGTATCAAAGTCAATTTTGTCAATTTTTTGAATAACATTCAATTAATTTATTTTCTTAAATTAATGTATCTAACAAGTATTGTGTCTGATATATGTGTCCTGTCAGTATCAGTTATTCATATTTTGAAATTTTATTTTAATGAACAGAAAGCTGTGTACCGTTGGATCTTGGAGCCTGCTGATCGGGACGCTGTTTTGATCCATGTTGCAATCAAGAGTGGAAAAAACTACAATGTGATTGTGGAAATTTCCTCTGTTCTTTCCCCTGAAGAGCTCTTTAATGTGAGGCGTGCCTATATCAACCGCTACAAGCACTCCATTGAAGAAGATTTGGCTATTCATACTTCTGGCCATCTTCGCCAGGCAAGTCCATTTTCAAATTAACTCAAATTTTAATCGAAATTTACGGATGATTTCTGATTAAAAGATGTAAGATATGATGCAAATTTTTACTTAATGGAAGGAACATTGCATTAGTGAAGATTTCAAAAACTTTGATGCTGTTTGGCCTATATCTTTGTTAAAGACCTTTTTTAGAATCTTGATTTTGATACAAGTTTGTTTTTGATATTGAGCAGCTTTTAGTGGGGCTGGTAACCTCATACAGATATACTGGTGTTGAGATAAATGCAAAATTGGCTCAGACTGAAGCTGAAATTCTTCATGAGTCTGTGAAAGAGAAGAAAGGTAACCATGAAGAAGCAATAAGGATCTTGACTACAAGGAGCAAGACTCAACTCATTGCAACTTTCAATCGCTATAGAGAGACTCACGGTGGTTCCATCACTAAGGTATACAAAAAAGAGCTAACACGCTATTTTTTATTTCGCTTTTCTTTGCAAAACAGTAAAAATTAGAAATAAAATTTTTTGATACTATAATCTATCATTTAAATTTGTGTCCCTTATGTCTTAACAGAAACTATTGGATGAAGGATCAGATGATTTTCAGAAATCATTGTATACCACCATTCGTTGCTTCAATGATCATGTCAAGTACTATGAAAAGGTAGGACTAACGTTGTATTCTCCATTATTATGAATTTACAAAAGTAATTGTTCTCGCGTATTTTTAACTTAATTAAATTAAGTAATATTTCAAATTCATCAAGTAAAGAATAATAATATGAGTTTATTTGAAAATTAGAATTATAAATTTTGATAAAATGTATATTATATCAAAAATGATAATTAATTTTCTGAGTTTTATTTAAAGATTTTGATGAAAGGATAATATTGATAATATTTTAAAATATAAAAAATCAAATAGTTATTTAAAATTAAATAAAAGACTAAATCAAAAAGAAAAAAAAAATAAATGATTGAAGTATTATATAAAATTAAGTTATAAAATTAAGTTAAAATACTGCATGAGCAATTACGCCTAAATTTACACCTACAAAAATTAGATAATACATTTTTATTATGAGTTTTGTGTAAAATTATTAAAGTTTAACTCTAAATCGTGAAATTAACTACAATGAATCATGACATTTTTTTTAATGTTATTATAGGTGGTAAGAGATGCTGTGAAGAAGATTGGAACTGATGAGGATGCACTCACTCGTGTGATTGTGAGCAGAGCTTATACAGATTTGAAAAACATCTCAGATGTTTATTATAAGAGAAACAGTGTTCTTCTAGAACATGTTATTGCCAAAGAAATTTCAGGAGATTACAAGAAGTTCCTTCTCACTATCTTAGGGAAAGAAGACTGAGTTTATCCTTTTCTCTGGTGGTATTTATGATTAATTATGAGTTTAAATAAGACAATTGTTGGATGGTATTATCTATGTTGTTTTATCTTATTGAGTGTGGTTTTAGATTTCCTTGCCTTTATGAGAACTTGAAGTTCTATCTTATTACATAGTTCAATGTATGTTTAATTTTGACTTGAATACTTTATTGGAAGTTTGAACCATTATAAATAATACATGAGGAACAGGCTAAAAAATAAAAAACTTATATTTCAAAGTAGAATTGGTAATTCTTAGAAATTAAGACCTTAGAATCTACAAAATTTCAAAAAATCCTTGATTCATGAAAATTCAAGAGATTCTAGGTTTATTATGTGAAATGTATATATATGTTTTTTTAAATATTTTTTGTGATGAAAACAAGATGAAATGATAATGAATGAAAATATATTTATGGAAATAATAAATAAAAAATTAACATTTTCATTGTTTATTAAAATCATGTAATTATTCACCTTCAAAATTAATTATAGTTGGGAAATCACGTATTTGTTTCCGTCAATCAACCTCAAAGTTTGATATAATGACTTTAACAAATTCGTGATTCTCAATATGCAGAGAATTCTGAACAAGATATTTTGTATGTGCAAAGTGGCCTTTGTATTTTGGAATAAGACATATTTTTATTTTTCACCAAGGGAAGAAGAAATCCACGAATCAATGTGCTATGCATACCGTAATGACCATGACATTATAACAAAAAAAAGTACTATAAATTCTATAATAACATAATCAGCCAAACAACGAACGTGTCTATACAATAATACTACGGACTAACCAAACAAGATGAACGTCATTGCAACACTTCAAAAAGCCACATATTATAGTCATACAAATTTTATTATAATAAAGTATAGGTTAAAATATATTTTTTATTCTCCATTTAATCAAATTCGTAATATTGATTTTTTTTATTTATTCCCATAATTTTTATCCTCTTATTTTTAAAATTATTAATCTTTTTTTAATTTGAGTTATAATTTAATGTCAACGATCATTTTAAGTGATATGTATATAAAAATACAAAAAATTATGGTGATGATAATAAATAAAATTATGGTGATGTAGAATTTAAATTGAAATTAAATAACACCTCTTTAATACTTTTTTAAAATAAAGATAAATTAGTAGAAAATTTCTCTTTTTTAAAAAAAAATTAAAGT